>CM053502.1:115601980-116138330 GCA_028627145.1 Eidolon dupreanum | reverse complement strand
GTGTTCTGAGCTCTTTATTGTGAAATGGTTCAACAATATCACATTTGTTTCATATTTCTTAACAATTCACCTTTGAGTCTTTACTATGGTAATCTTTTTTTCTTAATGAAAATCTCACTAAAATTTTCATAAGGCCAGTGGCAAGAGAAGAGAACTCTATTAAGAGCTTTATGAAAAATATATATCTTTCTCTAGATATTGTCTTTTAATATTTTCATTGTATTATCAATTGCTTATCTTCATTCTAGCTTTATAGCTCATTTTTCTTTTATTATTAGAAGTGGCTAATAAAAAGGTAGATTAAAATACATAGGCTGTTTGACCAGGGTTGAACATAATTTGCTACACCATGAACGGTGGAAAGTAATGTTTATATGAGAGATCAACCTCTTTTTTTTGAGCCCAGAACAGATATTATTTTGAGAAGTACAATCTCTCGTTATGTAGTTGAACCATTAATTTCAGGCTCATCTCTCACTACTTCTAGTAACATAGCCCAACATCTTATTAATCATGAAAACTGCTGAGCTATTTTACACATTTCTGTACTTTTCCATATGCTATTTGCTCAGCTTAAAACTCCTTTTCTTGCCCCATAGCTAACTCTTCCTGTTCATACAGAACTAAGTCAAGTGTTACCTGGATTAGGAAGCCTGAACTCATTGCCGCAGCTGAGCTAGCTTCCTAGTGAATTACTTATGATTACCACCATTTATACTGCTCAAGAATCTGATTTATTTGCATGACCCTCATCCCCACCCCATTAGAGGCAGGGAACTTGTATTTCCTGTGGCTGGCTGGCACGTGTTGATTTACAAGGTGCTTTTGGCAAAATAATGCCTTCTTTTTCCAAAAGGTGTCCACATCCTAATCTCCTGAACCTGTGAATATGTAGGTTTATACTGGCAAAAGGACTTTGCAGAAAGAATTGATAGTCTTGAAATGGAGAGTTTATTCTAGATTATTATCTGGGTGGGCCCAATGTAATCAAAAGTATCTTTTTAAGAGAAAGGAAGTAGTGTCAGAGTCAGAGGAGATGTGAAGTGAAAGCAGAGGTCGTATGATACAGCCTTGAGCTATGGGATGCAGAAAACCTCTAGAAGCTAGAAAGGCAAGGAAATAAATTTTTCTCCTAGAGCCAACAGAAAGGAATGCATCTCTGCCAACAATTTGATTTTAACCCAAGACCCATTTTGGATTTCAGACCTCCTGAACTCTGAAGTGTTTTTGTGTTGTTGTAAGCCACTGAATTTGGATAATTTATTATAGCAGCAATAGAAAACTAATACAGTGCTCAATTAATGTTCTTTTACAGAATGCTATCAGCCTCTGCCCTCCACCTGGCCCACCCTCCCAGCCTCCTCACATAAGATAGGACCACCCAACTCCTTTGCAGATTTCCTGACCCATTTAGGTAACTTTCTGAAATACTGCAAAGCTTCCTATGCCTCAGGCTTTCGTTTCTAATTTAATGTATGTAAATATATACCGAAAAAGGCTTTTTTTTTAAAGGTAAATTTTCTTTTCACAGTTAATTTCACAGACCTTTTATTTATTTATTTTATTAAAATTATTGAAGTGACATTGGTTAATAAAATCAAATAGGTTTCAAGAATACAATTCAATAATACATCACATGTATATCACAGGTCTTTTTAATTGCTATTCTGATGGTTAAAATACAACATGAAGTCCACTCTGTAACTTGTACTCAGCTGTCAGGCCTCTAGGTGTCGCCACTACCCAAGTCCTGCTATCAAAGTGTGCCCGGCCCTGTACGTACCTGCTAAGCTTTTAGGTTTTTTCAAGGTTACCAGGAAGAAAAAATACATGTTTTTACCTATGTTATGCATACAATATATATTTTTCACATATATAGTGTATATGATATTATGTGCTATAATATTATTGTACATATTATACAAATATATAGAATATACATATTATAGAATATATGTGTATATATATATATATCTCCACAGAACATTGTCATTTGCCTCCGTTCCACTCTAGTTCTAGTTTTCTGTGCAAAATTCAAACTAAGAGAGTAAATGTTGTACCTGACTACTTTTAAATTTTATTCTTTTATTTTCCACATAAGCACTGGAACATCCTGGATTTTGTTTGACTAGCAGAATATTCATTAAAGATGTACCCAGTTCCACAGACAGACAAACAAATGATTTTCCTTGTAAAACACAGTTTTAGTGTTTTCCCTTCCTCTAGGTTTGCATACATTTTTGGAGGCTGCTATGAATTCATTTGGTTTTCAAAGCAAGTGAAATGCAGCAAACTTTGAAGAGTGGATGCATTTAGAGTCCTGGAAATATTCTGAAGTTCATTAGTCACTAACATTTCATTCTTCCCCATTCTGAAATTTTGTAATTTATAGATGTAAATATATGGCATTTTGAATCTGAAATAAGAATGCCAAGTGGGAAAATTTAGAAGGGTTCAGAAAGGTTGAAACTCCATCCTTCGGTACTGCTACTTTCTGATTTTAATGTTCTCTATATTGCCAAATTCGGAAGATTTGTCTGTCTCAATTTCAAAACATAAGACAAACTTTTACAAAGATCATCAGTTCAATTTTTTTCTTTTTATGCTTGAATTGCCTCCTTATTCATGTGTACTTATTTATGCCTTGACATTGCTACTGCAATTCTCCTCGTCTTTATGTGCCTGTGATTCTTTTTAACCAACTTTGTAATTATTAAATTTTACTTCTGATGGCTGCTGTAGGTCACATTTCATAGGTTAGGCCAAGACTTAAATGGAATAACTGGAAAGAACATTTGGTTTAAAGATACTCCTTGCCTCTCTTTAAAAAAAAAAAAAAAAAAAAAAAAACCCTAAGATTTAGTAGAACTAAAAAATTGAGACAAGTGTTCACTATGTGTATATGTGTGTATACACACATAAACACACACACACACATATAAAAATGAGAGCTTTCTAAATCTTATGTTTAATATTTATACAGTCATTTCTGACAACTCTGAATATAGCCAAAGCTATTGTTAGGCAAAGAACTTTGACTACAATCAAGGTTATTGTAAGACAAGAGAACACACTGTTTTTATCATCCACCCACTTGCTCTACCAAGAAAAATACTGAACAGCAGTTAGCTCATTTTTAGGGCTCTATCTAGTTACTGCAGAATTCTGTCAAGCTTCTGAAAGCAATTCATATTGATTTCTGACTTTGGAGCTAAAATTAATAAGGAGCCCAGGAAAACCAGGACTTTCCTTGAATGGAGAAACAGCCTCACAGTTATATTAGTGATTGAATTGGCTGTGCTAGTTAAGATTTTTTTTTTTTAATTATGTGTATAAAGAAATACGATCAAATTGAAAAAGAGAGTAACTACATAATAAAAGTATCAGATAAAAAGTATCGAATTTTGGTCTGCTTCCATTGTAAGCCAGCATTGACTTATAGGACCCTTCCATTGGGCTCTTGGTGAAATGAGAATGTTTAGAGAACTAATATTTTTGTAAAATAATAAATAGTTCCAAATCTCCCTGGTATACCTATTAACAGGTGACAAAGTCTGGGCTTGTGGAGTAAGGGTAATTAATTCCGGAACTAACACTAGTGTTACTGCTGATTTACAGACACCTGTAAAATCCATGCCATAGAACTAAAAGGGTCAGGGGCTCTCCAGTGATGATCTTCTCTAGTTCGGGTCTTCACCATCACAGACACCTCTTCCACACGTGGGCGTGGTGGCACCACAATGACATCAACACTGTAAACTCCCGTGACAGAGCCACACAAAAAGTTACTTTTATATTTCCAACAAAGTCCAGAACAGTGCTGGTGCTCTGAATATCTGTTTCTCTTGATTTAGTAAACATGTCTCTATGGTATACAAAATCTTCAAATACTGATGAGAAAATCAAAACAGAAAACAAGGGCAAACCCAGTGTTTCAGCAGCAAGCTGAGATGGCATTGGTAAAGTACATAGTGTCTTGGGCTAGCCATGTTTTGAAGCCAATTACTTTTTCAGTAAAATTAATTTTTCTTTCACTTCAGGTTCACTTAAAAGTTAATAAAGGAAGGATATCTGGCAGGATCATCTATTTCTCCATCTACCCACCTGCTTAATCACTAGCTGCCATGGACTGAGAGTCTGGGAACGCACAGCATCTTCGGATTTAATTGGATCTGGCACCTACCATTTACTAATAACCTTCTGCCTTGTCTTTCATTAGAGGTAAGATCTTTTAGGGTGAGTGAATAGGTCAGACTTCACAGAGAATTTTTTTCAATTTTTCTATTTGCCATAGGCGTAAATTAAAAACAAAAAGAGAAAGAGACGATAGCTAAGTTCTTTCTGAAAGTATTGTGTTCTTGGCATTTATTATTTTGGAATTAAAGAGAAATTTTAGTACTAGGCTAAGACCAATGCTCTAAAAATAGTTTGGTGCATGTCCTCTTAATACCTGATTACATGGAGTCATTTCTTGAAGCTTTAAATATGTACTTTAGCATCATGATATTTTCTTTAAATAAAATTCCAACAGCTTTATAAAACGGAGAACCATGAAGTAAAGATGACTAGAATGAGCTTTGCATCTTTCTGTGACATTTATATTTGTGACGGGACACTCACCAGCGTAGTTAACAACTGAGTTGCTAACTCCCACAATGAAGTTTTGGATACTTGACAGCAAGGCATCATTATTGTACTGCAAATTTTCACTAAAATTACCTATACTTCATAAAACACTGATAATCTTTTTGCTCTTAATGAGCATGGCTAATTGCAGATGAGAAGTCATTAAGAGAATCCTTTTGTGGTACACACCAGTTATCAATTTATCGTGTTTTAGCTCCAAATTCACCCCCCAACACGTTCTGTAATAATGGTCAGCATTCCTTTAAACACCTCTCCTTCACAATGAACGTGATGTTAAGCTTTCTCAGTAGAGGGTGCTGGAGGAACATTGCAGGAAGGGGCCCTCCTGGGGGGCTGCTGCACAGTGGGTGAGGGATGTGGGTCTGATGGTGCTGCCTCAACCCGGGGTTCCCAGAACACATGGTCCCTCAGGGACCTTGCAGCTCTGCTCTGGCCTGGTGATAACCTTCCCAGAGTCTCCTTGATGTGGACACCACATCTTCTAGATCTCTGTCTGCACTGACACCTTGACCCCCTCTGCAAGCACACACACTAGGCCACAGCTCATCTGGCTGCTGCCTGCACTCTAGAGTGTTGCTTTCTATTGCCAGTGGCAGTAAACCAGGACCTTCCAGGGACACCAGCGAACCTCTGCTATGAAGTGGGCTGCAACTATCACTTCCCCAAGGGCTCTGAAGCCTAGCCTCCCTTCAAAGTTTGTCCTTCCTTGGGCATTCATTCTCCCTCAGCCCCAGGGTAAAATGTAATTTTCTTGTATCTGACAGTCACTCTGATACAATAAGAAAAAACTGGACTTTTCAGCACATAGTTATATATTTAATTATCAAATAGACTAGAACACATACTAATAAACTATGTATTTCATTTGACTGTAGGATCAGCTTTTACATAACAAATTTATTGTGTACAAATTAAAAGAGAACATACATGCAATGCCTCTCAATACAAAGCTAACTCAGACCAAATAGTATAAAATAAACACACACACACACACACACACACACACACACACACACACACACAAAGCAGCTTCTGAGATACTAAACAGTAAATTTTTATGTTCACAAAGAGTACTACACTTTCATCAACATCACATAAATGTAAATATCCATATTTGGTATTAACAAACTCCACAGAATAGTCTTAATACAAGATAAAAAATAATGGATCTGGTTTTGATATAATTGGGCTTAAATGGTGATTGGTGATTATGTCCTTACTGAAATAGAAAAGGGCTTATCCTCTTCTTCCTCAGATGTTCAGCAGGTAAAAAATACAAGCCGAGGTACAAAGAAAAGAAAAATGACTTAATAGCACGGAGTTCTTGGGCTTTGGCTAGACAGCATATTTGGTGACTCCAGCCACAAGTCATGCAAAGGATGCTGTTCCAATCAACAAAAAATTAGAATGCAAATTAAAACAATATGTATATTGAAAATGCTATCCAATAAAGGGTTATTTGCAGTGAGAATGAGTATTTTTCAGTAATGACAAAAACACTGGAGAAAACAGATCTCCGCCAACACTAAAAATTCATTCTCTGCTAATATGACCCATTTTGGGGAAGATGCCTATCTCTTTTGGTAGACACCACAACCACCCAAATTTTCCTACTGTCAGCATGTCATTTTGTCTGCATATCTATCTGATTTTAGCAGTACCTCTGTCCATCCTCACTGCAGATGTAACTGGTTTTTGGGTTCCAGAAAAGCTGTCGCTAGAGAACTGGCTCACTCTGGAATGGTCTCACTTAGAAGCAGCCTGGACCCTAAATGAGTCAGTGATAGGGAAAGGGTTTCCTGCTGTTATCATTCAGAAACCATCCATAAATCATAATTCTGCAGTCATTTTACATGTTAAATTTGCAACTGCTAAAATTCTGTTTGCTCAGTTACCTTATGATTAGGATGGAAAACCTGTCAGTATTCAGTTTCTCATTTATGACTGGGATACAGTATAATAAAAAATATTTATTAGGCATGTAAAAATAGTACAGTAAGGGAAGCTGTAGCTAGAGTCATTCTTTCTGGTTGCCAATCTGGGCAGTAAAAATATTGCTTTATCAATTTCACTACCCACTAAACTAGTTGGTTAGGATGTGGCTAGGAGATTAAGAGTGGTTTACTACTAAAGGCAGGAAGAGAGAAAAAAGGTTAAGTCTGGTTTAGGACGACAGAGTGGATGCCAAACTGCTGGTCTTTTTGCCCCAGCTATTGATCTGAGTCATCTTTGAGCCTAGCTGTGGGTTGTCCCAGAGCCCAGAATCTGTATTTCAATCTAGTGATGTTATTAGTATATGACATGGGAATGGATTGACAGGGAGAAAAATATTATGCCAACTTAACAGATGGGATAATCATATCAATAAACTAAACCAAATTAGTGTGAAAAATGTCTATAATTTACCTCAGACAAGTTGTTCCATCCATCTCCAAAGGCTAAATCCTACACTGGTGTGTTAGTTCATTTGAATGACAAATAATGAGCCCCAGAGCCACATGCAAAGCAGCTACAGGAAACACAGAAGGTTGGTGTTTCTTGGCTTGCAAGTGCTATAGTAGAATCACTCTTTCAGGGCAGGGTCCTAAAACAATGATCCCCCCATTTTTGCACTTAATGAGTACTGTTACCATCAATTACTTTAACGACAAAACTAACACAAGTTTTCCCCAAGAACTACTTTGCTAGGAAAGTAGCAGAAAGGAAATGGTTAAAAACCTTGGGCAGGGAAAGGAAGATATTTTCCCTTAACACTCATATTCTGTTTTCATCTTTGGCAATGAGAACAGAAAGAAACTTTAAAAAAGCAGATTATCTATATATTCTTATGAGCTCAAATGAGTTTTACAGATACAGAGAATTAACATTTTAGGAAATCTAGGACATAATCCTATTAATATTCATCACTATTCTGAAGATTATAGATGATATCTGTGTGGTTCATTAAATTCCCTTTTTAACAAAAGAAAAAACAAAAATGCCACCATGACTTAGTTTACAGATGTGGGCCAATTCGATGGGGACATTAACTCTGTAAGACAATTAAGGAACAAGAGGCTGGACATATAGAGAAATGTCCCATGTTACAACATACATACATTAATTTTTATTCCAGGAAAAAAAGATGCTCCCCCCAACTTGCCTCAAAAAAAAAAAAAGAAAAAAAAAGAAAAAAAAAGCTTCAATCTGGAGGAACAAAAAAGCAAGATGAGAAATGCATTTATCTTGGCAGTAGTATTAGAAAATCATATTCCAGAAGAGGTTTGTTCACATCTCCTTTCACATTACAAATGAGGGAATGAGATATTTTGCCAGAACTCCCCAAACGTTTAAAGGTATTTATGTCTCCATTGTAAATTCAGGAGAGAGGCTGGTACAAAACAGTACTGTCTAAGAACTATAATGCAAGATGTATATTTGAAAATTTCTAGTGGCCATATTTTTTAAAAAGTGATATTAGTTTTAATATTTAACCCACCCAATATATCCTGAATATTATCATTTAAAAATATAATCGGTATAAAAATTATTAGTGACATATTTTACATTCTTTTTTCATACTAACTCTTCAAAATCTGGAATATATTTTATACTCACAGCACATCACAAATTCAACTAAGTACATTTTAAGTGCTCAATAGTTCTATGTGGCTTGTTGATATCATACTGGACAGAACTGTTCTATACTATAGAGCTTTCATTTCTGTAACATTAAAATGATAGATATTTGCACTGGAACTTTTTCAGTGGAAAGTTTGTTGTAGTTAATTTTATTATAGAACCAAAAATGATGTATATTTTAAGAGTATGGAGCATACTCTTTTTATACAAAGGTCTAAATCTTTGTGCCATTTATTGTAAGCAGTAGCAAGTTTTCAGTTAATATGCTTCCAAATGCCAGGGTCCTTAGTCTAGTAAAAATGCTGTCCTCTGGTTAGCAGGAGCCTCAGAAGATAGGACTGCATTGCAATTTCTTGTTTTTATACCAGTTTACACACAGGAAAACGTGACTGCCATAACACACTGGGTTATATTTACATGATGCTGATCTCTTTCATTCACTTAAAGATTACTTAATTACACGTATAAGATCAATACAATTTCCTATGATTTAAATAAATGTTTTTTTTTTATGTTCTTCTATGTATAACATCATTTTGATCTATTATAGTAAGCCTATTATGTTGACATACTAAGGAAATGTGCATATATAAGCATGCAATCTATATAAAGATTTCCTTCTGGTAAGATTCTGTAGCAGAAAACCAAATTGTTACTGTTTTGCAGGCAATCTGAACTCTAGTGTTGCCCCTCGCATGGGGCAGGGGAGGGATAAAACGCAGAAGTTCGGTGAGCATTTTTCCTGTTCTTCCCCGCTGACCCAGCAAAGAATTACAGGTCGGCGAGATTTAGAAAAAGAAAGACTTATTGAAGGATATTTTAGAAAGAGATGGGCCACTCTAAAGAAGGCTGCAACCCTTGAAATTTGGGAGGTGAAAAGATAAGATAGAGTATGCTCCAATGGAGGGGTGGGTTCTCAGCGAAGAGGGTTGTAACAACACAGAAGTGGGAGGGTCTGTATTATACTGGAGCTACGATGGGTGGTTACAAAGCTGTTCCCAGATGATTGGCACATGAGGTCATTTTGACTGACACTGCGCTGCTATATAAGGCTTTGTCTAGTGAGCATGTGCTTACCCAGAATTCAGACTAATTAGATTCTTGAACTTCCTGGCATGAATGTGTTATTATAGTGATGGTATAATGAGGCTGAAGTTGTAGGCAGGTTAGGGTTGTACCTTCTACATAAGGGTCTGTGGCTGGATTAAACCACCTTTAGGTTATGGCCCTCCCGTCCTTTGTCTCCAGGGATACAGGAGGGATTCTTTAACTACCAATGGGGTGATCTTAGGTGGTTTCCGGGATAGGCCTCCATTCTTTTGTTCCCTCGTCACTCATGTCTGACTAGCTACCTAACAATATCGCGACATTAATTTCCTACCAAATAACTGGAAATGATGAATCTTATAATAGCTTCAAAGAAAGAACCTATATAGCACAGGGAGGTTTCCAAAGTTCATCTTTTCTTGGCTTGATACGCTGAGAAGCTGAAAATCAGTACACAATAAAAACACACAATATATGTATGTAACTTTATTTCCTTCAATTAGAATAAGGTTTCACATGGTTTTCATACTTCTGGAAATAGCTTCAGAAGATTTTTCTACTCTAGGGTTCCTTTTTAATAATTAAATAAGTGCTAACTGATAGAAGGTTTAAGTGTAAAGAACTGAAAATTAATAATTAAAAACAATACAATTAAAAAAAAAAGACATGAAGAGGGATTTCCAACAATACGAATTCCCATAATAAAAAATGTTCAACTTATTAGTAACCCAATATGAGCAAAATGAAACAACGAGATACTATTTTACACTCAGCTTGGCAAAAATTTGAGTCTGACAATCCTATAAGTTGGTAAGGATCTAGAGGACTGGACATTTTAATATACAAGTGGGAGTGTAAGTTGGTACCATTACTCTAGAAAACAATTTGGCCTTATCTATTTAAGTTGATGATGCGCTTTATTGTATGACACAGCAATTCTATTCAAGGTATACATCCACTCTTGTGTATGTGCACTAGAAATCACATAAAGAAATGTTCATAGCAACATTTCCTTTTACTCTTTCTTCCTTCCTTCCTTCTTTCCTCCCTCCCTCCCTCTCTTTTTTAAGTGAGGCAATTCTTGGTTGACCTCACAGATTGCAAGGATCTTATCAGTTTACAATCCCTTATTTTTTAATTTTTTATGCCTACAGCACCTGGTGTTCCTAGGTGGTCTCCCATCCAAGTACTAACCAGGCCTGAACCTGCTTAGCTTCTGAGATCAGATGGGATCAGGGTTGTTCAGCGTAGCATGGTCGTAGACTCTTTTTACTGTTTCAAAGAATGATACAGTTCAATCCAGCAACAGAAGGGGATAGGTGTGGTATAGTAATACAATGAAATAAAACTTAGCAGTGAAAATAAACAAACTAGGGTACTTGTTTTAACATGATAATGTCCCATTGATATGAGCATTAAAATGAATCAACAGAATACAGTTTAATTCCATTTATTATGATTTAAGGATGCATACATACATGAAGATAAAATGATAAAGGATAGAAAGGCTATGATTAACATACAGAGTTCAGGAGAGGGGTTCCCATCATCAAACAGAAATAGGACAGGATCAGAGAAGAGCACACAGTGCTTCAAAAGAAAGGCAATAAGCTGGTGGCGGGCTCACGGGGGTTATTACACCCTTTATATTTTGGTATATATATATGTATGTGATATATATTCCATTGCATGTATGAAGTCATTTTAAATTGGAATGGTTATAACAAATATAGAAAAAGAATATACATCATGTTTCAGATGATGCCCATCACCTTAGGTGCTATGCACTTAACTCATCTCTATCATTCACCACCTGGCTGTAACTGCTACTTGTGTTTCTCTGTTTCTCTCATACTTGAGGGTGGAGATTGTTGTACTGCTCAGACAGTACCCATAACATTCTAAGAGCTCTGCTGATTTGAAGGATGACCACACTAACCTAACCTGCATTTCTAGAAGAACTAGGAAAACTGAAAATCTGGGTTACAAGTGGGTGGTTATTAATTGTCTTATTTGGTTTCACGATCTAGCACATTCTGCAAACTTACAGGCTGTTCTTTTTTATCTCCTCCCTCACCCTCCCTCTGTCTTGGTGTTTAAGGTTTGAAATAGTTCAGTGATGAGATCAACCTTAGACACTGCCTTCAGAAATGTTTTCTTCTGCTTTCAGAGGTGACTGTATCAAAGGCGATTCTGCTTTTAAGAGTTGCGGCTACACTGTACTTGTTTTCTGCCCCCCAATTAGGAGAACATCAGCTTGTGGCTTCAGTGTACTCAGGAAACCACAGTCATCTATTTGAACCAAGGAACTAGTGATTTAATGCCATTCTTGGTCCCGGTTGCTGTGTAAGATGATTCACTCCCAACACACACACACACACACACACACACACACACACACACACACACACACTGTACATGTGTGTCTCCTTGAATGGTCAAATGATATGTCTGTGTTTTTACAACTAATCTGTGGGTATGCTGTTCACGGATGAGAAGAGAAACACAGTATCTCAACTAAATGGGAAGGTTTTAACTAAACAACTAAAATTAGAAAAATGGTAGGGAAGAAACACTCCATTTTCAGAATGTGTTTTCTGGAATTTATTCCCCTTTAATGTTGAATATAAAATCTGAGATTTCACCAATGCCTTTAGAGACAAATGAGTATAAACTGAAATCAATAATGCAGATCAATGTAGGCCCTGACACTTAAGAAGAGCTGCTGAATGAAAAAATATTTCTAGAAAAAGCAAAACCATATACAGCAAAATCAAATTAAAAAAAAAACAAAACAAAACAGAAAGAAGCTTTGGTACCTTTCAACAACAGAGAAGAAAAATAAGTTTAGTTCATTATTAAATTCATATAATATAAAAACATCCATGTGGAAGTGTTGAATAAATCTATAAAACAGAAACAAATTTAAAATATATTAAAGTCTGAGAGAAAAAAATCTTCCTTTTCTCTTCTTTGATTTTAACAGAACACCAGAATTTGGAAAATCAAGTATTTCCCCAACTAAATTTCTTTCTAGTCTGCATATACCTAACAAGATGGCACTCTGTATTTTATTTAATTTTAAAATGGTATAGTTTGATTTTTAGCAGTACATTTCCTTTGCTGCAACAAGCCTATCACAAGAAATAAAAGTTCTGTCTTGAATTGCCCTTAATATTATATCTATGCCTGTAATTCCCATCCACTTCTTTCCTATGCTTTCAAGACTGTGATAAACCCAGCTGAAAGAGCTGGTTAAAGAATGGAACAAGAAAATCATTGAATGTTTGGAATTCAACTGGTAAAATGGTACAAGTACGGACAAAATATTCTCTGAACAGAGTGTGGTCCCAAAAGGCAATCCCTCAGTACTCTGCAGAGCCTGGATACTGTTAATGCCACACAACGTGCTTCTAGATCACTCATAACAAGTAAAGCACCAGCGAGGACTGGCCTCTCCTATTTCTTTGCTGATTTAAAAAAAAAAAAAAAAGTGGGCTGGAGAGTAGATGATGTGTAACTGTGGTAGTAAGGTAACACTACTATCTATCTAGTCTGTCTAGGAGAATCATACTGGGCCTATCATAACCATAGTAATTCAAAAGTTTTAAGACAAATCTGAGTAGCTTTCTTTGTCTAGCAAATATGGTGCTGATCCTACAATCCCAGAATTTAGACTGCAAAGCCTCAGTCTTATCAATTTGGTTCTCGGTGCTCACTGGCAAGAGTAGACTAAATATATATTAGATCACTTTAACATTAAACTTTTAATTGCTGTATCTTGAAAAAAAAATTCTAAGTCTTATCAGAAGACTCACATACTCAAACACAATATCCAGTTAAAAAAATTTCCTGGATAGTCCCTGGGGTTTATCAAACGGAATTTGACCTGGATCTTATTTAATGCCAACTAAGCAGTAACACCCATGATTTCACAATGGCTTTCCCTGGAGAGAAAACTGTGGACTGTTCCAGTCAGGCAGAAATCTGTGGCATGCTTTTCTTCTAGCTGCAGTTCTGGGCTGCAAATCTCAGGCTGAGATTTCAGCGCTGGCATTCAACAAGTTCTTTAGACTAGTCCACATTAAGCAAGTTGGAGGGTGAGAGAACACATGTGACAGGGTTTTAATTCTTCTGTTCTTGCAATTTCTTACAAACTTTTGCTCAGAATCTAAACGGCAGGTCCAGCATCAGGATGCAGAGAATAGCAGAAAATTTTAGGCAGCCTGCTGATAGTTTATCCTATTCAGGACTGTTTCCATGTTTGGAAACTATAAACTCTATGCTGCTTTGAAAACTCACTGGGCTCATATATGAAATGAGAACATGCAACTACATTACTCTGAAAAAATCTGGGGCTGTGCACTGGCCAGAAATATAAGTTGCAAAATTAGAGAACCAATAAAAAATAACACAGAAAAAAAATTAAAGTGTACAGCAGTATTAGCATCTTTTAATATGCCTCATCAAGGGTTCACAAAATATATCTAACCAAGATCTTCCTTTCTCAAAAAAATATAATCCCTTCACAAAATAGAATAAGCAGCTATTATGGGAGCTTCATTTAAAAATATATGTGCACCTATACGTGAGTTGCTAGAGCTGAAAATGCCTTCAAGATACATGTCAGATATTTTTCCTATAAATTTACTAATTAGCGTATTTCTTAAAATATATCTTTTAAGCACTCTTATGCATTTAGGTGAAATTTTCCCCTTGCAAGAGATAAAGAAGCATCTATTTTCCAAAATAGCAATTATTTTCATCCCTATAACTTAGTTCTGATCACACACTGTTACAACAGTGATTACTGGAAACATCTGTAGGAGCTTGGAGGATTTATGGGGGTAAGAATTTACATTACCAAAAAGAGGATAGAACATCCAACTTTTTCTGTAAATGTTATTACGAAGCACTATAATAGTGGCATTTGTGATTCCGCAGCAAAAACCTTCATCCCTTTGTCAATCAGCATTTCCTTTTTTTCTTTCTGATCAAAAGATTCTAATAGCCTAGCAGACTAATTTTAAGGACACAATCCAGGCAGCTTAAAGAGAAGGTCTGAGCAATACTGGCATCAACTATAACCTAGGACAGATACAACATTTTGACTCTGATAAAGCTACCCACTTATATTTCAGTATTAAGAAAGCACACCTGTAACAGGTTACAGTACCTCTAGGTGACTGAGCCAACTGCAGGCATTCTGAAAATAAGAAGAAACCCACTACAGTTCTGATTTGGTTTAGAGCAATCATGCAATCTATACCCACGTCTTCCAAAAACACCTTTTCCAAATGCAAGCAAAGTTACTGATGAAGCATGTGGCTTTTGTCACAGTGATGCATTAGGTAAGCAGGTGTGTGCTGAGTACCAGGAGAGTGTTCCAAAATGCATCTCCGTCATCTTCTACTTGTCTTCTTTAAGGTTCTGCCTATTAAAAAAAATATCAGTTATTGTACCATGTTGACAAGAACCTTCACCCTGGCAGTGATATTTTAAATGCCAGCAACATAGATGTTGGAAATCACAATAAATCATCCCCATGTGCTTGCTAAGAACAAATCCTGGGTTTCAGGTTCAGAGCCCAGATTTAAATGAAACACACCTGACTTGCCAAATATAAAAGTGGACAGAAAGCCACATGTTTTCAACAACTGCCCAGACTTCTCTGAGGTACTGTTTCACTTGCACCAGGGTGAGGAGGCCTGTAGAAGGTGACCCAAGATGAAGAATAGCACTGGTATGGCCATACCTATTGGTAAACAGCTGCTGCACCAATTTGCCTAGTGCCACACTGGCCCCTCTCTGCATGATGGTTCCATGGTTCGACCACTAAATAGACACCTTGCATAGGAGGGCTTCTGAGACCTACTCGAGCCCTGGCTGGTCAGAGCCCAGGGTTTACCAGTTGTTACTGAATGGCAGGGATCTGGAAGCAGAAACCTCTACTTCTGGCCCTGCTTTGAGTCTCTTACAATAACAAAATTGATGGTTTTCTACCTGAAAATTATTAGTATAGGCTTCCTTTTCTCTGAGGTAGGCATCATGGTGGGTCAGCCACTGTTGGCACCAGCTAGCCACAGAAGAAAGTGGGCTCCCCTGGGTTTCCTTGCTTTCCAACTTCTCCAGGAAAATGAGAACTTTGTATTTTAAATATTAGAAACCCATGTAAATTCTTTTAAAAATCCTGTGCAGGAAAAACACATCCAGAGCCAATGTGGCCCAGAGACCACCATTTTGTGACCTCCCACCTTCCTCCGCCCTCTTCTACGTTTGAGAACTGCCCAGAGTCTGCACTACACCTGTGCCAATGAACATTCTTTTCCTAACATTTCTCTTCTCTCTCCACACTGTGTAAGAGCAACTACAGATATTAATGGTGTCTCTTTATAAGTTCCCTAGCAGGCTTTCTAGTCCTGTCTTTTATGTGTGTATACTGCTGAGAGGTTAGGAAAGGAGATAAGAAAACGGGGCTTCCATCTTGTGGTACATCACACCCGAGAATGCTCTGTCTAGGCCTTAGAGTGGAGATCGTACAATGAATTACCACCAAGGTAAAAAATAAATAACTAGAAAGGAGGGCAATGCTAAATCGCTCTTAAAGATAATTTTCTTTCTTTCCTGTGAAGATGAAGTATGAGTTGCTATTAACCCTTAAGGCCCAAATGGTTGATGAGAGAGGGTGGCACAAACACTGCACCATGGACTTCCACTCTGGTTCCACGTGTTCCCAGTCAGATATGACTGACTCAAGCACCTGAAAATGGTGGTCTGACTGGGTGGGGATGCCCAGAACCATTACTGCCTTTGGAATGGTCTGCTGAAATCAAGTAAACGTCAATGGAATCAAGGCCAACTTTAATGTTATGATCAGAAGTCATGTGAGAATGCATATTTTATAGATTATAGTTTCCAGAGAAATTTCTGAGAGAATAATATTTTTAAAAAGTAAAAGTCAGCCCACAGAGTCTCTAAGGAATCTATACCTTCAGGGAAAATGAGAGCAAAGAAAGCAAATGAGATGTATTTTTTTTAAAGGCTTTTGCATAGAAGTTGATGTCCACTGGATTTATGCATTCATTGATTACTCCTACTACAATTTTTTTTTCAGTTCTTTGAAGATAAATCTAGATTGTTTAATATCTTCAGATGAAACATGTTATAAAAATACTATAATTTTCCTAACAAGTATTTCGGTGTTCTATCTTTATAAAAATAGTTTTAAGAACCTTTTAATATTATGTGTGGGTTTTCCCTCTGTTTAAAACATGTGCATGGAAACCACCCACAACCATCTGTGGACTTACTGATATAAAAACAAAGCAAGATTTCACATCGGCTATGAATTACAGGTGCTGGTGTATAATTTATATTATTGACAGTAACTGCCTTCCTCCCACAGGTGTTCCAGAAATGGTACAAATCCTGAGTAGCCTCAAAAGACCTATTATAGACATCAAAGATCCCAGTAATGTACCTTCATTTAATTCAGTGTTAAAATAGACACTAGAATTCAGTCTCAATTTGAAAAACAATCAAACCTCAATTTCTATGTATCTAAAGATTGCAAGGAAGTACACCAAAAATGTTATATGGTTATCTCTGGGTGGTGGGATAATAAGTGATTTTTATTTTCTACCTTACACTTCTTTTTATATTTATCTAATTTTTCTAAATAAGCGTAGACTACTTTCATAATCAGAAAAAAAGATGTTTTTCAAAAGGGGAAATAATCAAAATATTGCCTTATTTAACAAGGAAATGCTATTTTATTTTGAAAGAGAATCCATATGCTTCACAAAATTGTGACATATATCCTTTCTAGGCCTAAATATTAGAAAAGCCTTTTATATTCTCTAAAAGACACTGACGCAATAAAGTGGCTTTAAAAATGTTTTGATTAGTTTAGGAATTATAGTGTTTTTTTCAATGTTGGCCATTTGTTATTGCAGATTATCTCCCTTCCAATATAAATGAGCTAAATGTGCAAAAGACCTTAACAATATGACTTTGATGCTGCTATTTCAAAAAACATAAAGTAATGTAAACTTGCACTTTAAAATAGAAAGCACCTACTAACTTTTTGCTACCTTAAATCTTCTTTAAAGAAGGGGGTATAAATTATAAATAAATTACAAATAAAAATAAACTCTAATATAGAGCAACAATTGAAACTGGAAAAAAAAAACTGGGCTTCTTTTTGTGTTTTTGCCCTGAGCAGTCTTTAATTGTGCATCTGAAAACGTGAAAGCTAAACATTTAGGAGACTATATATACATTCCTCTAACACCTTCAACCTCGACTGAGAACAATTAAGAACAATTCAAGAAAGGTGAATTTTAAAATAGGAAAAGATATACCTACGTTTGATGCCAACCGTGATTTCAGGCCTAAGAATGAAAAGACTGTGTTGCTTTCCTTTGATTCAAAAAAACTGTCATAATCCTAGGAAAAAAAGGGGAGGAGAAAATAAACAAAAGCAAACAATTATCTTGGTATTTGGTACTTTTGACAAATTCTTTATGGAAACAAAAAACATACCACTGCTCCATCCAGGCCAAGGAAGAGCTACATAAATCTACTGGATTTGCTCTCTTTAAGACTAAAAATTTCTTTGAGTATGATGATGAATGTAACAAGTTTTTAATACAAAACCTGTGGCAGGATTAAAACATAAAACATCAACAACAGAAATGAAATCGGAACACGCTCCCTTTCCTTTATGGCACATGACTAACATTCATTTACGTGAAATCACTCTGACCGAAGATTTTATTCTAGCACTTTGATATGAAAGGTTGCCTCCCAATTCCACTCTTGATATTTTGTTATCTAGGGCTTAAAAATAAAACAAACAGAAAAACAAAACACTGGGTAAACAGAAAGCTGTAAAGGTCTCTGTGAGTCAGTATGAGTGCTTCTATTCTGTTTTTGAAGTTTTCCACATTCTTTAAGACTGTGCCTTCAGAGAGAATAAAAAGATCAAATAAAAACTGGAAGAAATTATATTCTCTATAACATTTACCTTTGCCTCAGAAACAGAATCATTTTTCTCTTTCTATTTTCACATAAGAAGCCATTAAAGGATTCTGGTCAATATGTTCATCCATTGTTTCTTTTCAAAAGTTTGCATATATAATACTGCATAGTTTCTAAGTTGATATAAAGCAGTCTTAAAATAGATGTCCCTTTGAGAACTTTATTCTAAGGATAAATATTATACACAGAGAAGGATCAGAATCATTTTTAGGCATTTGCTTTGTAGGCGCCTTACAGGTCAGTCATTTAATCCACACTACAGCCTTCCAGGTTGGAGAATGGCTCAGAGCAAAGAAAAATGTTGCCCTACTTTGACAGTAAATATGTGAGAGAGCTGGGATTGGGGCTCAATTCTCACTGATGTTGTAATGGACACTTTTTGTACTCTGTGATGCTTCTTGCCCAAGAGGAAAACAAGTATGGGGCACCCTGACGAGTCATTGAGTCCTAATTAATACACTGTTGAGCCAAGCCAGTGGCATCACAAGTACTTTTGAAAACTGTCTAGGAATCTAAATGAGATTCAATGACTTATAGCGTGATCTGCTTCTTGCAAAGCATGCCTCAGTTGATGAAAAATCTTTGAATTACTTGACTCTGTGTGGAGACTCTCATCTAAATGCTTTAGCAAGTTGAGTCTCGTGGTTTTGAAGGCAGCTGGAGCCTCAGACCTAGCACTCACTGTTCCTTCTATAGATCTGCATGTGGTAGCTCCCTCCATCATTTAGGATCCACCCTAATGCCAGTCACCTCCAAAGAGAGGCCTTCCTTAACCATGCCAAAAAGGAGCAACACATCTGAAAAAGAAGGATAAATGGAGTTTTGAAGTTGAAATCTGAAGGATGAGTAGAGTTAGCCAAATAAAGGGTGAGGACAGAGGCATTCAAGACAGGGAATAACACTGGTGAAGAGCAAAGCTGGCAGGCTTGACAGAAATCAGCATATGCCTGACTTTGAAAACCAAGAAAAATATTTTGAATTTTATGTTAAGTACAAAAGGAAATCATGTGTGGGTGCTGAGAGAGTGAGCAAAATGATCCAGTTACCTTTAAGAAAATAACTGAATAAACTGTGTGGAGAATGGCTCAGAGAGAGGGCAGCAAGAAGTAAAGCGGGGGAAAAGTCAGAAGAGTATTGTGGTAATTCAGGCAAGAGATGGTGGCAGCCTAAACCAGAGAAATGGTAGTGCTATGCAGTCTGGCTCTGACTTGGTCAAAATTGGGGCAAAGAAAGGTCCTATACTTTCAATTGCACCAACCATCATCAAGTTCACACATTTATTAATGTCTATACCTCAGGTTTCAGTGTTTACATTAAAAATCTTAATCTTAAAATTCTGCAAAAAACAAAACTGGAAATAAGGTCAACTCTCAGAAGCAAGTTTCATATATATAAAGGAGGACATATAAAATATATGCATGCAGGGAAAATAGGTAACATCATAAGCAAGCCATGTAACTATACTGAACCAAAACTGTTCTCATAAATTTTAGTCATAAATTTCAGTCACCAGCAAAGGTACTTAGTTAGAACTTTCATATATTTATAAATCTCAGAATGGTAACATTTCTTTCTTAAAAAAATTCTTTTAAACTGTATTTTTGTCATAAAAAATATAAGCATTTATTTTTATTTTATGAACCTTTAAGTGCCACACAATTATAGGAAGGGGCGTCTTACCTGAATATTGAATTGAGTCCTCCCAATAGTTCAGAGATTGCCACTTAAGGTAATTAACTCCTTCCAAGGTGACAAATATAAAATTTGGTAATTAACATTAAAAGCAGAATAATTTAAAGGAAATCATTTTTAAAAGTCAATGTTAGAACAGTACCTGACACATATCAGGTTACCAATACTTGTCAAATGGATGAATTAGTTGTTTGCTGATTAATGACTGATGTGCCATGTTTTAGGTTAATCTTATAATTAGGTTAATAACATAATTTGAATAAATCCTATTTCTACTCTATTAGTTATGAGTTTTAAAGAATTATGTACAAAATTTACTTTCCAACATTCAAAAGCTTTTGAGTGGCCTGATAAATCTCAAAGTGTGAGAGTTTAAATTCCTTGTTAAGTTTAGGCAAAGAGTACATGATATATAATTTAAAATCTAAGATTTCTTAATAGTTAAAACCTCCTTTCAAATAATAATATATTAAGTAATATGATGTGAAATAATTTAAGAGTAAAATAGTATTAGAAATTTTAAAATCACATCCTACTAAGTTCTTATATAATGGTCTTAGGCATTTCCTAATAAAAGAGAAAAATCTGCGTTCTTATCAAATTCATTCCACTTAGCAGTCTTACATTTTAAAAAATATATATTAGGGCTTATACTGCAAAAGCTAAAAGCATTATATTTTAAAAAGTAACTGTAAAGTTTCTGAATAGTCTTGCTGAATTCCTAATCGTCAAAGACGCTCTCTGAAGTGTTTGTAAATACACATCTAAAAATTGCACATTTCAAGACAATCGATTTTCTGTAACTGTAGAATACAATGATTAGCTAATAGCACCTTTGGAGAACTGTACAAACATAAAATACATCTTCAAGATAAAATTGCCCAGTTTCAGAAGCTGGCACATTTTTATTATATTAAAAACAAAGAATGAAAAATTCACTTTGTTTCTAATGTTGACTGCTTATAAAAAGAAAATTTCTGGACTATACAGACATTAGTATAACTGAGCACTGCTACTAATGGAATATTCATCTAAATGCTGTAATTTTAAGAAGAATAAAGCAAGCTAAACAGCTATCAAAAAGAAAAAGGAAAAAATAACTTCCATCACCTATGCTTGTATTTGTGTTCAAGTGGAAACCAATGTGTGAGACATTTACAAGCTCATGATAATATCTACAACAGGTAGAGTTCACAATGGTCTCATTCTTCCAAAGAGCTTACTTCAGGACATTACCCTTACACTGTGATTAGACTATTATGGACTAGATAAGCACTGAGACAAAGACCTTAAAGTTCTTTGCCCTTTTGGTGTTCCCTAAGAGAACAGTGAGGGAAAACCCACGGCAACCACTCTGAAATGCTGTACCGCTTCCCACGCTAAGTCAACGACAATTAAGTGACAGACCCATATTATTTCTACATGCCAAGGGCATATCTAAACAGGAGGTTGCAAGGAACACAAACAACTTGTGGCCAACAAGGAAATGGCAGTAGCAATTAGTTCTAAGAGGGCCAAAGCAAAGCTGGTTTATCCCAAAGAAAATTTTTTTAAAAATTCTTTTTAAGACTATAAGAGTTATTGCTCCTGCTGTGCCTGCTTAAAATGGGCAGAGGCTCCTTCTTCTTAGTTTCTTTCAAGCCTGAGGGTATCCTCTGAGCAGAATTTCTTGATTTAGTAGTTAGAGCAGTTAGTACTACATTCTCTTTTATGAAATCTTGGTACAGAAGGAAAGAGTAGTTGGCAGTTCCAATCCTGCTTAAGATATATAAGATGTAGTTGTCTGAAACAGGTTCATTCAGTAATTTTTATGCCAAATACTAAAAAATATGAGGAAGCCCAAAGCTGAGGATTATAAATTCCAAATTCATGTTTAATATTTCCAACCATACTGGTACAAGATGGCAAGGCAAGCAAATATGTCTACCTAAGCACCAACTGAAATTAGATGGAAAAAATTTTTGTGCTAAACATAGGAAAAGGAACCAGCAATAAAATTGTAGTAAGTACTCAGAGGAATAAGTAAAAATGCTAAAATTAATTAAGAGAATCTCTTGGATATTGTCATTTGTATCATTCTCCGTTAAGCCACAGGGATCTAGTAAAATACGATTATATACCCTCCTATATGACTGCTCCAACAACTAAAGAATCTATAGTGAATGGTATTTTTATGTTTAAAACAACATAAATTCAATATATATTTATATGTTATATGTTATAATAGTTACTATTGTTAAAGAAGGGAATGTGACTTATAAACTTCAGCAATGCTAAAGTATGTGTGCACCTGTGTGTGTGTGTAAATCAAAATGGAGGAGAAATAAAAGCAGCTGTAAAAATAGAAATTTTCTCTTTATCTTTCAAAGAAAAAAGTAAATACTGTCTACATTTTAAAATCAAGGAATAGAGATATTATTATGCAAAACAAAGTGATGATTACTTAAGATCCTCAAAAAGAAGCTACATCTTGGGAATCTGCAGGAGGTCATGTATAAAGAAGGGCAGAGGAAAACTGCCTCCTCACTTTTGATCTTCCTGGCAACAGGCTTTATTGTCATAACATTGATATTAACATGGGCCTAGTGTTAACAGTTTTGTTTTCTTTTCATTAATTTTATCTGCATAGGTTCAGAATGAGAGAAAAGTTTTAACAAAAATAAAACCGCCAGTTTGGATATTAGATATACTGCTAAACATGCAGTTGGGATGGCCTGAAACTGTCTGGATGAAGGTTTTCAATATTCATAGCACAAGTCACTGTTTTTATGAAAGACATGTCCCAGGGACTCATCACTGCAGAATATTGAGGCAAACATCCCAGTAAGGTGAAAATGAGAGATTAAACATTTATAGACAACAGAATAAAAACTAGGGTCATATGGAAGAGCTAAAACTGCAAAAAATATCTAATTAAATTGTTATACTTCTGGGCATACAGCTGATCAGCAATCAGTGATAAAGAGGAATTTATATCACCCTTTACTACCACCCAATTTTTCCTTTCCTAGTGTCTGTGAGGATGCCATATAAGATTATTTACAGTAAAACATCTGAAGGAAAAGATTTTCTTTGATTAGATAAGTGATCTTTTAGAAAGAAAGCCTTGAAATCCAGGTTTTCAAAATCAGGTCAAAAGTTTCCTTAGAAAATTCCACCTGTGGGAGATGTGACCTTCTACTAGAGGTGATTTCTCAAATAGATTATATTATAAAATTTAGAAGGTTCAATAAGCTTGCTTTTGAGACATATGGCTTTGACTTTAATTAATAAAACGGGAAGGCAAATGCTCAGAACCTTGACAAGGCAAGACCCAATAGAATAGGGTAGCTACCTGCTCAACTGAAAACATCTGTGTAGCTCTTCACCCATGCACAGAACCGATTTTTGTTAAGTATGTTCTATGTTCCTAGCCTTCTGATAGGTACCAGATACTAAGATAAATATTCCACAGTGCCTGCTGAGGGTGAGCACAAGAACTCAAAAGATTGGTAAAAGCAAAGAAATGGAAAAAAAATTCTATGAGATAATGTCATAACAGCAGTAATGAGACACAGGTTTATAGGGAATGGGGGAGGGAGAGTAATAACTAGAGTCCTTGTTAATTACAGAAAGCTCAAAACCAAGGCCCTATTGAATTGAGTTTTGAAAAAGAAATAGGACAGAATTATGTAGGAGGTATAAATTACAGGATTTGGTAACTGAGTATTGAGGTGAGGAAAATGGGTGTGGGGTGACTTTCAGGGATTTGCCTTAAGTATCATGTAGATGATGTAGCTATTATCTATACATATTTAACATTCATATTTTAAAGACAGAACACAATCTCCTGCAGTTAAGGATGAAATATTTGAACTTTAGCTTTCCATTTCTTTTTTATCAACTCTAAACAGTTCATTAATACATAATTACTGTAGATAGGCTTTAATGTAGGTCAAAATTTCTGTCTATCAGTACATTCTCCTCCATTCTACCGGAAGATGCACTTAATTTTCATGGTGGAGACTTGAGAAACAGATAACCCTGTGTCTCTCAAATGTGACCACAGAGGCAAATGTGAATGAACCACTTAGAGAGAAGTAAACTATGCAGAGGCCTGAGAGTTGAGCATGGTGTTGACATTTTTAAAGGGTTAGAAAACAAAACAAAAACAACCAAACAAAACCAAATAAAAAATAATAAGTGGCAGAGAACTATGTGGCCCACGAAGTCTAAGTATTTACCAAGTGGCCCTAACCATGATCTAGAAGATTGGAGGATATATTTTTGAGATAGCCCCTGAAAATGAAATTTCTTGAAGCTGTTTAGAAATTCATAGAAATCAGGCATCCTGCCCCATAATATGTTTGTTTTGCTATTAAACAATATATTTTGCAATGGACTTAAAATCTTCAAGTCAAATGGCTGCTCTGGGCTGATGAGCAGTATTTATCCTATGACTTTGGGTAGCCCCAGAGGCCCTGAGAAATGAAACTCTTGTTTTACCAGCAACGCATATAGGAATCATCTTATTTTAACTTTTACTTGTTTTCATTTCACCAAGTGACTTTTTCTTGACCTTGAACCCCAATTCCAGGGATACCAACGATAACCTTCATATCTTGATAACGGTATACCCCCAAATATTTCTGTTTTTGAGAGGACACTAATGAAAGAAAAGAGTATTATAGCCTAAAATGAGAATGCACTTTCTAAAATAACATTCGATTTAATGTACTCTTCAGAACAGCCTGCCAGTTACAAACTACTGTGTCAAGTGGCTGGAAACAAACTAAATAGCCTACAGTGGGATGATTAAGTTAATTATTATAATCTACCCAAGAGAATAATATACAACCTTTAAAAAGTAAGTTTACAATGACATGGAAACTATTTTTGTTAGAGAAGAAAGCAGGGCACAAAATGGTACAGAATGATCAAAGAATGTGATTTAAAAAAATTAAATCTAATTGTAAGAAAAGAGAATATAAACCAAATATCTGTAGTCTTATCAGAAAGATAAAACTGTTCTCCCTTTTTTTCCTCATTTTTCAAATTTTCTCTACTTTCATATTCATTTTAGTGCTGGGGAAGAAATAATAATAATGTTGGACAACCAGTTCAATAGGAAAACTTTTATCCAACAACTTCTTGTAAGACCTTGGACTGAAGATCATTTCTTGTATTTATGTGTGGATATACAGATATTTATATATATACATATATATAATTATCTTTTTAAAAATAAAATCATATGTATGCATCAAGGACTTACAAAACTGATAACTAAGGAAGTTGGTTCTTCATGCTTCCAAAAAAAATTCCCAAACACAATGAAAATATATTATCCCAAGACAATCTTCTCAGAAGTCTTACATAAACACTGTACTTGGGAACAATACAAGTACATACATTTATGTGTCCATGAGGTTTCTGAGCCTCTACCAGTTGTGAGCCAACATATCTCCTTGTCTCCTTTTATGGGAAAGAAAGAGAAGGAGAGGAGACACCACAAAGAACCACTACTGGTCATTTGGCCTTTCTGCACCTCTGATGATTAGTGTAACCCCTGTAGTCTACTTTAAGGCTCTAATTTGCCAAGATAATATGGGGAAAAGGCAGTCATAGTTTGTCCCAAATCATTACTTAAACTCGTCATTTGCTTTAATGTAAACTTATTTGGTTAGAAATATGTGAAGACGGTTGGATACAAATTTAACATTCTATAAATATCTAAAAGTGCAAAAAAAAGTAATTTGACAGTTTTAAAACAATCTCATAGGTGACCCTATTGAAAATGTTTTTCTATAAAATAGTTTGCTGTCTACCAGCTGAGTTGTCCTCTCTTCATTAGAAGACAGGATTTTGTATTTCCTACCTCACTCCATCTCTACCCCCACCTTCTCTCAATGCCCAGTTGAGTACTGGCATCCTCAGCCAAACCTGCACCGACTTGTCTTGACTATCTGAATGGTCACTGTGTTTTTCCATCTTGATGGTTAATCCACAAACTGGTTAATGTGACCTTGGTCAAATGAAACTTGGCTGCATTCCCATTTCCAAATACCAGTTTAAAAAAAAAATAAAAGGATTAATAAATGAATTCAATGAAGTTGCAGGACAACATATAAAAATCATCTGTGTTTCTATACATTGATGAACTATCAGAAAAGGAAATTAAGAAAATAATTGCATTTTTAATAGCACCAAAAACAATAAAATACTTAGGAATAAATCTACCTAAGGAAGTAAAACACATATACACTAAAAACTATAAAGCACTGCTGAAAGAAATAAACAGAGATGCAAATAAATGAAAAGACATTCCATGCTCACAGATTAAAGACAATATTGCAAAGATGTCAATATCACCTAAAGCAATCTAAAGATTCAACATAATCCCTATCAAAATCTCAATGGCATTTTTTTTTCTGCAGAAATAGAAAAAAAAATCATCTTAAAATTCATATAGAATCTCAAGGGACCCCAAATAGCCAAAACAAGTTTAAAAAATAGAAAAAAGTTTCTATTAACTTTAGAGGACTCATACTTTCTGACTTCAAAACATATTACAGAACTACAATAATCAAAACAGTGGGGTACTGGCATAAAGACAGACATACAGAGCAATGAAATAGAATAGAGTCCACAAAAATAAACATGTATATGGTCAAATGATCTCCAACGAAAGTGCTAAGACCTATCAATGGGAGAAGGACAGTCTCTTCAACAAACAGTGCTGGGTAAACTAGACAGCCACATGCCAAAGAATGAAACTGTACTTTTACCTTACACCGTAAATAAAAATTAACTACAAATGAATGAAAAACCTAAACATAAGATGCAAAACTATAAAACTTCTATAAGAAAACATAGGAAAAAAGCTTCATGATACTGTATTTACCAAGTGATGATTTCTTGGATATGACTCCAAAAGCACAGGCAATCAAAGAAAAAATAGACAAATGGGACTACACCAAACTTAAAAAATTTTTGTTCATCAAATGATACAATCAAGAGAGTGAAACCCTAGATGGATATATACCTTTACGACTCCATTTCCAGAGAAGACTCTTGGTCATGGTAGAACACTTAAGGGAAATGCAAGAACCAGTCTATGCCAATTTGGGTTCTTGACTACAAACAACTGAAATGGACACTGGTAAATTAAAAAGGAAAGGGCTTTATAAAAGTATAGTGGTGAGCTCACAGAATGCACATTAAAGCTGGAGGATTTAGAACACGGGGAAAATTTCCATGACTGGGTAGCCAAGAACACACCCAGGCCACACCCCAGGATCAGCCTCATTAGGACACCAGCCATGGTTATGCCTAGCCCCCATCACACCTGAACAATCACTGCCACCTCCAAATGATCATGTGTTTCCACATCATCCCCTCAATGTTCAAATTCTGGGATGGTAAGAACTATTTGGCATCCCAGAGTGCTTCCATTCAGTTGGGAATTCTTCCCAATGGGCAGAATGTCTAAATGCTAAAAGAGAGAGAGGAGGCAATTGTTCACATTGATTGCTAAGTGGCTTAGCAGCTGTTTGTGTCTCAAATGCCTACCTTACCCAGTTTAAAAAGGAATAAGTTTCCAGCAAATTTCAAGAAATAGGATCTTCATGCTTACTGGATCCTGTCACTTGCAATGTGGCAGTTTTCCACAGGTTATCCAATCAGAGAAGAATATTCATAAACTATCACTGGGTAAAGCAAGGTGCACAGGAGCAGGTGGGATGAATGAGGTCATGGTTAGTGGCCCTCTAATGCTTTTGCTTTTGTCAAAGTCAAATTTACTTGACCTTGATAAGAGCAGACACTGTCTTCAGAATTCCTGACAGACTATAAAGACAGAGTTCATATACCAGTGCTGCTGTCACCATCTCCATGGGACTAACACTGCTCAAGCTGAAAAGATGTCATTTATCTGGCACAGCTTAATCAACATGTAAGCCTCCAACCAGCTCCTAGACAGTCTATCAAAAAATTTCCATAGACTCTGTAAGGCAAAGATACATAGAGATTTAGAAAGTCATAAAGAGGTGAAAATAAAAGGAAGGAATTTTTCACATTATACTCTTTTATTCATTCAATACATTCCTCTATTCAAAAGGCTCTGAAGAGTTCTGCTTTTATAATGACAGAACAAAGATGTTTCTAATTCCTTTCTTTTGAAAAGTCAACACAACAACAAAGATTTTTTTTTTTTAATCAGAAACTCCATTTTAAAAATAAAATGAGACATCTATGGCTCTGAACTACAACATATGCAGGAATTGGGGGAATTAATGACGAGGGATGCCAGACAGCACAGGATGGTCAAACCTTAGTGTCTGCAGGAGCAGCATCAACAAGGAACAAGCTGCAGGGCCCTCAGAAAATATTAGGAATTGGAGGCATCTGCTGTCATAAAGGTGGGGTGAGTGGGCAAAGTCAGAAAACAAGGAGACTGTTTAAAAATTTATATAAGAGCAGTTAAGCTCCAGGGGTGCCTCATTCTCCCCCAAAGAGCTGGAAGGTACACTGTTAACAGATATGGCTTCTAGGAAGCAACAAATTTATAAAATGCCAGCACTGAAGACAGTGGGGTGGGGGGTGAAAACAGGAATATGAAGTGAAAATGTGCATGACAGAGAATGAGACCTTCCAGTTCTCTCACCCTACGGGGCCAGAACTGTAGCAGTCAGGCTCCTAAAACAAGACACTGAAAGGCTATTCTCTGGAAAAATTAAACCATCATCTGAGAAAAGACTCACAAATACTAATAACAGCGTCTGCCATGAGAATGCTTACAGGTTACCCACTCATCCTAAAGAGAAGTCCAGCAGGAAACGAGCCTACAGGTATATATAGGCACAAACACAGCTTCTAACTAGTTTTCTAATGCTCCACCTCCTAAACAAAAGACAAGGATCACCAGGCATCTGAGGAAGGCCCATCACACTTGAGAGAGAACACCAAAATAAACAAACTGAGCAAAGGAAATTAGCGGAAACAGGGACAATACTGGTAAAAGAAAACTTCAAAGAAATTATATGTAATAGCTCCATTGAGCTAAGATCTTGCATTCATTTCATAAAAGCATAACATTAAAAAGAAAAAATCAGAGAGTAAAAAGGGGGAAAAAAGATGACATAAAAAAATTCAGAGATAAGTTAAAGAAATTTCCCAGAAAGTAAAACAAAAGTTAGACAACTGTACAATACAACAGCAAAAAAAGATAAGAATATTAGAAAATAAATGTAAGAAGCCCAATATCCAAATTAGTATGCACTCCAGAGAAAGAGAAAAGGGAAAAAAGTAGGAAGAAAATAATATAAGAACATATTTAAAAATCATATAATCCTTAGATTATAAGGACCTACTGAGCACTCAGCACAATGAATAAAAAATAGCTTATATTATGGTAATTCAAAAAATTTTAGGAATTATATATGAGTAAGAAAGAGATCTTAAAAAGTGGCATAGATGAAACTGACAAAAACATACAAAAAATCAAGAAAAATGACATAAGAATGCTCAACTGCAGCACTGGACATTGGATGACAATGAAACAAAATCATCAAAATTCTTTCCCACTTAGAATTATATACCCAGCCAAACTACCACTCAACTACAAGACAAGAATTAAGGCATTTTCAAACCTGCAAAGTCTGAGGGACAAAAAATTGCTGGATTAGCCTTCTAGCACTATCTGACTAGTAGCTTTACTAAATCTGGAATTGTACAGTTTACACACATTTTCAACTGTTACTTCATTTTAATGTATAGGCACAAGAGTACATTTTCTAGGCTCTGTAATCATGAATGGGATATACTCTTGGTCAGCACAATCTTCCCCTAATAAAATATGAGATCATGATATAAAAAATTCTACAAAATAATAACCTTTATTTTTATATAATAATGTAGGAACTGTTTCCTTTCAAGCAACCAAAAGCACTGTTATTCCTTTTCTCAACCCAAATGACAACCCAGCTATTCATTTTGCTTCAAGCACCTCAGCCCCTTGCTCTTCTCCTAAACATCCTTAAGAACTGCAGTAAACATCCCAAAATAAACAATGACTTATATATTTAGAACTCTGGCAAAGGCAACTACTAACTACTAATTGGAAAGAAACTTCATGATTTTTTTCTTTAACCAAAGGGTTAGAGGAAAATAGATAATTAAATAAAAAGGACTTCATCTTTTCATATGCTACATATAGCAGAAAGGCACCTAATCTATTTTAGATGTTCATAATGATCCATCTGGCTCATTATCATAAAAAATGAAACTCGTTTAAATCAGCTATTAGTTTCTTATACTATAAAGGGATAAAAATTCAAGAATAATTACCCTTCTAGTCTCTTGTCCAAATGTATTAATCAAAAAATGTGCTTTAAAATTAGAACACAGCAAAACATGCACACAGCTTCCTTTCCTACTCCCTTTCTCAAAGCAAACAGACAGACGGGAAGACTACACATACATTCACATTTACAAACACTGTCTGTGACCTTGGATTCATATCCCCTTCCTCTCAGCTTCATCTTCTGTTAGACTTGTGGACCTGAACGGTCCCTGGGTGAAGAGGTCACAGCCCTCACTGAAAAAATGCAAATGTACTCTAGGTAACTCTGTGATTTGAGTCATGCAAAGAAATAGTCTGATAACAATCTAGCTACTTACACCACAGTATCGGTCACCATTAAATATCTGAGGTGGCAGAGGGTTGCCCTGAGAGGGCTTCTTTTCTGGGGGGATGTTTTTGTACATCCATTGCCTCTGTTCTTCTGACATTGTGATATCCACTTCCTCAAACTCTATCTTGTTGGCTTCCAGAAATCTAACCACATCTTGCTGCTTTTTCTTTATCTAGAGAGAGAAGACAAACAAATAAGGAAATAATTCTCATTTAAAACAATGTGTAGATATTTTCAAAGTGAACTAAATTTGACATCTCATTGTTGGAGGTCACTGATATAAAAAAAAAAACAGGCGATTTACATAGGCGCCATTCACTGTCCACTCAGTGGATATCCAGCAGAGGTCTGAGCAAGTCCTGACACAGTGAGTTTTTCACCTAGACTCCCCAGAACTCTGGGGCATACCTCAGATTAACTGGAAGGAACAGACTATGTATAAGGTGAGAGATTCCCATAGTTCTCAGAGGGCCATCACCACTCCCCCCTCCTACCCACAGAAATTGACATTTACAGTCATGAAAGCTCCCTCTGCTCAAAACCATTTGAAAACCATGTATAACCCATCTGAGATGTCGACATTTCATTGATTCCCAGGAGCAGCAACTTTTTATTCCCCTCAGCAGCCTCTTTCAGATATTCCACAGCTGTGGCTGCTGTCATGAAAGCATCCTTTCATCAATTCACAAGAGAAAAATGTTCTCCACTTCTAAGGTGAGAGTAAACAACAAGCACCATTTTACTTTGAACTCTATTTCTTAACCCTTTTCATTCCTCTGATTTTTCATGCTTCCTTCCTAAGTCACTAGGTGTCAGGTGTGTTCTTGAATAGCTGCAAACACATTTGTAATTTTCAAAATGTTACCAATCTTCTTAATTTAAGAGTGCATATAAACTAATTTAAATGGGGTGTCAATATTCAATGTATTAAAGACAGCACATGAAACATGGGAAAACAAGCTTGCTTTTTCTAAATGATTCTAGAAAACCTGCACAGAGAACAAACTTAAGCGGTAAAGTAAACCTTAAAATGGCCAAAGAATCATTTTAAGGTCAGTCAGAAAGCCTCTTGTCACAGAAAATAAAATGCTTGAAAAACTTTCACATGCTAATTGCCTCCCCATCCAATCTCCAACCCCAACTTCTTTCCAAAAGCCTCAGTGACAGGTGTCTCTGAAGTGGAAATCTGTTACATGTGATAAGCAGAGAGATTCTGATCACTGGGCTGAAGTCTATGAGCATAGTTAGTATGGACTTAAAAAGCTAACAAAATAGGACATCTTTAAGCTCAATGATATAAAATGAGAGAATTATTCTATGATTCTAAATCCAAATTGATAATGGTATTATCTTAATTTCTTGAATTAATCCATTTATCATTTCTGAAGAAGTTAACTTTTTTCTTCACTGATATATAATTTCAGAAATATAGTTATATTATTTATTTTCAAATGTCAGCCTGCAAAAAAGTATCATTCGTCCTACTTAATTTCCCCATACAACTCTATAAAGTAGATTTCATTGTTCCTGAGGTCAAAGTGGCCACACTTAGTATGTGCTCTTTTCAAGATAATCATGTCACTCTTTTATTCAAATTCCTTTTTTAGTGGGATCCCACTGTCTTTGGAAAAACATATACATTTCTTAGCATGCAGCACAACGTCCTTCATGATCCAGCTCCTTTGACTATAAAAGCAATTTATCTACGTATTTAAAAGTCTGGAAATTGTAAAATAAACAAAAAGTTACCTACAATCCTACTACCCAGACAACTACTGTCAAAATTTATTAGAGGAAAGGGTCTGGATTTAATGTCCATAGGTCGAGCTCTAAATATCTAGCACATTGATGTGTTCATGAAAGTGATCAAAAATGAAACTGCTACACAGTTGAACTTTGGTTTTCCATATAATGTGTGTATGTATGTATATATATATATATATATATATATATATATATATATATATATATATATAAATAATATCTACCCCTACTACAAAATGTGAATACCTAAAAACTCATACATTCTCAATACTGGGATACATCAAAGATACACTCTACCTCTCTACCCCCCCCCTCACCTATACACATAGATCTCACACACACACACACACACATGGCACATTTATTGCTTGGCTATAATCTCCTTTCAGAGGATCACACTCAGTAAAAATAGCTGCACCTTGTTCTTTTCACTCAACTCAGTATTGTAAATACTGTCCCCTGTCATTACAAGTTTTCAAAGGTATGAATTTTAATATCTGCCTGGCAATTGCATCATGTAGCTGTATAGTTAACTATTACTCTATTCTTGGATATTTAGCATACTCGTAACTTTCACCACTAGAAATAACAACATGTGGTGAACATCTTTATTTATAAAATTCTTACTGTATCTTGAGATACTACTTTAGGACAAAGGCCTATGAATAAAACTCAGGTCAAAAGGCAGAGATATTTTTCAGGCTCCTGATGGACCCAGGGTAAAATGCTTTTCAACAGGGCCACATATATCAAAAAGTATAAACTTCCAGTTATAAAATAAATAAGTGCTAGGTATATAATGTACAGCATGGTAACTATAGTTAATAATACTGTATTGTACATTTGAAAGCTGCTAATAGATTTTAAAATTTCACATCACAAGAAAAAAATTGTAACTGTGTGGTGATGGATGTTAACTAGATTTATTGTGGTGATCCTTTTTTAACTAAATCATTATGTGTAGACCTGAAACTAATATAATGTTATATGTCAACTATACCTCAATTAAAAAAAAGGCCACATCAATTTACATTCCCATTAACAATTTACATTCCCAGTATCATTCCCATTAAAATTTGAAAGTACTCATGTCTTAACACCTCTGCCTCTTTATCGCTAAAGTTATATTGCAGAAGATTACAGTTTAAACAATGTGAGGTGATAAATGTTAACTAAACTTACTGTGGTCATCATTTAGCAATATATACATACATCAAATCATTGTTGTAAACTGTAAACTTACAGTGTTTTGTAAATTATATCTCACTAAAACTGGAGAGGAAAAAGGAGCGATGCTGTTGTTTGTTAAAACAAAATCAAATGCATTATTACATATTGACAATACTCAGAAAGTGAAGGATAGTTCCTTACTAACAATGGTGATGACTGTCAGTTTAAGGAGTAAATGTAATTATATCTCTATTTTCAAAAAGGAAAGCAAGGCAGACATGACCAGGTTTGTGTTTGAAAGAGATCACTTTAATACTACACAATTTAAAAAGAAAAAAGGAGAAATTCTGTATGTACTGTGAACATTGCCAGCCTTGATAATAAATGGTGGTCATGGGAAAAAAAAAACAAAAACAAAAACTAGGAAAAGGTCTCCAAGACATATGTAAGTGAAAACAAAAACAAAAGGAGCAGAACTAGGAGCAGACTAGGCACATTTTCCTGAATAGAAAAAAGGGGGGGAAAAAAATAGAAACACATTTGTATTTGCTTGTATTTTCATTTAAAAACACTCTTGAAGGTTACCTAAAAAAATAACAAAAGTGGTTGCCTAAGGGCTGGGGGAATGGGAACTGGGTGATGGGGACAAAGTTGGAGCAAGAGTTTTCACTCTCTACATGTGTAAACTTTAAACTTTTTGAACAGTGTGAATGTATCAACAGTCAAAAGGTTAAATGAAAGTTTATTTTGAGAAAGAAAGAGAGCTTCATAGCCTGGAGAGGAGCAGTAGTACATTACATAAATCCCAACAGGACACAAAAGCAGTACTCTGAGCATTTTGTTACTTATTGGCCTCCATGTTTCCTTACACTTATAAAAAAGGCCAAATGATTAAGATAAAATTTTTAAAAAGAGCTAAGACCACAGAAAATTAATATTATAACAAATCACCCAAATAAACAAAAAGGAGAAATTTAACCTAGGAAAGGAAGTTTTCAAGTGGATGTTTATAACATTAGCATCAGGAAAGAACCACTACACACTGTTTTTAAGATCTGCTGAGGTCAATGTGGCCTGGAACTGGGGGAACCCAGGCTTGAGTGGCAGATGACACACCTGCTCAGGAGGCAGGGACTTGGGAAACGTAAGGGCACTGGGTAATAGAAAGGCTTTCCATGTGGCAACAGGAAGCCATCAAGGGCACTTCATGTGCTGGGCATAAATCTAGAGTTCAATTAACACAAACTTATATAGTTATTTCCTTGACACAGAGAGCTTTCTTCTCCCCACGCTTCAACTGTTCTGAAACAAAGTGTACCTTACAACTAATACCAAAATAAATTTGAGGAGCAAATGGAAGAGAAGAATTTGTGAGGCAACAGTTGCTGCCTTCACCCATGTCAATTTAGGCATGAGTGAAAGGAAGGTACCTATAACTCCTGGTTTGTTTGTTTTAAACACACTTAGAAGCCACAGCAGATAATACGTCGTACCCATCCCCCTTTCTTTCTTAATACAGAAGCCTGGTTTTGTTTAGGAAAGCAAGGTGCTCGGGTACAAAATTTGTTTGCCTACACCCCTGCGCATCTTGGGGTGATCACGTGACACACGTCTGGCCAATGAGATATAAGGCAGATGCTTCTTGGGAAGGCTCCACTTAATAAATGAAAAGATAAAGTCCATTTTTCCTTTGTCCTCTTCCTGTCTTCCTTGCAGAAATGCAGTAGTGCCCAGAGGTGCAGTCCATTTTACAAATGTGAAAACACCATATGCTAAGGATGGTCAAATAGAACAGTGGGAGCCTAGGTCCTTGATGACATTTTATAGGTGTCACAACAGTCTTGTGCAGCCTACTCTAAACCTTTCTGTATTAGACAAATAAACCCCTAATTAGTTGAGCCATTCTTTAATCAACTTTTCTATAGTTTGTGTCTAAACATAATACTTCTTGGTTAAATTCTTAATTGCTACTTAAAATGTTTTTAGAAATACTGCAATATGACACACTGAAGATAAAAGCCATTACTGCATAGCAGAGCCTAGAAATAAAAGCTGTAAGATGTGAATTTAATATAAGTGAAATGAATACTGAACATTGAATAAACAGATGAATTTTCATTATTTTGTTTGTAAAACAACAACGTTGTTGGACCTAAAACTGGAAGGTAACTACGAAAGCATGAAAGTTACATTTCATCTTATTCAAACATATGCCCTTACACATCATCCAAAGCAATTAAAGGGAACAGATACTGCCAAATTTTAGGCTAGCTCACAGGTGGGCAAACTATGGCCCACAGGCCAAAACTAACCCACTATTTTTGTATAGCCCGGAGCCAGAAACAGTCTATATTTTTAAATGGTTGAAAAAAAATCAAAACATTAATAGTATTTTATGACACGTAAAAATTATATGAAATTTCAGTGTCCATAAATAAAGCTGTATTGGAAGACAGCTGCACTCATTCATTTACATACTGTTTATGATTGCTTTTGCCCCGCAATGGCAGAGCGGAGTAGTTGCAACAGAGGCAGTATGGTTCCCAAAGCCTAATGTGTTTACTTGCTGCCCTTTACAGAAAAAGTTTGCCAATCCTGGGCTAAATCCCAGATCTTCATTTCCAGCTCAAAGTTCACTTTCTCAGTGAGGCCTCCTCTAATCAATCACCTGATTTTACGTTTTTACCAGCCACCCCAGAACTTCGTACCCGCTTTCGATGCTTCATTTTCACTTTAGCACTTAGCATCTGACATACTACATGTTTTATGTATTTGTTTGTCCAACTCCCCCTACTAAAAAATAAATTCCCCAGAGCTGGGGATTTTGTCTACTGTTTTGTTCACTACTATATCCCCTAGGGCCAAGACTGGTGTCTGGCTCATAGCAGAAACTCAAGAAATATGTTAATGAATAGACAAGATTCTCACTAGTAGAAGGACTAGTGTAACAGCAGTGCTGACTCTCTCATCATTTAGGCTTTGAGATACTTTATGTATTACCTCCTCTTTAACTATCTTAGCTGAAGTCTTGCCTAAATTTATTAAAACTTTATCTGTTTACTTGTTTTATGATCATCTCTCTCTCCACAATGTCAGTTCCATAAGCACAGAGATTGGCACACAGGAGGCCCTCAAATATTAACTGAATGGATGATTAAAGAATTATCACTCCAGTGCTGAACATCAAAGATTTCCAGGTGATCGTTCAAGATATCAAACTGAGTTGGTAATTTAATTTAGAAACAAATGTAACTGAAGGTTAACCAAACAGGAATGAGATCAAAAACCAATATTCTCAATTAATGCTAAAGCTGTATGAATTTAAAATCAGTGTGTCTAGAATGCTACATCTAACTGTAAACAGCCTAAATTATTCAGAAGAACTTCTAGACCCTGAATGTGAAAAAGGCTTTGCTTCTAACACTGATATTGAAGAAGAAAGCTGTATGTGATTCATGTTTAAATAAACGCTATTGTCAGTTAATTTTAAACATTGTAAGTGCATAATATAGTATGTTATTTTGCTAAAATGATGGCAATCATTTGAGAATTAAGCGAATACTCTGATATTCCCCTGACTCTGCTTCCAATTGCTACTGTAGGATTCTATCACCCTTAACCACTTCCCCCAGATATCTCCAGGAATTCTGAAGCAAGCTCCTCAGATTTGGTTTAAAGCAGCCTTCTTTGCCAACGTGTCAATAAATGCTATGGTCTGAATGTGTCCCCCAAAAATTCATATGTTGAAACCTAACCCTCAAGGTGATGGTATTAGAACGTAGGGCCAATGAGCAGTGATTAGGTAATGAGGACAGAGCCTTCAAAAATGGGATTAGTGTCCTTATAAAAGAGTCTGCAGAGGTCCCTTGTCCCTTCCACCATGTGAGGACACAGCAAGAAGTCTGAAGTCCACAACCAGGAAGAGGGCTTTCACCAGAACCGAAACATCCTGGCACCCTGATTTTGGACTTCCAGCCTCCAGAACTGTGAGAAATAAATCACTGTTATTTGTAAGTCCTCAAGTCTACGGTATTTTGTTACAGCAGCCTGAACAGACTAACACAATAAATCTTCATCCTTCCAATTCCAGATCCTTGCAGTTCCAGACCTGCTGAGGGCCCCAAAGCCTGCATCCAAGCCCTGGTGACCCGCCCTCATAGGCACGTGGGTGATAAGCTGTCTGAGCTGCTGCTGAATCTGCTGATGTGGCATGAACACTCAATGACCCATGGAACTCTGTGAAGGCACTTGTAGCTTTCAGTGGCAATATCCCAGCTCCACAAGTCCCTAGGGATTGGATCAGAGGACAGGCTAAATAAACTACATTGTACTTGACTTAGACTCACATCTTACTCTGGGGCACTGACTTCTAAGTAAACTTTCACTCCTCCATTCTCTTCTTGTAGAGTTCTTTCCCAGACGGCTGCCAGTTAACTTATGTAATTAGGCAGCCCCACCAGATTCCTTCCATAGGCCTCGGGGCATGTGTAGTAGTGTTTGAATTCTGAGGTGTATACAGCTGATGCAGTACTCTGGGAACTTGGGAGTCATTAGTAAATAAAGAGATATAGTCAATTTGAGTTAAAATAGATTTAAAAAAAAACTGAGAATGTGAGCAATTGTGGGAAAGCAAGTTTGAAGACCAAATAAGGCACAGATGGAGGATAATGAGGAAAATTGAAAAAAAAAAAAAAAATGAGCATGTATTCCAGAATTAAACTATCCTAGATTTAATTCTGGCCCTGTCAGTTGAGTACCTGGGAGAAATTACTTGGTTTCTCTCTTAAACTCAGTTTCTAAATCTGTAAAATAGACCCAATTTTTTTTTTTTAAATCAGTTCTTGGGAGAATTAAATAAGAAAAGAACTAAGCAATAATAAGCACCTGCTCAACTGTTTCATTCATTCAAATATATTAGCTTTTTTTTTCTTGCCCTAGATGAAGCCTTCTGCAAAAAATATAAAGTGACTTCTGAGTACTTTCAAAGGCTTTGGGTATTCAATGCAACAGTTCTTTATTTCACCTACTTTCACACTTCAAATGCAGTTTTCTTTTTTTAACTTGAGGCCTTTTATGTATCTTATATGAAAAAAAGTCAAAGACAGGCAAAGGAAAGTAAAAATAAAGGATAAATTTTCTTATAACTTGACAAAATTTATAAAGGAGAGGTTGGACTAGACTAGGAGAGGTAGAGGGCCCTAAAATAATTCCTTCTTTCAACTAAAAAGAGAGGAAAGGACTGATGATCTTTCCCTTGTCAGAGACTCTAGGAACTTTCCAGTGATTGTGTAGGGTACCTTAAAAATATGTAATCTCATGGCAAATTCTTTAACTAATACCTCACTATTGGACCCTTAGGCATTATATTATAATAAAGAGGATACAGATGGCAAGAAGTATTATGGCAGACACTTAACTAGTTTTACCCCAAAGCTATTTACTGCCTACCCTATGAAAGCTGGAAAACGAAAGCCCCGCTTTTCCCATCCACCTTATAGCTAGGGCAGCTATGTGATCCAGATCTGGCCCTTGGGGTGTGAGCCAAAATCTGCTGGGAGGAGCTTCTGGACAAGACTGCTCTCCTGGTGAAGCAGATGGATTAAGATGCGAGGGCCCTGTCTCTTCCTTTCCTCCTCCTTCCTGCTAGGAACCCAGGTATGAGGGCTAGGTGTACATAGGCAGCCTTTCCATTGTGAGGCAATGAGCATCAGGAAAATGCCAACCAGAAAAATTCTAGCATCACAAGCCTGAACAAATCATCCTCCAGACTTACCAGGAGAGACCAAACACATCTATTTATTTAAGCTCATGTTAGTCAGGTTCTATCTTACTAGTAGATGAACATATTTCTAACTAAAACACTCACCAATATGTTTCATTGCTGGGGAGTAAAGCAGGGGTGTAGAATGAGCCTCAACAAACCATCTGCTGTCAACATTTTAATGCTGTTTAACTAAACATGAGATTACACATAAAGTACTGTCTCTCTAGTGTCCATTTCAGTTTATCTTACTTGAAAGCAAATACCAGGTTACCAAGCCAAAGATAACAATGAGAGAGGTTGTCCTGTAAGAGATTGAAATTTGAGTTTTAGAGAATCAATGTCAGAAAAAGAGATTATGAAATAAATGGCAATTTTTTAAAAAAACCATTATTATATGTTGCAAATTAAGCAATGTAATTTTAATGATAGAAAAGACTGTGTTTTTTCATCTATGTATCATTAGCACAGTCCCTGGTACAGGCACTCAATATGTTTGTATTAAACATATAAACATTATTGAACTTTAATAAATACTTTTAACCTATTTTCTTTTCAACTAGTCAACATTTTTGGTTGTTTTCTTAACCAACTTGTATTGATTTCTTTATCCATGTTTATGTTAAGCCATCTTTTCAATTGAAAAATTTTTTATTGAAAAAAACCATAATTGTATCATTCTAAAGTAATTATTTTTCATATTACCTTCTAAGTAGTGAATATTTAGAAACATATTTATATAGTTGCTATAATAACATATATATTTTGGGGTAGGATGTTGTGGTTGTATTATAAATATTTTGTTTTCATAATCTTCATAGTTATCTTACTGAATACATAAATTCTATTGAGTATTTAATGTTTAGAACAGTATCCTATCATTGGAAATGTGAGTTCTAGAAATTTTTTTCTTATGTAAAAAATATAATTGCTCCAACTGTGCTACTTTTTACATGATGGCAAATTGTATCAATAGTAAGCTACTCAACAAATATTAAACACACACAGGCTCGCTCTCTCACACACACATACACCTTCTTCCTTCTTGATTTGTCCTTTAAGGTAAAGATGAGACTTTATCAAGTAACTTTCTTATCCACAGTGTGGACCCTGAGAAAGAAGATACCTACTAAGAAGGGCTCCTGGAGGCTAACTGGGCTCAATTTTAAAAGCAGAGCCTAGCAGCCATTTCTAAACAGGGGCCTCACACAAATCACACTTTAATTAGAAGCCTGCACTTAAACTGCCTTCCTGCACTGTGTTCCTGCCCTCTGAGCCAGCCATTATAAAGTAGTTTCTGCTATTATATTTCAACCAATAAGACTGAGGCTTTCTCTGTCCAATTGCAGCAGCATACCTATATCCCAATCAGCACTGTCACTGACCAGAGTGGCTCCATTCTGACCAATCAGGACAGTACCTTTTGGACCAATCAAACTGAGAGGATTTGGAGCCCTCATCTGCATGACAGCAGACCAATCAGGACCAGGGGTGGGGACTTCTCTCTATATAAGTCAGCTCCCAGCTGCCTCAGAGAGTGCTCTTTCCCTTTCTACCAAAGACAGGGCTGAATTACAGAAGATGGAAGATGACAAAATACTGAAGATGTCTCAATGGACCACAGTGAAGAACAGCAAGCGGAGCAGGGCAGAGCCAAAGAGAGCTGTCTAGCCCAAGAGGGGGCCTTGCCCCAGGGCCACCTCACAGTTGTGCTATTCCATAGCCATGGTACTTTATAATTGAGTTATAACACTACTGAGCTGTTCCACAGGCGTGCTAGTCTCACAGCCATGCTGTATCACAACTGAGTTGTTTACACTGAACTTTCCTTCTTCACTGCACCCCAAACTGGGGATTCTTATTGCCGTGGTACCAACGATCAGTTGACAGTAGTAAGCATTTTACAAAGTGCATTTTAGGAAATGCCTAATTTTTTTTGTTACTGAAAATAATGCTTGTTGTCTATAAAAACTGTCACTGTGAAAACCAATTACATAATTTTCTAATCTCCTAAAAGACTTCAAATGAAAAACATGTTTGTTTTTTAAATGTAAAAATATAACACCTTTCAATTGGATTTCAGGAACTATCTGACATCAGAGAAGACAGTATAATTTTAACTACCAAAATTTTTACCACTGTTTGGATGACTGATGAATGGGATAAAACAATGATTACCACTGTTCTTCAATTATAATGATGCTCCTTCTCCATTTGCATCTATGTATTTTGGGGAGGTATCTTTTCAACCATTTTAAAACTGTTAAGAGCAAGCCTTATATTATCTCCCTTTAAAATGTTTAAGTCTAAATAACATTCAAACCAGAAGGCAAATCTCTGTTCCAAACATTTGAGAAATATTAAGTTCTATTGTTCTCAAGTTTCAGTGCCTTTTTTCTTATAACAAGTTTTAAAAGTCAGTTTATAAATTTCTACCTTGCAAAATCAGCAAAAATGTTGAGAAAAAAAATTCCCATCATATTTTCTCCAAGTATGGCTTAAATTCTGATATTCTCTTCCTGGAAGCATGCTAGCATACATATGACGAGGAAAATTACTAGATTCATAAAGAAATTCTAGAAAACTAACCAGAGTTTCACTGTAAATATATTATACTGCTAATATACTTTATATGAGTTAATATAAATAAGACAGGGTAATAAGTGTAGAGGCAGAAGTGACAGGAATATTAGCACATACTAATGTATTTGACTCAGGCAAAATGAAGACATAACATCTTACAATATCCTTTATAATCTGTTTTCTCTTCAAACTAATGCTTTTGCCCTTGAAGACATCACATACTTCCAAGACTTCAACTATCACCTCTCTGAAGATATAACCAAAATTTGCATTTTAAAATTGACCTCTTCCACAACAGCCAATCCCATAGTTCCTTTCTGGACATTTATGCTTAAATGTCTGACCATCATCTCAAACTTGACTGGTAAACAAAATAACAAAAATAACAAAACCTTGCTGTCACAGGGTCAACTCATCATTCACTTCCTCCTAACTCTCTTGTTTCAATTAACAACACACTGCTTTGTTGAAGACTCAGCATAACAACACAACTACCTGCAAGTCCAAAACTTAACACTGTTATAAAAATAACCTACCTAAATGAAAACCTTCACGCACACACATACACACATGTTATTAAACTTGATGAAGGGAGCCTCTCCTGTGCTCAGTTTAGTAGCACTAAAACAGAGATGATGTAGAGTTGGTGGAGAGGTAGGTCTGGCCACTGCAAGCTTGACTCAGGTCTATGAGGAGCTCTGGTTCTCTGTGACTTTTTCGTGATGGTTAGAATACTTTGATGATGATGCCAAAGGGAGTGGACTGATCATCATCTGGACCAGTTAGTTTTATGTTCTAGTCCTGGACAGTCAGAAAGAGATGGATCACTTCAGGCAAGTTATTCTATAAAACCTCAATTTTCTCATCGGTGAAATGCAAATCATAATTCAGTTCAGAGGGTGGTGATGAAAATTAACTGGCATAATACTCAGAGTTCTTAGTGCATGGCATGCTGAAAGAACTCTGCACATATTAGTTACTATTATTATTAGAGTAATTTTTATTCTAAGGTCACAAACCTCATCAGCTTTGCTTTTCTGTTCTTTAGCAGGAGAGGAGTACTGCTTGTCACTGGAGATATCTGGGACCACGACAACTCCATGACAATCTGGTTTCTCTTTTTCTATTCCTGCACTGATTTACCCATTTGTGCATTCCACAAGGATATTTTAAGGATCTAGCAGGTACCAGGCACTGTGCTAGGCACAGGGTGTATATACCTGCCCCTGCCTTACTTCAGGTTGCCCCAAGAAAGCTGTGAGTTATAGAGTCAACAGTCAAAACACTGACAATGCTTGAACTATAAAACTTGATTTAAACAAAGAGAGAATCCACTCTCTGCATGTATCCTTTAGCGAGAATGGGCTTCCCTTTAGATATGAGCATAATGCTGTTACCCTAGCAGAACATGTTCTATAAGGGTTTACTTTCTACCCTGGCTCATGCTAACCTGGCAATATTCCCATCCCAGATCAGGGAAGCAGGCTAAAGTAGACTGAAAGTGATGAGGGCAGAAAAGAGTCTCTTTGGGCACACCCTTGCACAGAGGCATGTCATTAGCAAACTGCCCCATCTAGACTAGCCAAACCCAAGAACAAACAGGTGCTGTTCACTGTGTGTCTATAAGAGTAATTTTTTGACTTCCCCATCTCTGCTGCATACAGGGAGTAAGAAAAGGAATGTTAAAGTTAAAACTAGAAAGCGGAATAAGGAGAACCAGAAATTTCAGCCAAGTAAAGGGGAATTAACGAATGTCCCTATGGCTGTACCCTAGGACTCAGAATCTGTCCTGGTATATTTGTAAACTAATAACCAACATCAATTTAAATACCTTTTTATTTTGAGTCACACTCATTTGCCTTTTAGAATTACAGATTAAGATCAAGAAGTTAATATGTAATTGAAACCAATCTCTTCAGTTCCCAAACTGAAACTTAAGCGAGTGTCAGAGTTTATGGCCTACTCTTCTTGAGTTTAAAGAAATATTTCAGAACAAATTAAAGAGAGGTTACTACTGCCCTGCTGCTGGTAGAATGATTCTTGCCATGAACTCAAATCTAACATTAATGAAATGTTATCCATATGTATTTTCTGATGGGGAACCAATACTTTCAGAATAGTTTAGGCAACTCTCTTCACATTACAGATCATAGATAACTGAAACAATATTTACTTCTAATTCTTTGTATAATTTTAAAAGATAGCTAAGTAAGATAATACTAGAATTAAATTTTTTAAGAAAAGAGTCTATAAAATCTGCTACCTCAAATTTAATAATTTTCAAAACTAAAACGCATAATCCCATGTACAGTTGACCCTTGAACAATGAAGGGGTTAATCAAAAATCCACCTATAGCTTTTGACTTCCCCAAAACTTAACTACTAATAGCCTACTGTTGACCAGAAACCTTACCAATTAACATAAACAGTCATTTAACATATTTTGTGTGTTATATATATATATCATATTCTTATAATAAAGCTAAAGAAAATCTTATTAAGAAAATTGCAAGTATGAGAAAAGGCATTTACAGTATTTATTGAAAAAAATTTGCATATAAGTAGGCTCACAGGTTAAACCCCTGTTGTTTAAGGGTCAACTGTAATTATTTGTTCATGTTAAAAAACCAAAATCAGTGTCTTTCACAGCTTTCCTCTTACTACAACTCCTCCATCATGAGCTACAAAAGCCATATCCTCTTCATTTCTTAGAAACCATGAAGTCATCTTCTTTCGTTTTCACACTTTCCTTCAGCTGCCAAGTCCTGAAAATTCTACTCCTCCTCTTATCTTGCATATTACTACCACCCCCCGCCCCACCCCTTTTCTATAGTCCCTATCCCACTGCTAGCCATACCTCTAGGAATTTTACTGTCCTACCCACTCCCATCTAAAAGCAGACAAGAATGTTCTTCAAGCAGATATCACTACCTTTTCAGAATTTTACAATTCCTCATTGGCACCTTGATAATTTACACACACACACACACACACACACACACACACACACACACACACACACACACACACAAAGATAGCTCCACAGCCTCCTGCTTCTAGATTTCCAGGCCTTTCATTAACCATACCACTTCCACCTCACCTTCAGTATCCTGGAATCTTGGAGTATACTGGATCATACCCACTTCAGCCAGAGCACCTGAGCTCACATTGTAGGCCCTTTCAGAAGTGACTGTGACTTCAAATCTCTTCTCTCCTCTCATCAAACACTCCATTTCCTCTCTCTAAATTACATAAATTCATCTTGCTGGAAAAGACTTCTACACACATACCTCAGTCCAAATACTCTGGTTATACCTTTATTTTTCACCTTCTCATGGATATATATTGTTTATATAGTTACGCACATTAATATTAATGTTACTTGTGATTCCAGATGTGTGTGGCATGTCTCTCAATAGTATTTTCCACATAGTAAATACACAAATATCATTCAATGTTGTCTCTTGGGGTTGCCTGAAATAGCAGTTTCTAGGAGGAAGAATGGATGAATAAAATTTACCCACATATTAGAAAGCCAGAAGATTCATAAGATCTTAGTGATGGTACCACCATCCACTCGCCTGCCCAACCCCAAAACCTGGATTTCATCTTTGACTCTCCCTGATAATTTAATTAATCATTAAGCTATGAAACATGAAGTTTTTACTTAAAAAATTTTTCTTGAACCCATCCATGTTTCTCTCTCCATTTTCATTCCCACTAGCCCACACCAAGCCATCATCTCTAGTATACAGCTTCCTATATCTTTTAGCCAGCATCTCCCAAAACTACTTTTCAGAGAAAAGCTAAGATGATTTTTTTTTAAAAAAGTGTAAGCTTTATGGTTTCACATCTCTGTTTAAAAAGCTTTCAGTAACCTCCCACTATCCTTGAAATGAAGGCAAAAATCTGTGCCAAAGTTCATAAGGTCCACTTCTCCAGCTTCATGCCCCTCTCTCATTCACCCTGAGTGGATCTGGGCTTGTCAAAACACAGAATGGGGGAAGGAGGTCACCTCCAAAGTTTCTGGTACAGTAAGACTTGGATGAGGCTCAAGAATTTGATTTCATATCCATACAATGGAATATTATGTAGTTATAAAAATGAATACAGTATTGATATATGCCACAATATGGGTGAACCTTGAAAACATGCTGAAGTGAAAGAAGCTAGTCATAAAGGGCCTGTATTGTATGATTCCATTTACATAAAACGTCCAGAGAATAGGTCAATCTACAGACAGAAAGTAGATTAGTGGTTGTATAGGACGAGAGTGAGGAGGAAGGTGGTATTAGGGATATAACTTAACGGGTGTGGGATTAGCTTTTGTGGTGCCAACTTCTCCATGTAATCTCCCACCTCTTTTCTCTAATTTACTTCTTCACCACAGTGACTGAGCCTTATTTCCTTTGCCTTGAATACCCACCTGACTTTTCAAAATTTAAGTCCTCCTCTTTCTACAAGGCCCAACGTAGAGCCCACCTCTCACATAGTATCCCCAGTCCAGAATATTCTCCATTTCCACTGAACTTCCAAAGAACGTGCTACTTATATTCAACTTGTGTCTAAGAGCTACTGGGTCTTGTTTAGTCAAGTAATTTTAAATTCTGGAGGGCAGGGAACAGATGCTATACCTCTTTGACTTTAATGTACCTTGTATACTACCTTGGCAAACAATGAAGTTGCAGAAACAATACACATGAAATTGCCAATACCTGGACCCTGATCCTGAAATAAGTCATTTTTCCTACAATTATTCAATGACCTAAAAAAACTACTCTTTTGAGAAAATGATAAAACTGAAACAAAAGGTCTGTTAAGTAGCAGGAGTCAGGACTAGAATCTAGATCTCCTAACAAGCAGCCCAATATCCACGTCTCCATTTTGCCACATGATTTACAATTAAGAGTTAAGAAACCAATAATTCTTGTCCCATTCATATCATCCCGAATGAAAAGACAAAGTCTTAAGTTCAATGTATTATTTCAAGCAATTCATTTCAAGATATTAGCAAGGAAGCAGTTAATATTCAAAAATTAAGCATGCCAGGAAACAAACAGTACATCCTGTCCCAGCTGCAAAAACAGAAGGAAGGAAAAAGCCACACAAACACTTCAGATACTGAAATTATCATATATGGAATACAAAATAGGTATGTTTAATACGTTCAAAGAAAGAAAAGTGGCAGGTGGAATTTCGGCAAAGTTCTTCAAAGCTTCTAGAGAAGACATGAGCACAGGCCTATGGCCATAGGTTAAGCAGTCAGCCTCCACAACTTCACAATAATGCTATCCATGGGCCCAAAGAGGAATCCCAATTATGAGCAGAGAGGCACAGACCACCAACACCACTATAAAAACAGTGCCAAGGGCACAAACCTTTCTCCACTCAAAGAAAATGCAAATGAACTAAAATGCACTCTACTTTATTTCTTTAAGAAACAGCTATAAGCTTTGCCAAATAATCACAAAAATTACTTTGTGCCAAAGACATTAAAATGTTTACAAATCTGAAGGGGGAAGGGCACATATAATTTGAACACAGGTCTAAAATGTACAAATTAAAGTTTCAACTGGGCAATTATCAGTTCAAAATTATAGTCCAAGGGTAAGCAATTAGAAAAGGTTTCTAACTGGGGATAATCAGATGACTGAAAGCCTAAAACCAGAGACAGACTAAATGATATTAACATACTCTTTTAAAAGTCACTCCCATCTCAAAAATCTCCACTGGATTTCCCCTCTCTACTCCTAGGTTCATTATGCTCTGCTTTGAGGCTTGCTAAGCATTCATCTTGAAATACTTACTGAGTACCAGGCCTAAGATCTGTGAGTCACCCTGTGAGATCTCAGAAACTAGTCTGACTTCATGGTCCATCTGGGCCATACCTAGCCCATCTTAATTCTCCAACATGCACCCTAAATCCAGTCTGGTCACAGCCTCCATGCTTCTCAAAGCATTAGTGGTAACAGACCAGTCTGCTGTTGTTCTTGTTTTAATGTTCCAGTCTGTTATGAATTGATACTTTCAGAAAATGTCTAGAAAAATGAAATTCCACAAACATAGAAAATAGAATCCTAAAATTACTTTGTAAACTTGCTATAAATGTTTACCCTCAATTGCAGTACTTACATCAATAACAGAGTTTGGTCCACAGATCACACTTTGAGTAGCACTTCTCCATGACTGACTGATGTAGAAACTGACTGGCTGTTTATATAATCGTTCCTCTCAACTAAAATCATCTCCATATTGTCCATACTTCCTATCTAACTTCTATATATACTTCACAGCTCAGCCCCAAGCCCACATTGCACTCAATTATGCCTACCCAGTGGTTCCCAACTGGGGGTGATTTCGTCCCCTCAGGGCATTTATCAATGTCTAGAGACATCTTTGGTTGTCGCAACTAGCATCTAGTGGGCAGGGGCTGAAACCCTATGATGTATATAGGACAGTCACCTACAACAAAGAATCATCTATCCCAAAACATCAATAGTGCGTGCCAATGTTGAGAAACCCTGACTTATACCAACCACTGCCCTCCCAGATCCTCTCTGCCAAACTCCCATTATATCCATGGTTGCCACCAACCCAGTATTTAATGATATACAGCCTGGCATTGTTTAATAACAGTTGTGTGTATCTGTGCCTCTTTCTCCAACTTAACTATAAATTCCTCTGGAGGATGAAGACCATGTGTGTATCACATCTGCATCCCTCAAGGAACTCAGAAGGGCAGCTTCAGAGGAGCTGCTCGTCACATACCTGTCAGCTGATTTGTCACCTTTCCCACCTGCTTGATGAAATATAAATGACTCTAAGTAATTTCTCCATCAACACAGATATTAAACTATTTTTATTTGGCATTCAAAAAAAAAAAAAACTTAATACTTAGTAAAGTGAAGCCATAATAAAACATTAGCAAAAACATGGAATAAAAGATGTGGGTGGTTTGATTTTATAGTTTTTACATTACCGGTCAAGATTACATGTTTACTTCCGTAAGGAAAAAAGTCAGCTAAGTATAAAATATGAATTTAAGATGCCACTATGAAAATTATATACAACTGTTCATACACATGCTTCCTGTTAATTAGAGGATACTCTGCAGAAAAGCTATTTTAGCAAAACTTGCTATAATAGTCAAAATCCTCTGCAGTAAGGAGGAAATCCTGCTGAGCATAGTATTTTCCACAGGCAAGAATACAGGACTTCAGCCAAGAGCCGTGCCTTTATCAATGGCCGGAGATGCTGCTCTGTAACACAGTGTGTTTGGAATATGTTATTCTCATTTCTACATCAGTCTATACTCAGATGTGTGAAAAGTGATCTTATAAGATGATCTAGAAACTACTTCTATTTATAATTAAAAATAATTCTTCGGATAGCATATCATTTTCACAATTACATTTTACAAGGGATTATATAATTAGTTCATATTTTCATAGTAGGCACAAATTGATACCTCTAAGAGGAAGTATGGATGCTCTTAACTGCATTCTATGGACGTGCCCCATCTTGGGTTGGCCATGTCATCAGCTTTCTCTGCCCTGTGTAACCAAGAAATGCTAGGGTGCCTTGTCTGCCGAAAATTCCAACTATTTAATTTCATGTGGACACTTAATTCTGTTTCAGTCTTATACAACTGTCACTGGGAGCTTTCACAGCTTTCTCAGCTTTCTCTAATCTCCACAGGCACTCCTCCTTCCCACAGATGACCCTAATTCTCACATTCCAAATAAGATAAAGTGTGTCGTAAAGCATGTCTCCAAATTCTGGTATCTCCACCTCAAATTTCTCTATATCTTCAGGCATATGATTCTGTATTCTACCTTGACTCAAAAGAGTAAGTGGAGAAATAAACTAAGGAGAATTAGAGAGAGAGGGCACAGAGGGCCAACACAAATAAAAATCAAACTCTTTAAAATGTCAAGGAGCCATTGTTTATGCAATAGGTTTTTACAAGGCCTTGTGAAGACCTTTCAATGTGCTAGACACTGCCCTAGGAACCAGAGAAACAGAGATGGCATAACAAGGCTTCTAAATTGATGCAGTGCATAGTCTGTCTAATGGAGGGGTGTGTGGGGAAGGTAGGGCTTGCCAACAAGTAACTTCCTCATGAAACTGGCAGTAACACAGGAGTACCTGCAGGGTTAGAGCACCCAAAAGGCAGGTACTCTGTGGGGAAGGTATGTGGGAAGTGCTGCAGAGCTACAGTAATGTGTAAGCAAAGAACAAAAGCAAGACATCAGACATATATATTACAAAAGGAATACAATATAAACAGCTCCTATGAGGAGGAGGAAAAAGAGTCTATAATTATAATATTGGAAGGTAGGAAGAAAGGAAAATGGGAGGCAAAAAAGGAATTGCAACTTGGGGAAAGTCAGAAGCAAATAAATTACTTTCTCTTGGAATTGGAAACTGAGGTTTTCTGTATAATTGAAGCTTACCCCTTTAATACAATCTATTATTATTTGTTTTTAAACTATTTTTAGTTTAGAAATTTTTCTAAAACATACCATGTGTTCCTTCATTAATCAGCAGTGTACATCAAACCAATATATGCCAAACCTGATTTAATCTGTTCTGGACTAAGAATCATAATCATGACCCATTATTGTACTTTGATAAGGACACTGACATTCTCAGAGTTCACTTGTGTATACAAGCCTGCTGTTTTACTTTAGAGCAAATGGCCAAAGCTGTGCTTCCGAAATTCTCCATTTCCACCTTCAGAAAGCACTTGTCATCTCTCAGAACTTCCTCTTGTTACTTATTCCCTCAGCGGGACCAAAGATTGCTGAGGCCTATTTCATTCACATTTGTCCGGGTAAGGCTGTGAAGGGCAGCCTGCTACCCTGCAGAACATAGAACAGTCAATTGCCTTTCAGTGGCCTCTGCTTCCTTCCAGTTCTCCAGCTTCATTCAACATGGGGGTTCTAGAATTCTGATGTCTGGATAAGAAAAGTAATACTATAATAAAATTATCTTTAATATCACAGATTCTTCATGCTACTTATTTAAGAAGCGGTAAAATAAATCATGTCTCTCACTGTGTTTATGCTTTCGAAAACACACTTCCATCTGCACACTCTACTTCAGTCCTCCTCTGGCATGGTCATGAACTCTTGATTAGCTTTATACTGATGCAGAAGCTACTGAAACAATATTTCTTTTTCATTTCTTTAATAAACACATGCCAAATTCTCTAATAGGAAACTCGGGGGGAATAAAAAGGTGAATAGAACAGCCTCTAATCTCAAAGAACTTAGAACTTGTAGTCCAAATAACCTGAGCACAAAATAATAACCAAGGGTAAAATGTATTGAGGCTGTAAGAGAGCAATTCACAGGCTGTGCCAGAGTCCTTCCCATGAGGACAAAGGAGGAAGAGAGAGGCATGGAGAATGCTTCATTGGGAAATCTTATTGGCACTGGCTTCAACTAAAAGAGGGGACTCTTGATTAGTCCCAAGGCAGGGTGAGCATAGTAAGGCAAAGAAAATGACATGAGGAAAGGCACGGAAGGCAGGGAGTAAAAAGCCTGGTGTATTTATCTGGTAGTCCAAAGAACAGTGAGAAAAGATGCTGCAAAGGGAGATCAGAAACAAATCACAGAGGGCCCAAAATGCTAGGCCAAAAATTTAGGCCTTGAATCTACAAGCTCTCAGGGGTCACTGAGGTTTTTCTAAGCTTTCTGAACCTAACACACAGATTTAATCTTTTAAAAGGATGATGCTTTCTCCCCCTTTAATGGAAAAAGAATTCAAAAGGTGAATTATTAATCATCTCATTCCTGTTAATTATCTCTTGAACCAAGCTCACTATTAGAATATCACTGTGGAACTAACTATAGAGCAACCATTTGTCTTGCTCTCACACTGCAGGAAATACATAGCAATGGAAAAAGAGTCATCTAGTCTAAAACACAAAGGGCTGTATGAATATACAGATCAAATTAATATCTCTGACAAAAAGAACAGGGAGAATGACATCTGTTCCAGTTCACAAGCTCATACAAAATATTTGGAGAAAAAAAAAAGTCATTTAATTTCCCAGTGGAGGCTTTTATTTAAGTGAAATTTTCTAGAATCTTAAAAACAGCGACCTTCCCAACTCAAGGGATGCTATTTTTCTGTCTATCTCTGAATATGACTTTATTTGTCCTCATTCAAATAAATACACCTGCCCTTGAGACTTAACTACAGGATAGATAATTTTAGCATTACATTTCATATGACTCTATGTTCTCTGTTTTCCATGTTCATCTTTGCTCCCCAGTAAGATTATGAGTTATTTGCGGGGGGCGGGGGGGAGGGCATTAGAACCATGCCATATACTCATTCTGTATTCTAAACATGGTGAATGCTGACTGGGCAGTGGAAGGTTCACATAAATATATGAGAACTGATTAACTCAATCAATTTCAAAAAATATCCCCTAAAGACACAATTCTGTGTTACTCATTTGGCTTATGTGTGAAATAGAAGAAAAAAAAACTAAAAATTCAGAGCTTTAAGAGCTCTTTTAAAAAAGGATCTACACCAGTTTTTAAAAAGCAACATCATCAGTCATTAGGGAAATGCAAGTCAAAACCACACTGAGATATCACCGCACATCCACTAAAATGGCTATAATCAAAAAGACAGATAATAACAAGTGTTGACAAGGATGTAGAGGAACTGGAACTGTGATACATTGCTGTGAAAATGTAAAATGGAATATCTCCTTTAGAAAACAATTTGGCAGTTCCTCAAAAGTTAAACATAAAGTTACTATTTGAACCACCAATTCTATTCCTACGTATATACCCAAGAAAACTGAAAACATATGGTCACAAAAACTTTTACACAAATGTTCACAGCAGCATTATTTATTATTTATAATAGCTGAAAAGTAGAAACAACCTAAATATTCATTAACTGATGAATGAATTTGGTATATTTATACAATGAAATACTATTCATCCATAAGAAAAAACAAAGTACATAAACTCCGAAAGTTAAAGAAGCCGGACCCAAAAGATCACATATTGCATGATTCCATTTATATCAAATGTCCAGAATATACAAATCCATAGAGACAGAAAGTAGATTAGTGGTTGCCAAAGGCTGTAGGGAGGAAGGAATGGAGAGTGGCCGCTAATGGACTTGGGGTTTCTTTTTGGGGTGATGACAAGTTCTGGAATTAGATAATAGTGATGGATGCACAACGTAGTGAATATACTAAAAGCCACTGAAACGTATAATTGAAGAGTGAACTTCATGGCATATGAAACATATCTCAATCAGGAAACAACAAAAACAACACAATGAGAAACCTGAAGCCCAGAGAAGCTAAGTTTCTTGTCCAAAGACACAAAACTGATTAAGTGGCATCACCTGAACCACACTCCAAGTCTCCTAGCTCCCAATGCATTATTGTAGATGCACAATACACAGTTCTAGTAGTATCAGGACAAGTAGAGTAGACTTGAATTAGTCATTTAATAGCTCTACACCTCAACAAAAGAGGAAGATGAATTAAATGGCCTCTCCAGTTCACAGTTTTAAAGCAATCTAAGTCTTCTCATAATGTGAGCATTTTCTCTGGTACTACAGATTAGAGCAGGGGTTCTGAAGCAGGGGCAATTTTGCTTCCAGGGAACATTAAAGAATGTCTAGAGGTGTTTTTTGGTTGTCACAATTGTGGGGGCAGGGAGTGCCACTAGCACCCAGTAGGTAGAGATCAGATATGCTGCTCTGTGACTACAATACACAGGACAACTCCCACAACAAAGAGTTATCTAGCCCAATATGTCAGTAGTGATACCAGTGATAAACCCTGGCTTAGGGTTTATTTTTAAGCTTTTCAAGAAGTTCTATTCCAGAATACAATGACCTCAAGCAGCAATTCTGAGTTTACAGAGTGACTAGGAGGCTAGCACCAAGCATGGATGGAAAATGGACACTTTTTATGCCCTATAATAATTAATTTCCACAGAGTCAAACATTCAAATGCCCACAGTAGCCAGGCAGTTAACATAAAGGAACGAAGCCAACTCTTTCAATATAATCTTGTGGTTTCCCACTTTTGACAGAAATAGATGCCAAGAAATACTCTCTATTATAAAAAGAACAGCACAAGTTCAATAACAAATGGCTCAGAGTTGAGAAGATGGTGAGAGTGGTGAGAAGGAGCTATGGAGACCACAAGGATACATGTCTGGATAAATACCACTAATCAGCTCTGATGGATACATGCCATGATGGAGTGAGGCACTGGGGTCAAGAGATGTTCAGATGTCTCAAGAAGAGTGGGAAGTCCAGATTGTATGTGAGAGAAAGACATCTCTCAGTCTTTAAAATCTTGCCTCAAAAAATTTTTTAACACTGTGTTAAGTCAAAAACAAAGGGATTCCAGCCACTGCAGCCAGACCATGACCGCTAGCCTTTACTTATCCTAATAAACAACGTCAGTTTCAGGTATTCCTTTAAATGCATTCCATCAAACTTGGGACCTATTGTCCAATAATAAGAATAATTTTTTCCTTAATGAAATCTTAATAACTGATTTAAAGTTAAGAATTCACAAAAGACCAGAGAATTATTGGTAGATTAAATTTAAATGAAATTCATTATTAATGCTGGCATTTCATTAAGCTCTAACAACTTTACAAATGGGGGTGCTGAGATCTGGAAAAGTTAAAAGATTTGCTAAGCCGTGCTGACGCTTAGGGTACCAGAGCCATTAGGAACCCAGGTCTTTCCTAAAATCCACATTCTTTCACATATCACTTTGCTTACATCACACATTTTTTTTTCTATCTACCAGGTATGTGAGACTTTCTCAGTAAATTACAAGTAAATAATCTGATCATTGTACAGTGTGTGAACAACAGCTTTGCATACCCACTGCTGTGGGCCCCTCCTGCCTTCCTGTGTGTGTTGATCACATTTCCCTTTACACACAGCTGATGCCTGTACTCCTACAAGCCCTTCCTCCCTCCAACCACCAATAGCCCTGACTCTGGCCTCCCACTTTCTACTCACTCTTGCATTGAACTCCCCCAGTTGACTGCAATACAGATAAACTCTTTACATCCAAAAGGACACTTTATTTGCAGGATAGAAAACATGAAATAATCAGCCCATGAGAAAATATCTCCCAGGAACCCAGGACTCAGGATGTAAAGAATGAGGGCACACTTTTCCACCATCACCATTTGTCCCAGTAGATCTCACGTTGCCCAAAAGGTCATAGGAGATTAAACATCTGTGTCCTTGACTCCAACCTTGGGTCCCAATCATCTGGCCAACCTTTCCTTCTTCCATATTACCCTCCCGCCCCATCCTGTTCCCTCCAATTCAACACATCAAGTCAGTTCTACTCAACTTTATTACAAAAAGCAAGAGAATCATATTTGAAGCAAATCTTACATCTGGTTTCAGGACATCCAACAAAACATTCAACATTCCTTTCAGGGCACTGCCCTTTTCTAATTTTTCTTTAATCTCGGATTCCTTCCTCTGGTACACGGCCATTAGGAAACAGGACGACACAGATTGGGGTGTCTGGATCTTCTGGATTCTATGGCAAGGCAGGTTATTTAAAGTTTCTAAACTTCAGTAGTTTCCTATTCTATTAGAGAGAGTAGAAGAGAGGAAGAGAGTGGGGAGGGGAGAGGGGAAGAAAAAAGAGGGGGGTGGGGGAGGGAGGGAGGGAGAGGGAGAGGGAGAGGGAGAGGAAGTGGAAGGTGGGGGGGAGAGAGAGAGAGAGACAGACAGACAGACAGAGACAGAGAACTAGAATGAATAGCTACAATGTTGAGTTACTTTAAGGAATATAAATAACAAACACAAAGCCCTGAGTACTTCCTGCACATGGTGTGATGATAGTTATGATGATGATGATAATGATGATGATGATGACGACGACGACATATGAGCTTTCTATTTTAACCCATACTCCTTATAGCTTTTATCAGTCTCTGCAGGAGCGAAGCCACTGCTTTCACATGCCTGAGGACACTGTGCCAACAATTACTTGTTCAGTAGCTGAGTGTGGACCCCCTAAACTGCTCTTTAGAAGTTCTGAACCTCCCCTTTCTTTAACTTGAGCTCACACACTGTTAGCTTAGCCAGCTTTCTGGGTCAGCATGACCCAGATTCTCATTGGTTTCCAATCATGGGCTCTTCTAGTAGACAATGCAAGGTAATAAAAAAAATACTGAACGTACAATCAGAAGACAGGGGTTTAAATCTGGATCCACTGAGGTGAATGATCCTAGGCATATTACTTAATCACCCTATACCTCAATATTCTCATCTGTAAAACAGGTATAATAAACTATAGTTTGTAGGGTTATTATAAGGATTAACTAACCTATAGAAAAAAATCCTCTCACATTGCTGGGCATAGGTAAACACTCATTGTTCACCTGAACCTAACCTTTCAGAGCTCTGACGCTCAGCACAGTAGACAGGCATACCCTAGAGTACACTTATTCCAGTGTCTTTCTCCCTCTCCTGTCTCTATCATCTTTTCTCTTATCTGTTTTACCACTATCTACCTGCCCTTCTGCCAGATTTGAAGCACCACACCTATGGGTCACAAGCATCAACATTCAGCGTTCAGTTTCACAGTCAGGATAATCACTGTCTTTCCTGAGAAGTACCACTGATCTTCACTAAACACAGAAATCCAGGCTCTTCTCCACCACCTTCCTCCCACCCCCAAATTTGAGGTGAGATATTTGCAGAGAACAGTATCCATCAATTCAACTTGATGTCTCATATTTTTCTTCCCTTTTACAGACTCAAAATAGTCTACATTTAGTTACACAAATCTGAAAGAGTTTGTTCGACTGCACAGAGTCTAAGACAGAACTTGCAAATTCATGGCATAAGCCTTCGCCACTGCCTTCGGTGCCAGAGCAGACATCATCGGTCAATCACGTGAGGCTCCAAAACTCCCCTCTCAGCTCTCCAGGCCGTTACGTCTATCAATCAGAGCTGTCGTTTGGGATTAAATCTACTTGCCACATGTAGGAAGCTTAAAATAAAACAAAGACTCCTAAAATCATGTACTATGTACAGCAAAGAATAGTGTCCATTTGCATAGTAGTAAGCACTTTGTAGGCAGGGAATAAATGCGGTTTAGTAACTCATGCACAAAATGCTGTATATCTATAAAATGTGCAAAACTTAGAGATTAATTAAGTGGTTTGTTTGGGTAATAACCTCAAATTATAATGTTATTAATTCAAATTTCAGATGAAAACTCTCTATACTTAAATTTACTAAAATTTACTAAAAAATCTAAAAAGTATACTAGCATACACCCTCAGCTTAGTAAGTACTATGTACTGTATATAGTATTTTGATGATTAAAGATCTTACCTGATCCTAGGTTATAATTTTTATTTTTTTATTACTATTATTAGTACTATTGCTGCTGATGATGATATGATAGAAATAATAGATAATATACACTAGTACTTACTAAATACTGGCACTCTGCTAAATACCTTACGTGGAATACTTCATTCATTCACTGCTCATAGTAATTGTACACAGAAAGTACCATTCTTATTCTGCTTTTACAAATGAAGATGCTAAGGTTTCCTGCCTAAGGCCACATCCCTACTAATGGTAGAGCTAGGATTTGGACTCAGCCCTGCCTTAATCATGAGTCTATACTGCCCTCCAATGATAGATAATCCATAGATGGGGCAGAAGTTGGTGCTTGAGTTAAATATAAACTAACTCCAGAATTAAATAAATCAGAAGATAATCAACCCGAACACCTACTGTGGCTAATAAGTAGTTTATCATAAAATAACAGTGCAACCCCAATCTCCTATCAACTGGGGGTCCAGTCTTATAGAAATGACCAATTCCCATTCAAAGGAACTGTCCTAATGAATATAATTACTAAAGCAGAAAACCAGCAAGCTTCAATCCACATGGGAATGTCATAAATGAAGACAATATTCCTACTCCTTACCAACCACAGAAGGAAAGCAAACCACTCAAAAGCTATGTTGGTTATTGTTACTTTTGTTTGTTTTGCTTTGTTTTGTTCTTTTAATAGTGACAAGGATAGCTGATAACTTTAACTCTATTTATACTGAACAAATATCACTAAACTGACCTGTCAAGCAAGGCACCTAATTGGGTCTCTCTCATTCTCAGCCCTCCACCCCCAGAGCCACTAGATCCAGGATGACAAAAAGCCATTTCCAAATCTGGGCCATCACTGGCAGGAAATGGAAAACGCATCCTGAAGTACTTAGAACCCTCTACCCTCAGTGACAGCCAACGTTCCATTTCCGGCTCTGAAGCAATATTGGCAGAAAGCCCACAAAGGTCCCATAGCAAAGCAGACACACCCTGATGTATACCGTACCCTGCCCTTCCACTTTTAGGGGACAGTTCCAGGAAACGCCCCCTTTGTGGTTTTGCCAGTAACTGAGTCAGCCCAAAAGAGTCAGGTCCTCTCAGGAATAAATAGACTGTCAATGGTAACAGAGGGAACCAAATTCAGGGAACCAGCCAGATTGTTCTAGAGTTTCTCAGGGGCTTGACCAGCCTAAAAGTACCTGGGTTAGTAGGTAAAGAGGGCCCCCATCTGCCTGCCTCTAGTTCAGCTTTTGGTCCTATAGCAAAGCTGTCATGAGTCCAAAAGGGAAACATTCAGTTAAGTGCTTTCCCTAGGTGATTTGTTTTTTAGTTTAAGAAATGAACAAACATAAAAGACATGACAACACTGGCTTTAAATGATCATAGTCTAGTTCTTGAGTGTTGGCTGATAAACTCAGAGAAGCATTCTAAAGAAAAAGGGAAACTACACTGACTTAAACTAGATTGTTCAGTTGCATGTGGCTGTTATAGGCTACTGACCTCCAACTCCTCTCCCCACTCCTACCTTTTCCAGCAACCCCAACCACCCAACAAAAACTAGGCAATGGTACATACTGACCGCTACAGGTCTAAAAAAACCACTCAACTGAATGGTTCAATGACATGTTTTTGAGCTACATCTATAGAGAGGACCGAAAAAGACAATTGTACATAATCAGAAGTAAAAAATTTCCCTCAAATATTAATAAGTATTTGCCATTCCATATTTAAAAATTCACTAAATTTCTAATTTAGAAAGCTAAGGTTCTTTTTTGCATAATGAATAAACAATGTAACAAAAATTAATTGCAGAAAAATAATGAATACAGGAATGTAATTTAACTCAGAACAACTAACGTTTCTACTAACTGCATCTACAACAACACAGATTAGAGTAATTCCTGCTGAAAAACTGCTCAAATCTAAAAAGGTTTCGTTCTCAGTTTAGAGTTTGGAGAGTAACTTTTTTAAAAAATTGACATTTAGCAACTAAACAATAATTTCTTCATCCTATTTTCTTAAAATCTGCATTTCAAAATGAAGTATCTTAAACTTTCATATATAATGATCAGTAAGTCATGTTAATTTTTATTTTTGAAAGTGAAAAATTCGTTAAGAAGCTAGACTTTTTCTATTCTGTCACTTGTTCTAACTTTACTGAAAAAAATTCATTCCTGAACCTTTTATAAATTAAACATTAAAAGATCTAAAGAAGAAATATTTTTTAGAGTTAGTATCTCACACTGCTTCCTATGGAATTGTTGAGGTTTCTTTTTTCCACTATAGTTGTTCTCTTTTTCTATTTTTGATCAAAAAAGTTGAAAAACAGAAAAAAAAAACAATGCTCAAGAATTCTTAAATTCCTGCAATGTGGAAACCACCTTATACTTCATATTATACATATTTGTCAAAATTTCATTTCCTCAAATAGATAGAAATGTTTATTGAAAATGTCCTAAAACAAATGGGTGAAAAACTCCTAGTTTCATAAAGGAATCATGGCCTTGATTACATTTATATTTACAAGTTTAAAATGTCATTGTAGAATAGAAAATATAAAATTTGGGGAATAGTAAAATGAACTAGAAAAATTGAGGTCAGGGTTTCATTTGGGATATTGATAAATCTCCCTTTCTAGCAACAAACCTTATATATTGACTACAATTCTATATAATTCCATATACCTAGCTGTTGCCTTTAAGATTCAGGAAATTTGCCCATGGTCTCTCCAATTAAAGGAGGAAAATACATCAATTAGTCTATTTCAACTTTCATATTGCATGCCGTTATGAGTCAAATTGTGTCCCCAAAAGAGACTAAAGCCCTAACTCCCAGTAATTATAAATGTGACTTTATTTGGAAACAGGGTCTTCGTAGATGATCAAGTTAAAATGAGGTCATTAGAGTGGGCACTAATTCAATATGACTGTGTCCTTATAAAAAAGGGGAAATTTGGACATAGCAACAGATACACACACAACAAAATATGTATTCCCATTTTACAGATGAAGAGGCTGAAGTTAACTGACCTGATGAAATCATATATCATGTGAACATACAAGCAGATATCAAGGTGACTTATCTACATACCAAGGAACCCCAAAGATTGCTAGCAAAACATGAGAAGATAGGAGAGGCATGGAATAAGAGTCTCCATCACAACCCTCAGGAAGTAGCAACCCTGCTGACATCCTGATCTCAACTTCTAGTGTTCAGAACTGTGAGACAAGTTTCTGTTGTTTAAGTACCCTGCCCCTCGCTCCCAGTTGTTGGTACTTTAATGGCAGCTCTTAGGAAACTAATGTACATGCCTTCCCTGCCTGACGGCTCCTTACAATCACATTCTTTTCCTTGTGCCTGCAACTTATTTCTTCTTCCCCTAATCATTTCATGTATGCTCCCACCCCTTCCCTAACCTCACTCCACCCATTCCTTTGCCAATTCCTTCACCAGTGGTTCTCATCAGGAGCACCACTCGCATTTTGCATGAGGTGGTTCATATAGGGGACTGTCCAGCCCACCGCAGGATATTCAACATTTCTAGTACTCTCATTGCCCTGATATGCCACAGTGCCCAGTGTACTTCTGCTCTAGAAGCTTTGAAGCCACCTGCCCTCCAGAGTTTGGCTCAGCTTCACCATCTACTGCATATGATTTCATCAGGTCAGTTAACTTCAGCCTCTTCATCTGTAAAATGAGAATAAGCAACTGCCTTGCCATGTGACTCTGAAGATTCAATGAGTTAAAGATGCCAATGAGCCCAGGCTTACCCTCGCTAGCTCCTTCTAGCATTAGAATCGCTTAGGAAGTAATGCCCAACCTGACTTGAATTGCCTTGGACTCCTTTCAGAGGCATAATCAATCACACAGTAAAGTTTCACTGAATACATTCTGTGAAGATGTAACTGCTTAACTGTTCACTGCATGTTTAAAATAGTTATGTCATACAACACAGTTGGGTATGCCTTCTATAGTTACAAAGAGCAAGACAACTCTAAGTATAATTCCTATGTGTTCTCTGGCCAGCCTCGCCCTTACTTGATCATAGTTGCAGCCCTGGGCACAGCTCCACGTATTCCAATTTGCTTCCAATTTCTCTGTAACTTTTGCTCCCAGTGAAGGTCCCTCTCCACCATCTAGGGATATACTGCTATCTAGCTCATTTCACCCTGCTCCATGGAAACATCCCTCAAGCCCCATCAGTCCCTCATTTTCCTTGATTAAACAGTTTGCATTCCAAGTTTTTGAGAGTTCAGCACTGATATCTGCCATGAGGCTGGAGTCTAAGTCTGTTCTCCTGACCATCACATATACCTAGCACCTAACAACACTTACAGAGCCTGTATTTAAGAGATTTTCAATGACTGATGAATGCAAGAATCAATCCATGCATGAATGAATGCACTGTTGAATGAACGCATGAATAAATACATTCAGGAGTCAGGAGACCCAGCTTCCATTTAACCCTCAGTTCTGCACTAAAATAAATGACCTCGGGGCAAACCGCTCAATCTCTATATCCTCCTCTGTGAAATTAGGTAGTTAAGTTAGACTTCACTAGAATTCTCTTTAGGTTTTCTTACAGTTCTAAAAACTGAGCCCATGAACTTTAACGAAGAATGAAGTTTATTTCTTTTTTGAGAAATTTTAGTCAAGGCAAGTAGGGAAGTGGGGAGATTTTCTGAAATCACATACGAGGGTCCCTCTCTGCCAGAGAGCATTTTGTTCCCTGGGGACAAAAGCCTCCAGAGAGCATGCAAGCTGCAGATATAGAAGAAGGCATCTCTGAAATGTTGAGCACTGTGGAGTCCTTCTTTTAAGGACTTAGAGTCTACCCTGTCTTCAAAAGAAATCCACAGGGACCTCTGCTGCCTGCTATCTATCTATCAAAGTGCCTCCCTTTCCAGCCTCAACAAGGTGGGCTCATGCACTCTCTCCCAGGCTCCAAATCTAACTCAATCCCTCTCCCTGCCATCTGCCCAAGGCTCCCACATGCATATTTCATGACTTCTGGCATATTTCCTCCTTATCTGACATCCTGCAATGCATCCCTCTGCTGCCTATATTATTTCTGTCTCTGGTAAGAATGTTCCTGAAAGTGGCATGTGTCCTTGGACTATACTTTATTACTGGTGGTTTCACTTTTCCTATCTTATCTCCCCACCTGGTCCTCACCTGAATTCCTGAAGGACAGAGACCACACCCTCAATTTTCCTCCTGTTCCCCACAAAACCAAGGACAAAGCTGGCCAGGCAGCCAATACTTAGAAAATACTTAGTGAATGAATGAAGTAATTGACTGATTTCAATATTTTTAAATTAAAAATTCATATTAATACATTTCCTGGATAAAATTACTGAGACCTCTCCCTTCAAGTATACAACCAGAATAAATTGTATTTTTAAATGGCATTTCTATGAATGTACTATTTTCTTAAGACTGAAATAAAATGTCCTTCACTAAAATATGAATGACAGCAATATTATCAGCTGCATAGGAAATCTGATTTTTCAGGTATCCATAGCATTATAATGTAGCATCGCTTTTATTTCCTAGTAAAAGCAGATTTTACTTGGAGCTGGGGTAGATAAAAGGGCAATCACATTTTGGTGTTAATATTCCAACTACTAGCTTCTGTGATGAGGCCAGAGAGTTCAGGGAAATCAGAACAAGACATGAGGACTTTTCCTCTAAAGAGATTGTTTTAATCTATTGCTGATTGAGGCAGAGCACCTTTTTGGAAAATCCTGGGACTTATTTAGCTAAGTTGAATTCTAGTAACATTCCTTACTTGAGGTTTAATAAATTTCAGCTAAAATCAAACTGACTTGAGAATCAAATTATTTGTTCTCCCATGCACTGGCTGCTCATGGTTTATCACCAAAAAAAACAGTGCCAATGGTCAACACAACATTAATAGAGGGAAAACATTACGGTTATGACACCAAACCTTAATACAGCTTAATGCTATAAGACCCATTAGCCTCCCCAGCCCAACGGTTGACCTAAACAGTTTCATTATCTCATGGAAATCATTATTCCTACATGTAAACGTAAAGTTGCTAAAAGTATCAATAGTACATAATTACAGAAAAACTGTACTGATATAGGAGATATTGGAGAGACTCAATGACTGAGGATTGACTGAGACATGAAAAAATTGGGTCCATTAAAGTAACTAGTGTTTCTAGGCTATACGTATGTGATAAAAGAGTATGTCTTCCAGCTCAAATCAAACCATGTCAGAGCATACACTACCAGGTGGAAAGTGAAGAGACCTGAGAAATCACAGTAAAACATTGAAGGAAAAAATAAATTCATTTTAAAGCTAATATTGTTGAAGTAAAAGAAACTGTTACGAGGATTTATCTGCATTTACCAACTGATGAAGTCAAAGCTAGAGCACAATTCTGAGTTACCACCATCCTTCACTCTACAGAAGATAAACTCATGTCTCTTAAGTCTAGCTTCATATGTGAAACACATAACATTAAATTTAAAAATTAAAAAGGCATCTAACAAGCAGGCAATAAATAATTGTTAATGGAATTGAGAAAACAGTGATGAAGGGTTGCAGAACTAACTTGATATACTACCTACTGGCAAGATAAGCCAGGTAATTACTTCGAGTTTTGACTCTGACTTGTCCAGCACAGCCTAGACTTCTTAATATTATAAAGTATCCCTTGCACAATCAATAAAATGCTACTGGAACAATTATTGAAGCATGTAAGTTGGTGGTGAAACCTAAAGCTTTGTAGCATTCTCATGAAGGAATGCATTTGAAAAAAATCCACAAAACAGTGTGGGTTTCCAAACACATGAAGTGTAGCTTCAGTAGAGAAGTCTATAAAAGGCAGGTTGACTAAGCAACCACAAATAACTAGAAGTAACCAAAACTATCAGGGGTCTGGGGAGGAGAGTATGCCTGCATATAAAGATAAGTTGGTGTTCCCCATCTATTGTTCCTAATGCAAAAGAGAGCCTTTTTTTTTTTTTTTTTTTTTTTTTGTACTACAGTGTAGATTTCTTTTTAAATAGAAAGCTTTAATGGTTTATAAGGATTTACAAACAATATTTTATTCCACCCTCCATCCCACCTGCTTCGGAAACAAATTTGGGGACGATATAGTTGAGTTGCTGTGCAGGCAACAGCCAGATCAAATTTTAAGCATTTAATATTACACTTTTTGATGTATTTGATTACATATCTCATAAAAGAGCCTCTTAAAACTATAATTTAACTCTTAGCTAAGGAAACCAGTCTTAATGTAAAACATTTCACCACCTGTCTTACTCAGTTGGCTATCAAGTATATTTCTGAATTTTCCTTGAAGTCTGACATATAGCTATTTAACTTTTTTCTTAAAAAAAAAACAAAATCTTCCTAAAACCATTCAAGAATATCGACCAAAAAAAAAAAAAAAAAAGGTTAAAATAATCAGAGACAATTTATATGCCCCAAAGATAAATTTAACCACATTACAAGGGGAAACTAAATACAAACATTTACATAAATATGTAAAGATATTTATAGCACCGGAGGCAAAAAAAAATTTTTTTTAAAGACAAAGCAAACAAAATTCTGGCACGACAGGAAAAACCTGGTTTACCGTTTTCTTTGCGCAGGTATAAAACTAAAGAAATGTAGTTGGTGGGGAAGGGAGGGTGGAGAGCAATTCCAACTTAAATTTGTTTCATTCAAGAGGTAAGATAGCAAATCAAGCACGCGAAAAAGCTCCCGAACATACAGAACCAGGCTGAACGTCCCAAATCGGGAAGAATTAACACCAAGGGAAGCGGAACCCCCGAAGTTCTTGGACCACCCCTTCCCCAAATTCCTAAGCCACACAACTGGAGCTGGGGGCTTCCCGTGCTGTCTCGCTCTCGGACGGCGCACGGTGGGCTTGTGGGCGATCCCGAGTCCCCCACCCACCTTTGCTCCCGCCCTTTTCATTGTTGTCTAAGTGTGATGGATCACCTGCCGGGCGCCGGCTCGCGCCGCCGGACGTGCGGCGCGCCGAGAAGCTCAAGGGCGAGCGCAGCGCGGCGCCCGCGGGACCCGCGCCCGGCGCCCCCCACCCCCGCAGACTCGATCTCGACCCCGTCCCGCGGCTACAGTCCCCGCCGCGCTCACCGCCACGAAGCCGGAGGAGGAGGCGATGAACACGCGGATGACCATCCTCTCGCCGTGTTGGGACGCACCGTCTGCCCCTGCCGGCTCTAGGCTGGCACCGACGCGGAGGCAGAACTCGGCTGTGAACAGCGGCCGCACCGGGCACAGCTTTCCCTTCGGGTAAGATCGCCGGGATCCGGATCCCTCTCGCCGGGTCCGTGATAAAAGCTCAGCGCCTCCCGGCCGCCGGCCGAGGGAGTTGGCGGAGGGGGGGGTTGGGGGTTGGGAGGGGAGCTGGCGCGGGGCATGATGGGAGTTGTAGTTTCGGTCGGTCTCTGGAGTGGCTGGTGGACTGAGCGCCTTCAGGTTGCGGGTTATTGCGCGTCAATGCCGTACGCGCGCAGGTGGCTGGAAGGGAGCCCGAGGAGGGGGAAAGGCTGTGACTAGCGGTGGCAAGGTTGCCAGCGATACAAGGAAAAAGAAAACTAGGCAAAAGGGCTTGGTTCGAAGTCCAAGCTTAGGTTCTGCGTTGTGGTTTACTGGTTTTGGAGCATCCCCACCCAGAAACGCCAACAGACACGATCGTCTCAGGGGCGTCTGCGTTGAGCAAGCCCCAGCGACCTGTGGCGGGTGGATTGGGGTGGGTCAGGCTCTCCTTGCGCGGGCAGTGGGGCAGGGCGCGCCGCTGTTTTCCCAGCAACTGTGGAGATTGGAGAAAGGTGATTCTTTTAGATAAATGAGAGGTTTTCTTTTTCTGTAGACATTGAAAATTAGAAACCCAGATGAGAGCACAACCGGTATTTTATTTTTCTTAGCAAAACTGTAATTGTAGTAAAAATAAGTACCGAGCGAAATCAGAATCCTTCTATCAACTCTGGGAATCGGGACCCCACCCACCCCACCCCCTAACTCACACAATGGCTTTGCCTCTGCACCTAATATTTACAGTTGAACCAAATCTGTGCATTTTTCAGATCTGCACATTCCAGCGTAGTCTCCCAAGAGCATGCTGTTAAATAAGCTTTTATGTCGTTGCTAATAGTTTAGGAATCGTTCTTTAGCAAGTGCTTCTGTGTTACAAAATAGCAAGCTTCTCACAGTTTCGTGGAAATGAACCAGTTTTCCCTGCAGTACTGTATTTACTTTCTTCCTTTCAGCAGGGGAGTTTAGCAGAGTTCTGGGAACAATGTTAATTAATAGTTCTAGAAAGAAAGAAATTACATGGTGAGGTTTCTGGCTTTTGGAAAATCTCTTACACAAATATTAATCATTTTGGAGCATTTGCTTTTTAAAGCGGTTTTGACTATTTCAAGTTTATAACCTTTTGTATTGTCATTTCTGTAGTATTTCCTTTTAATTTAATACAATAACAAAAGATACAACTTTAATGAGCCTTATTTCTTCTTAGTATTCAATAATTTTAAATATAAGTTTTGCTATAATTACCATCTTTCTGCAAGTGAACTTTAAATTGGCCACCATGATATGGAAATGAATATTTATAAAACAACATAATTTTCTTAAAGATAGATACTAATTTCCTGTATAAATGCAACTTTATAAAAATCAACATTTTCTTTATTTTGAAACTATTCAGTTGAAGATATGGTTAAACTCAACAAATAGGGACTCATAGTCTAGTCTCTGAAAGGTACCAGAATGGACGAAGTTGAATGTCATTTTCTCAGTAGCAGAGCACCTATTGTCTGCAAAAGAAAAAGGTACAGAAATAGCAACAGAACAAGAAACACTGTACCAATAGAGTGTTGTGTGGATATAGAGGAAAGAAAGGGAAAGGGTGACCTTTTAGGAGAGACTTTAAAGATGAGTAGAATTTCTGCTGCCAGATAGGTGAGAATATTCAGAGTATGTGAGAACAGCAAGGAGTTGATTTTGCTTCAGAAAGAATTGAGGAGACATATAAGGGATAGGGCTGATAATACAGGTTTGAATGAATACAGCAAGGGACTCTCCTGGGTTGTCTGTCCATTTCCTAGCCCTTTTCTGGAATCTGTTATTCTGCTCTGATCTAAGAGATTGTATATATGGTTCCCCAAAGCCCTGTTCATACAGCAAGATCCAGAACTTTGGCCACAGCTGATTGGTCTACAGGCAAACACCTGATCCAAGCAAGGCCAAACAACATCCATACCCTAAGGATTCAGTATTAGGACTGGGAAAGAGAGTTTGAACTTTAACTTGTGACATGGAAGCTCAGAGCTTTCAGAAGCCATGTTCTAACTTGAAAATGAGAGAAGCTTAGGAGCTAGTCAGTAGGAAAAGAACAGCAAAGCAGACATGTGGAGGGTGACAGAGATGAGTTTCAAAGTGTCCTGACAATGCTTTAGTCCAGATGTCCTAAAACTGTGACCTGTCTGTCAGATCCAACTGGTTGTCTGTTATGGCAGTAAAGTTTTATTGGAATGCATTTTTTTACATTGTCTGTGGCAGAATGACAGAAACCATATGGTCCACAAAGCTTAATACATTTACTGTCTGGCCCTTTACAGAAAAAGTTTGCCAATCCCTGTTTGTGGTTCAGCCTATTCCTAAGGTGTAATAGCTCTTAAGGCGTAATATCCCTGTATCCATATCATAAAATTCTCATCTTAAGCCACCTCAAACAGGTTTCTGTTTTATGCAACCAAAAACTGAGAAGTTTGTACTTAAATTGTAAGCATTCTGATGAAGAGAAAGATATGAACAGAACTATACTTTAAGAAAATTACTCTGGTAATAATTAGCTGTTTTTTCTACCCTGGGTGAAAAATTTTATCTCTAGAGCTTGTGTGTAGGACAGAGTGTTAGCAGTCCAGGAAACCTAAAAGGCCGGTATGGAGGTGAGACCCAGAGTTAGTAAACAAAGTGGAAGAGAGGAGCAAGAGCAGAAAGCAATCTGGGATATAAATTAGAGGTCTAAGATCAAGACCAGGATATCATACTACAAGAGAGGATTAGATGCCCATCTGACAAGTAAAGGCTGCAGATAAAGCACACAGCTGAAACTTAAAGACAGAACACAGAAAATCGAGTAGGTCATTAGGTTTTAGGGAAGTTGCTCCTGCATTGCCTAAGTAAGATTTGATCCCCTTTGAAAGTCATGAGAGACCATCTGAATAAAGGGGTGGGTGTGTGTGTGTGTGTGTGTGTGTGTGTGTGTGTGTGTGTGTGTTTTCCTCCCTTGGCTTAGATACAATGGATATGTAACATTGTGTGTATTTGAGGTGTGCAATGTGATGATTTGATATATTTGCAGATATTGTGAAATAATCACCATAATAAGATTATTTAATAGACAAAGTGTTTTAAAGTAGGGGTTCTCAACCTTTAGCTGTCTGGTAAAGTCTGTGGACCTTTCTCAAAAACAAAATGTGTCTAAATATGGAAGATAAAAGAGACAAGATTACAAAGGAAATTACTTATATTGCAAAAACAGCTATCAAAATATTAAACAATTTTTGATACAGCAGTATACATACTTCTTTATTCATGCATTAAATATCATGACTTAGTAGTAGGTCAGATAATCACCATTGATATAGAAGTATAATCGGAAAAAATAAAATTTTGAGATATTTCCAACAATTGGAAAATATTAAAATACCTATTATTTCTATTGGTAACAAAGTCACAAATATTTGCTGTTACAGTGATTTGCTGTCTGTATTCATAGTTGATTGGTAAATTTTGGTTAGAGTTTAGTGAAAATATAAAGATTATATTTTTTTTCTCATTAAAGTTCATGAATTTCCTAATTTCTATCCACAAATTCCTTGTGAGGTGAAGGTCGTGTGTGTTCAAGAACCCCAGGTTAAGAAGTGATAATGTCTGTATTGTAATCTATAACAGCCGATGAATTAGCCAAAGAAGAAAGTATAGAAAGAGACAAGAAGGAGCCACTAAGAGTGCCTTGGAGAACTACATTTAAGAATTGGAAGGAAAACAAAGAATTTTAAAAAACAGAGGAGCAATTAGAAAAAAAACCAAAAACAAAAAAAAACAAAAAAAAGCAAGAGTACAGTGCCACAGAATCCAAGAGAAGAGCTTTGAGTTTCAGGAAGTAGAGAATAGCAAAAATGTTACTCAGATTGGAAGTCAAGAAAGATAATAATGAAAATGGAGGCAGCCTGAGTTTAAATTCCAGCTTTTCCACTTAATATCTCGAGCAAATTTTGTCAACCTCTCAGCTTCAGTTTTCATGTCTATAAAATGAGTAAAAATAATGGCTATCACTCAAGATTGTTATGAGGATTAATTGTGCTTAGGATATTCTCTAAGTTATGCCTCATCGTATCTGTCAACTCACAGCCCTTGTGAAGGGTGCTCCCAGCACACCTGGTTACAGATGTTTGTACCACATCTGTGTACTTCCTTCAGTGTGACCTATTACAGCTTGAAAGTAATTTATGACATGTATGACCAAGCTTGAAAGTATCTGTTGGTCCTCTTTCGGGGATTTACAATTGGAAAATTATAAGACTAAGGCAATTAGCAGTAGGAATTTAAAGGAAGATGCTCTGAGGGGTGGGGGTTGAGGATGAGAAGCTTTGAGCAAGTTGAGGCAATGAGGGAACTGAAGTGAAGAATAAGAAAAGGAAGCTGGTCTGTGACAAGAGGAGGATGGAGCCACTATGGAGTGAAAAGCAGCAGAGACACTAATGAGGAGGCTGGCTGCTGTCTTATTTCCAGTCTCAGTTTCCATGAATCCAGGTCTGCCACAGTTCCTGTTCTTGGGGTACTGTTTAATAATGTCAGTCTTTAATCTTGAGCTAGTTTAATTAAGCAAGTCTCTTTTTCCTGGCTAATGTACACTCCTGACCAGAATATCCGTGTAAAGCATGACTAGTAAATCATGTTCCTACAGGGGTCGGACAGGAGATATAAATGAGAGAGGTGGGGAAGGTCCAAGTGCACATGTATTCACTGTGAAGACTGTAGCAAACTGGATAGCACATCTCAAAAATTCGGATATTTGTCTGAAATAATTTGGTTTTTGAATGTCGACTTAATTTTTTAAAAACTGAGCCAACTAAGTGAAAACCATGTGCAAGTCATGTACAGCCCCATGATTCTCCAGGTTTCTGCCTCCAGTGTAAATAAAGCACTGAGCCCAGTGTTTGGTGCCCTGTAAATCCACAAGAAGCTCTGGGCATTATTGTAATGATGGTTTATTATCATTGCTGACCTTTTCAAGAACACTTCCAACAGAAGGGTGATGGCAGAAGCCAGATTGCAGTGGCTTGAGGACTGATAGCTAATGAGGCAGTGGAAGCAATGATATAGTCTTTTCTAATTAGAAGCCTAAGAGTAATAAGAAGGGACAAACAAGGACAGAAGTTTGAAGGAGAATCTGGAAACATAAACATTCTTTATTAAGGTTTAGCTACAGATTAAATAAAGAGCTCTTTTAAGCATTCTCGAGTATCAACTCTCCAGATTTTATTTATAGGATGGAATTGAATCTGATTGATAATTCTGTTCTGTCAGGGCTGCCCTGTTTTAATAGCACTTAATCCAATACTCTTTGGCTCCCCAAGGATTTAAGGAACTTCAGTCAGCACACCATGCCTGTTACAATCCCTGCCCTGCTCCAGGCATTTGCTTCTCCAAAAGCTGAGTGGGTACATTTGGCTGTTAGTGAGTGATAGATTTGTGGCAGAGGAGGTTATAAGTCAAAGGACAGGGGTAAGTCAGAATCATTAAGGCATGTGACCTCTGAGCTGGACCTGGATTAATGTCACAGCCGTATGACCTTCCTTAGGTGGTTTATTTAAATTGCCAGTACCTCATTTTCGTTATTGTAGTTGGGGGCTGAATGGAGAAGATGTATGTGAAGTGCTTTTTTCACACAATGCCTGGGACATAGGGCTCAGTAAGTATTAGCTATTATTAATCATGACAAGTAAATCGGGGATGGCCTTCATTTGCATAAAGCATATAAGTCCTATAAATATTTCTGTTTCATGTCAGTGATTTTAGCTTTTTAAATAACAAGAATCTGGTTGTATAAGCCTCTTGTACAGTGACATGTTCAGTTAAAGTACTTAAAATCTTTTTGATGTTAATGAAGTTTAGAGGCTATATTTAAGATAAAAGGAATATTAGTGAAATGAAGCAGCAATAAAGTCAAATAATGCAGCTCGAATTTCCTAAGAGAATTCATTCACTGCTTTTATATTGCTTCATTGGGTCCATTCAGTCTATTCTTAATAAAGTAAAATTTTAATTACTAGGAACCATACTAACCAATCTCTGAATTGGATGGAACTTTCAAGATTCATGTTTAAGGACTGGTGGCAAATCATAAAGTAAGCAATTAGGCTTGAAACCAACATTCAGGACTTATTCTTGAAATGGTTCACATTCAACCCAACCAATAGGGTCCCCTATCTTCTCTGACAGAAGAAAACACTATCATTTCCCCAATGCCTTATTCCCACTAGGAACTGAAAAAAGGTATGAGAAGACAGGAGAATAGCACAAACCATCGTCTTGGAACTACAACAAGGAGACAATGAGATCTGCTGGTAACCATAGGAAGAACTGAAATCCTTGTGTGCGGTTCATTTTTTTGCAGCTATAGTTATTCAGTATGTGTCAGATGCTATGCTAGATTCTGGGGATCCAATAGCAAATCAAACACTGTCCCTATCCTCATAGAGGTTATGGCTAATTAGGAAGGTGAAAATTGAACAAGTATGCTAGGTGCTTGGAGGAAAAGACTAGATTTTGTTGTTTTGTTTTTTAATCTTGTAGGTCTCTCCTAATCAACTTTTTTTTTTATATATATATGGCCTCCCCTGACCCCCAAGATTACATCCCAGGTCAGATGATGATAGTGCCATGACAAAATAAAGGTTCAAAGGCGATATTGCTTAAATAGTTCTAGACAACACAAGTTAAAGGAGCTTCTAATAATAATGTTTTGATTATTAGTTCACTGCTTTATGAATGATTGCTATATTATAATAAACAAAAATTTACATTTAGGTTAGTTTTGAATGCTGAAACATTTTGATTCCTCGTGAATATATTGTTAATGGGTTTCACTTCATTATCATTTCTTATTATGCTAGGCCTAAAGGCTATTTAAAATAATTGCAACAGAGGAAGTATAAGAAAATGTTTATATATAGCTACAATTAGAAAAATGGAAAAGTCAGGTTAAACAGTGTTTTTATTGTTGTAGCAATTTTTTTTATTGTTTTTCCTATGATTTTGAAGGGCTCACTGAATGGAAATTATGAACATTTGCTTTTAGTACTTTTTAATACCTTGAACCATGATGATTTTGAAAAGAACGATGAGGTTTTTACCTTTAAATTTCTCAACTCTTTCCTAAAAGTAAAAATCAAAGAATGAGAACAAGTAGAGTACCGAGCACTTTTAACATTAGGTCACTACTTCTTTTCCTCAGTTCTTTGCATCCATCTCTATCCAGTTCACTCAGAGGCAACTTAAATTGGTTATCACTCTATAGTACTTTAGTCTCCACTGCAATGAGAGCTTCTGTGTTTAAATAGCATTGTTGGAGAGGGAAAACATTTTTGCACTAAGTAGAATTTCATTTAACACTGATGTCAGGGGGCAAGACTTCTTTATAAATGCAACTCACTGTGCTCAGAAGCCATGAACTGGTCCAGATATCACAAAATGAAGCACTTAATAGTAGAATTCTAGTCCTTCCAGTGTAAAATGCTTCCTGGTTGTAAACAAGACATATTTGAATAATTCATTAAATTCTTCTTGCTCTAAGAACAGTGTAGTGAAATGCCTTATTTTAGCTTAACCTGCTTTCATTTGTCCAGAACATATAGCTTTTTAAAAGCCCAGTCTGTTCAGTTCAGCTTATTTGTTGAATACCTACTCTCTACCATGACTTATCAAACTTTCTCTCTTCAGCAATTTGCATTTATTTAAATTTTTAATAATTATTAAGAAATAATCTTTTAAGAACAGAGAATTATGTTTTTGTAATTCCTGAGGCCTATGACTTTGATAGCTATTTAATAGAGGGGGTATTAAGTGATTCTAATTCTATACCACAAGCATTTATTGAGTTTCTGCTAGGCACTAGGCATTCTACTACTGGGAATATGAAGGTTAATTGTACAGAGTGTGTGTTGGGCATGGGATGAAACCATTTTAGCACAAACTAAAGCACCGGGTGGAAGCATAAAAGTCACTGAATGAGTGGTTGTGTGAGAACAATGCAGAGGCATGGAATATGGGTCCCTTGAAAGTCATCTTTGTAGTATGATCTAAAGTTTACCTGCAATATGTATCATTATCATTTCTATTTTAGATACTAAAGTAGAATATTTTAGGTACTTAAAATCTCATCAGCATCTTTTTGCTACTTTTTGCCTTTGTTCCTTGGTTAAGCATAACAAATGTATACTCCAGTCAAGGTTGAGGGTGAGAGGTGCAGAAGGAGACAATTCTGCTGTACTGAATAGCAGCAACCTGTCAGCCTAAAACAATCTGTCCAATATCTGCTTCTGTTTCCATATCAGTTGGTATATATGCAGCTGTAAGTTTGGCTAAATGTAACAAATTTCACTGATAGTGAAATTTGATTATTTCATAACAAGAAGAGTGCAGGGGGGTGAATCTAGGTTTATTGTAGCAGTCCAACAGTGTCCTTGAAACCCAGGACACTATCCACTTTCCATTCTGCCATCCTTAGCATAATGACATTCTTAAATGGGCTTATTGCCTCATGGTTGCAAGATGGCTGCCACAGCTGCAACTTATGGCATCTTCTTACTATCATTCAGATAGGAAGAAAGAAGAGCACAAGGAGAAAATATACTTTCCTTTCATAAGGGAAGAAAAACTTTCCCAGCAGCTCCATAGTGGACCTCTCTTTAAACCTTGTTGGTCAGAACTGGGTCACGTGACCACCTACAAAGGAGGCTGTGAAAATGTATATCAAGAAGAAGAATTCAAGAGCCAAGATGAGTTTAGATCTGTTATCACTCATCCCTTGGGAATAGAGCAGAGGGTGGGCATATTGCCAACCCAAACTATTAGGGTTCTGCTAGCAAGAAAGAGAATGGGGATGAGTGGCAACAATGATGTCACAGTTGTTTGCTTTTTGTGACCTTAGGTAAATTATTTAGTGTTTTACCTCAGTTTCTACACCAATAAAATAGAGATAATAATAAAACCTAATTCCTAGACATGGGTTAGAATTAAACAACATAATCCATGCCAAGTGCTTGTATAAACTAATGGTACATGTTAAGCACTCATAAATATTAGTTACTAATAAAATGAGGTACCGTATTTCCCAAAGTGCTTGATTTACAACCAGATTTCTCACATTCCTTGGATAGCACCATGTGCAGAAGATCTAGAACTGGAAACCATGGCTTTCCACCCTCAGAGAAGGTCTGGTTCCGAGATATAGTTTAGACCCTTGCTATGCTGTCCTTGCAACATCCTTCATTCCTATCTTACCCCTTGCTTCCATTTCCTTCTTTCCCTCTTCTCCACCTTTTCTCTTTCATTTTCTTTTCCCACACATGTACTTTTTCTCTCTCATGACCCTCCCCTCTTCCTTTCAGGCCAGGAAATTATCACCGGTTCACCCTGCTCATTACTTCAAAGCTAAAAAGGATGCTGACCCTCACACAGGACCCTCCAGATTCCTATGAGGCAGCCTTCCTCCAAGGGCTAATGGGTGATATATTCAAAGCTCGGTTAATTTATTCTGCATGTGCTAAAGCATAAGTAATTCACAGGCCAGGTGATAGTCACAAGCACATCACATTTCATTTGTTTTTTTGTTTTTTTTGTTTTCCATATCACCCTCATAAAGATCAGAAGGAAATCATTTAAGGGAAAGGCAAAAACATTTTAATTTAACAAAATTCATTTTTCACCTTTTTTTTAAAGAGTGGGGCAGAAGTTGGACAAATAAGTAAGTTTTGAACAGATAGATTTGCAAAAGAATTACCCAGCAAGAAAGAACATTTATTAATCATTTCAAAAAAGGCAGAACCTGGTTCCTGTGAGATCGATGAATGGTACATAACAGAAAAAGAAAACCAGAGAATGTGTGTTATGAGCTTTGAAGATGAACAGGGGGAAAAGGTCAACAGAAAAAGAACTCATGTACACTAAAGATATTCTGAGAAATCTGAAACATTTATTTTTGAAAATGGAAGCCCAGCTTCAGTGTACAATAAAATCTTTCTTCAATCAAATGCTATGACTTCTGAATGTTAGTAAAATCGCATGTTTCCTTTCTTAAATGCCTTTAAATTGGCACAAGAGGGAAATGACTCCCATTTGTGCCTATTAGAGAAAGGAAAGGGAATAGATACAGAAATTAAAACCAAGCTGTGTTAAAGCCACACCCCTGCTCTCATTCATCATCCCCTAGCTCTCCATCTAAACAGGAAGAAGCCCAGGGTACCTGGGGCTGGATCTGAGGCAAAATAGCAACAGTTTGGTTCCTGTTTACCTTCCTCTCCGCCACAGACAAATGGATTGATGTGATGAAACCTCTGGGAATCAACTGTACCTGGTGTTCCCTGCCTCCGCCCAGCTGGAAAGCCTTCATGTTTGAGGTCAAAACCTCAAATGCCTGAGAGGACCAGAGGGTATAAGCAAAGGCAAAAAGGGTCACAAGTAATATTATACAAGCTAAACTGCTTGTTTTGGACTAAGTAACAACAACAACAATAACAGCATAGCACTGCTGAATAAAGTGTGCAGTATCAAAAAAGAATGATACATACTTACATGGATTCTCAGAGTATGTTATTTATATTGTTAGCAAGGAAAAAAAAAAAAAACAAGGCACAGAGCAGTGAGTGTAGTTTGTTTTCTTTTGTTTAAAAAAGGTGAAGAAGTTACACATACAGATATAAAATACCAAACTAACAGAAATAAAATAATTGGTTTCCTATAGAGGTCAAGTGGTAGGGAAGAAAGAGGGACATGGTAGAAGACATATGGAAGAATATAATCAGTTTCTCTGACTATATTTTTATATAATTTGAATTTGAGCCATATAAATACTTGAATGTGTTTTACTTGTTCAAAAACAAAATTTAATCACAAAGAAAAATTAAAGCAAACTGAATTTGAAATCAAACTGAAACAAATTACTCCAACTGTATATCATATGGGTGACATAAGATACATAGAAAATAATTATTTCAAGTGTCTTTGGAGCACAGTACTGTTATTGTTCATCTTTATTTTATCCTAAGGATGAAAAAGAAATGCCCCCCAAAGAAGTCTAAAGTTCACCAAGTAATTATCTGTTTTTTCAATTTTAAATCTACTATATGTATATTGTAGACTGGCAAATAAGTAAACATGTTACTGATTTTTGGAACTGAAATTTTCTATGTAGGAGAAAAGAAGTACAAATACAAAATCAAAAAAGTTAAGAAAAACCATGTAATAGTAAATTTGAATTGGAAATATTAATATGAGCTCATAATTTTAATAAATAATTTCTTAGCTTTAACCATGGCAAGAGCTTAGAGGCAGTGACACACTCAAATGGCAATGAGCTCAGAGATCTTGGTTTTTAAAATATATTCTCTAATTAAAGGTCCCAAGGTTCCTTGGAAAAATGTCTGATTCTGGGTCAGGGACATGAAAAGGACAAGGCAAGCCCAAGAATTTTCTTGTGCCAAAAGCAGGGAAGTACTCAAAGTATGATGGGGACATCTCAAAGGACACAGGAACCAGTCAGCTTGAAGGAATTCCCTCTCACCAAATTTGGAGCAATTTGAGCACCAAAAATGACTGTGACTGACTATAAAAATCTAGTAAATAAAAAGCCACAATTCCATAGGATTGTTCAAAGAAAGAAACAGAAAAAATTAATTGGCCACCATTGAAAGTGACTATAGCAATTTCTTACCCTGAAAGTTAGCAAAAAGAAAGAGGTTCTTACTCTGCCTTTTTAAAAAGGAACTATATAATTCACTCCCAATAGGTAAGGAGAAGCTCTTATTTGCAGAGATGTGCAGATAAATGAAGGAAAAAAAATGATAATTTACAGAATCACTATTTTGCAACTGTCGATTAAATTATTTATAAAATTAAATAAATGCCAATGGATGCTTATAGCATTAAGTACAAGATTGCTGTGGAACAGATTATCTGTACTCTGCCAGATTTTCAAGAGAATCCTGCACCTTTACATTGGAAGGACCTGTGGGTCATCACATTAGCTGACCGATCATATTTAATGTGACTGTTGTTGGATAACCTGACATTCTGTGTCTCCTGATTGAAGCAATATGAAGTATGAATCACCTGTAAAGTATCACTGCCAGAAGTGTTTAACCAAATTCCAATCTGGCTTTTAGAACCAACTTCCAGTTTACGGGGAAAATGGGGTTGTGGGAGGGAAGTTAAGGAACATTACAAGGAAACAATCAGAGAAATTCAGAGTATAGATTATTCTACTAGACTTTGTCCTGCACTCTTTTAAAAGTCAGTGTCATGAAATGAAACAGACATATCAGAGTTAGAAGAATTCTTGTTTAACTTGCTTGACCAAATACAATGAGTGAAACTTGATTGAATCTTGGTTCAGAGAAACAAAAAAGCCATAAAAGCTTTTGGAGATAAGGAAATTTTAGGCTGGACTAATGATTAAACTTGAATATAAGTAAAGAACTATTGTTAATTTTCTTAGATGTGATAACAGTATGTATAAGGTTATGTAAGAAGATGTCCCTATTCTTAGGAGATTTCACATTTAGGAGTGAAATCTCAATATGTCCACTACTTCATTTAAAAAATTCAGATAGATAGTAGATAGATATAGAGGTAGATATGAAAGAATCAAATATGGAAACATTTTAATAATTGTGAAATCAAAGTGTTGGATATTTTTCATACTCAAAAGTTATCTGGAAATTTATGTACGAATTAAATAGAGTAAGACGATACCTGGCACTTAGTAAATAGGTACTCCATGCATTTTTCCTTTGGCCTTGAAACACTGAGAAGAGCTTCCCAAAGTGACAAGGGCAGCATGTGAGAGGTGGAAGGGACCATGGAGCTTATCAGTGCAATCCCTTAATGTAACCATGAGAAAAATGAGATTTGGTCTCTGAACACAGTAGTTAGTACAGATTTGGAACCAGCCTCTTTGGAGCTTTGTTCTTCTCAGTAAGAGAATGAGCTTTGGAATCAGGAAGATGTGGATGAAAAGCCCCTCTCTGATCTCAGGCAAGTCACTTAACATTGCTGAGATGTATTTTCTTCCTCTGTCTTCCTAATAGGGTAATAAACCATCTTTACATAGTTACTATGAGGACAGAGTGAGAAAAATGTGTATGAAGAGCTTAGAGCAGAACTGCCACAAAGCCCAGAATCCCAGTAAATGTTGGTTCTTGTTACTCCTGCCTCTAGCTCCTCACCATCCTCTACTTTTCTCTTTCCCTCAGTTTTTCAGCATCCATCTCACTTGGGCTTTCATGAGAAAGTCCAGGTGCAGGATCATAATTCCAGTAGGATCCTTCTTCTCTTTGTGGCTGTTCTTGCCCTGCCATCTGATGTAAGCCATGTTGTGTCATTGAGCTAAAGAACTGACATTAACAGCTGTTCAAGGCCTCGTGTCTCCCAAACACGACAAAGGAAGGTGGCTTCTGTCCTCAGTTTTACAAAATAAAACCCTGAAGAAATGAGGGGTGATTTAAACAGATGTTTTAAAAAGATATATAAAATATTAAGAAAAATATAAATCTGGAAATTGTTAATAAATGATAGTTTATTGTATGCTGCAAATTCTAGACAGGAGGAACCAATGGCTTTTAAAGGAAAAATACATAGCCATAACTTGTAGAATGTTTAATATGTATCAGTTACTACACTAGGCACTTTACAGGTGTGATCACACTCAATCCTCATAGCAACTCTTTGAGGGAGATGTTATTCCTTTTGTACAGATGAAGATAGTGAGGCTCAGAGACATGAAATAATTTGTTTAGCAAGCTGCACAGCTGCATTTGCCTCCAGATCTCACTCCAAAGCTCACACTTTTATTAACCAATATGACGCAGCAGGCTGTAGAGTTACTCTGTACTGATGTGGCCTCATAGAGGTCACTGTGGTAAGAGTCCATTCAGCTGGACTCTGACAGCTATTTTACTGACCATAGCAGCCAAGGAGTAGAAGTCAGTGTGTAAACTCTTGATGTAGTCCAGCCCTGCTTGCTGATTGGCAAAACCGCAGTTCTGTTTGAGCCCTTCGCTCTTACTGAGGAACATGTGATCCCTTCAGTGGGATTTCTGAACTTAAAGCAACCGTGGAGCATCATGGCCTCCTTAGCAGTGAGGTGGCTCCCCAACAACCCAAGGATGTCTGAGTGCTGGTGCCGAGGCCATCGTACACTGAAGATGCTAATAATGCGTCCTCTGGACTGCCAGTGTCCAAGTCAGTCTCTTGTGCAAGCAACCTTTGGGCTGAGCTCTAAGAGGGGACCCAGGAGTGGCTTACTTGGAGAAGAACCCCCTCCCAGGGAATAAACTCCCAGGCCACCTTAAGTCACTTCTGTGGTTCTTTCTGTTTCTGCTCTGAGAGTCTCACTAAATCAGAAAGTTGCTTTCAGCCCTCCTCTTTTCCATGTACCTGGCTGCTGTCTGTCTCAGATTGCAGTCCCAGTCCTTCCTAAAACTACCTTTTCCCTCTCCTGTGAACACTGACCTCCACAGCTCAGGAAATGCATACTTCCTTTCCATCAGCAGACCTGATCCAGGGTTTGTCTCAGTTTGAATCAGAGATTGTTTTACACAATGTGCCAAATACGTACATATAAGCTCCCCTGAATCCTTTCTGTAACCAGTTGGGTAAGTAAATGAGTCTCTACTCTGTGAAAGGCTCTGCTCTAGGTTCACAGGGGGATGCATAAAACCCAACAAAGGGTAAGGCAAAGGCAGAGGTGGTTACCAGTGTGAGGCTCAATGCAAATGCTGTAAGAACAAAACCAAACAATATGCTGATTGGGTTCAAAAAAAAAGGAAAACTTCTGGTCATTAGGAATAAAGAAAGATTTCAAGGGGGCCATAACATTTAACAACATTTTTGAGCACCAAACATTATGTGCCAGGGGACAAAAACAAATAAAATTTATATCTTGCCCATCTTAACTCTTGCCGTTCCCACATATCCATTCTGTATTCCAGCCAAGCCAAACCATTTGCTTTTCCTATAACGTTCTCTACTATTTTCACCTCTAACTCTGTTTTTCTGCATAGATCACCCTTCAACCCACAGTCTCCAACTGCCTAAATCTGAATTACCTCCCAAGATTCATGTCAGGGGTCACCTTCTTCAGGATGTTCTCTATTAGGTGCCCCCTAATGGACACCCACAGCGACATGTGTCTCTCTTTATCACTGATGGTATGAAGTGGCAGTTATTAGCATAGCTTCTGGAGCCAGAATGTCTGGCTGTGAATCCTACCAGCTATCTTACCTTTACTTGCTAGGAGGATTGGGTTCATACCCATGAGGCACTTAGAATAGCACCTGGTCATAGAAAGCACCAAACAGATGTTAATTATTACTACTACTATTAGTGCCATCACCAGCAACATAGCATGTATCACTCTGGATTGTGTTTCTTTATTTGTCTGTCTATCCCATGACTAGGATCTTCTTGAGCACAAGGATTGTGTATTGTACAAGTTGGTATCTTCCACTCCTTATACATTTCCTAGCACATAGTAGCATTTAATGAATGCTTGCTGGAATTGGGGGGTAGCTAGGTAGAGAAATGAAATGAATATGGTCATTTCCACAGGATAATACCTAAAAACAGTTTCCAGCACTCATGTGGTCTAAGGCATGGCTCATTTCAGATCATGAAAGTAGAATGGAGGTCATCAGAGTCGGGAGCGTAGACCTATGGTTCCTAATGGATTTTTAAGTCACCAGAGTTGGTATCAGGAAGTGCAAGGATGTCCTCGGAAGACAGGAAATCCAGGGATAAGACCCTTGCATCAGATGGAAATGTGTGCAAGGGTTGAAAGATGTAGTCACAAAGGAGTAGAGACGGTATGGCACTGAGAAAAGGAGAGATTGCCTTTCCTCTGCTACTCTCCACTCCCATTACATCCTTAGTGCTCTAGCCACCAAAAGTTGAAAACATAAACTTGTTTGGTTAGCTGCCTATTTTAAATCCTTCCCTGGCTTTCACAGCCTTTGGAGTTTGTATGTGTGAGAATGTGTGTGTTAGAATACAGAGGGCTTGATGTTTGGGTGCTACTGACTTCACTATCTCTTACTCCTCATTCTTCACCCACCTCCGCTACATCCTATTTCAGTGCTCCTTGCCTGGTATGAGAATTTGCTGTTCTCATAATTATTTGCTGTGTGACTTTGAACAAGTCACTTCATCTTTCTGGGCTTTGGCGTTTTGTAATACGGCATGGAGACGTTGAATTGCAATGTCTATAGCAGTACTTTTTAAACTTTAAGTCATGACCCATTAATGGGTCAAGAAACCAATTTAACAGGTCAAAAAAAAATTAAAATATGAAATATAATAAATAAGAAACAATATGTAGAGTACACATTAGATAGAATGTGTATGTATGTGTGTGTATACACTGGGTCATATTTAAATGTATTTCTTACTATAGATCATGGTAAGAAAAAATCGAAAGCGTTTCTCTTTAGATCCCTTCCACCTCTGAAATTCAAGATACATAGAATATTTGCAGCCTTTCTTTGCAACTTTGAAAGTGGAAATGAGCAGAAAATTTTCATTTTTAAGGAAGAATTACTCATGCCAACAGCCAGCAACTTCAGGTTGTACTGACAAGGCAGTTATCCTATTCTTCATATACATATTTATCCTATGTTCATGATAGTGCAATGACAGGTACCAGATTTCTGGGGTAACACAGTATCTAGTTCCAAATTTCATACTGGAGGGGTAAGGAGGAAGCCCTCTGGGGCCTTCAGAGTCAGCCTTCTTTTTGGCTGCAGTTACATGTTGAACACAATGCATCTACCAAAAGAAGAGAGAGAGAAGGAAAAAGAGCAAGAGGAGGAGGAGAAGCTAATACTTCCTTCTCCCAAATCATAGTACAGTTATGTAATGCATGCAATTCCACCATTACCAGTCTAGTGCTGTGTGTTAATTACTACTACTTCTAAAAATCCTGAAGGGGTTCATGCTAATAATGTAACATGTGAGAGTGAGCTCTATAGTGAATTGTTAGAGCCTAAAATCTTGTTAAGACCCTGAGTTTGACTCTCACCAGAAAGACAAGATCAAGTCTCTAATGTTCGCAGTCTGAGTCACCTTTCAGTGTTTTATGAGCACCTGTTAATTTAACCTCATAAATCTGTTTTTCCTGCTCTAATACAAAGAGGATTAATTAGAACCCCTTTTGAGGTTTCTTCCACATGCAGTACCCTCATGCACTGTGATCCCACTGTGCTATGGCTTTTAAAACCCTTTTTACTTTTTTCCTCACAATAACTTCATGGCAGAAGTATTTTCATGCCTGGTTTTTGGATGTAGTGTGGAGAGTTAAGTGACAGGTCCCAGGCCACATAACTCTGGGAACCAACTCTGATCTCTATTTCCAAAACCTTTGCTCTTCTCATTATACTTGTGATTTTTAGACATTTGTTCCCTCGGGCCTGGTTAGGGGGGTGGGGTGCAGCAGCCCTGGCTTCACTCAGGCCCACGAAGGTGGACAGCTTCCCAGGTGATTTTGGTTAGTCCCAAAGTTTGAGGACCATAGCATTAAAGATATAAAAGAGCCTATGGCAAAACAAAAGTTTGCTACACTTTAGTCAGGACGAGTTGATGAGACGGCTTTTCTGAATTACCACAGCAGCATGACATTTACAGTGCATTTTCTAACAGCCAGGAACTATGCTAGGTTCTTTATGTGAACTCTTGTTTAATTGCAATCACATTATGAAGTGAGTACTGTCCACGCTTAAAGGTGAGAAGTCTGAGGTTGAGGAAATTGCTGAGGTCATGCAGTTAGTATGTGGCAGCGCCATGAGTCAGGTAGGTGATGTGGCGCCTGTCCCCACCTAGAACAACTGCACCAACCTGTTTCTCTGGGCAGTAAAAGAAGCCTAAGCAGCACAAGAGAGCAAGAAGTCTGACGACTAGACAAAGAGCAAGAAATGAGACTGAGAAGAAAGTCTGGGGTTACTGAATACAAATATTCTTCCTTTTTAGTGTTTTCTATCAATAGCCTTAGTGAGTGAGAGGAATCCAGACATATTATATGACATTTATTATGATAAAAATGAGGGAAATAATATTTACAGTTTCAATTTCTAGTTAAGAGAAGTGGCTTTGTCATCAAGGAAAGAGTTAGGACTTAGAAAATGAACATGGGGCTAAAATCAGCTGTTTCACTGTGGAAACTGCAGACTTTTATGGAGCTCCTCTGTTCCACAAGTAATGAGCTGGACACCTTCACCATGACCTCTTATTTTATCTATTTTAGTTTCTTTATTTGCAAAAGGGGCACAACGAAATGTCATAGAGTTGCTAAAAGTATCAAGTCAAATTAAATATTTGAAACTTCCTTGTCAACGGTAAAACACTTGACAAATGTTCAAGGACATTATTATCAATACAAAGTCTCATCATCAACAACATCATCATCATTTGGTTGCCAAATACCCACTGTTTGCCTAGCATTTCCTAGACATGGGTAAAGAGTCTAATTCATGATTGGCACAGCCATGGAGACCAAGAGTGGAACAGCCAGAGACTGAATATCAATACCTCATTTTGTGCATGGCTCTTCTCAATTCAGTAAGTGCCTTCTTAACTTTGCAGATGAAAAGCTGTAGGGTAGAGAGGTTAAATAAATTTACCAACCTCATATGTCTTTTAAAAACCAGAACAAAAAAGCAGAAAAGCAGTTCTGCTGGTGACAAGAGCACTGACTCCAGATAAATTGTGACAATTTTGGTGAAGTACAAAAGGTAGAGAAGAGTCTCATTCTTATAACATTTATTACTGCCTAAGATCAGTGAAAAGTGTGGGACTCTAAAAACTTAAATTCAAGGTGGTTTGAAAACAGAAAGCCATCTATCCCTGCTGATGTGACTCTCTCCAAAATGTATTTATGCCAGAAATATTTTTTTTTCTGTTATCTATTTATCAACTTAATCTTTACTTCAAGCCTCTACCTGAATACCTGAACTTCTGTTTAGTTCATATTAGGGCCCTTCCTGTCCCTTCCAGGTTTGCATCAGAATCTGGGAGAGAGGCTCACAGAGACTAAAAATTATGAAAAGCTCTCCAAATAATGTTCTTTGACATAGTCCCTATGTATCCTAGTTAGCTTGGGCTGCTATAACAAAATACCTTCAAACCTTTCCTCCTTTCCAGTTGCAGATTCTTTTGATTTCTGACTCTAAAAGGGACAAACTGGTTGATCTTTTATTATCTATGGTCTAAACAGAGTGCTGCTTGCCGTTATGGTTAACAGCTCTGCACAGCCGTTCCCACAGCCACCTCTCAGGTAATGAAAGTACCAGTTAAATGTGACCTTCTTCAGGGGGAGACTGCCGTCCCCTGAGCAAAGCTGGAGACAGCAGGGTCAGCAGTCAGATGTCCCTGAGGGCTGCACCCAGACCCCTACATAGCCAGGAAGGACACAGATGCATATAAGTGGGTCTGGCCAAAGCCTGCTGAATTCACAGTCAATTCTCCACACATTTCTCATTTGATGAGTAGATAGTTTGGAGTTCTATGCATTTCGTGGATTGCTGGAGGATTTCTTTGGCAAATATTTAACACTGAGCAAGGAGGGGCTTCTCTGAAACTGAGTAGGTTTTTGAGCTTCCTGTTTCTGCTTTTAGTTTATATGAGCCCAGGAAATAGGAATTGATTTTTTCCAAGGCAGAACTTAATTAGGGAGGAAGTTTGTTGACGAAACATCCTAAGCTTCATTTAAAAGTCAAATCAAAATGATTTTCGAGTTACTCACTGGTTGGATTACTTAGATGTTCCAAGCTTGTATTTTAGCAGCACTGGAATAGAATAAGTTGCAGTAACTATTTTTATTGTTAGAACTGAGTTAAATTTTCTCATCCACTTATCAGATCTTTGATGATAATCTGGAAATTTCCAGATAAAGTAGTGTGAGGGGAATAAAACCATCATGGGGAATGCTTGCATTGTAGGCTGCAATTGTAAGACGGAATCTAGTAGACTACACATGCCTCTTCTCTCCTGTGGATGGTGAAATTGTAAAAAACCCAGAACCCAGCCCCGCCCACTGGCATGGATTTGAGATTATAGCTGGTATTTTTTGAGCCATTCCTATGCCACTTTTTTACATACAATTAATCCTCGCAGAAAACCAGAAAACGAAGCATGATGATCTACGCTTTACAGATGAGATGACTGAGGTTCTGAGTAGTTAAGTGACCTATCCAAAGTTACACAGCTAGTAAGTGGCTGGGCTATCATTAGAATCTGGATTTGCCCAACACTAGAGTCCATGACCAAATATTTTCAAACTAGACACTTGAGTTAAATACTGTAGTTAATTTAAGTCCAGTTGATTTAGCAGAGCCCATTAGGTAAAAAAACGAGAGGAAAAGCTGTTTTTTAATAATGAAAACAGGAACAGCTATCATTTGTTGGGCACCTTCTATGTGTCAGGAATGTTTCTAAGCACCTCGTGTCCCTTATTTCATTTAAGCCACAACACAGCCCTAGGATTGTTGTCTACCTTTATAGATGAGCCCAGTGAGACTCAGAGAGGTTGCCTAGCACCCTTTCATGGAGCAGTTCAGGGCTATCAACCCCATGTAGGAAGATTAGATTGTGGATCCAAGCTGTGGGTAAAGCTAGGCTATAAAACCATAAAATCATAGATTCTTAGAGCCAAAGGAATGGTCAGGATGACCTAGTCTAACTGCTCTGTTTTACCTGTTGGAAAACTCGGGTTTAGAACCTTGCCTTCTCCCCATCAAAGAACATATCATTTGATTAGTTTTAAATCCAAGGCTAGAATATAGGCTCAATTAAATCAATCGATTTTGATTTGAGTGCCTATTATGTGCCATACATGGCCAGGTCTCCAATCTCCCAGACCCAGGGCTTTTTCTGTTAGACCTTTTGTCAAAAGCAGAACATGGGGCCTGCGATCATAAAGCTCATGCCTAGTTCTGCTGGGAATAACTCTGTGGCCTGAAGAGGAAGGAAAACAGGCGATGACAGGGATTGAGAGGGAATAGTGTCCATTTATTCATTCGCTAACTCTCCATTCATATAGTACACATCTGTTTTGGGCCTACTTGCATACCAGACACCATTCTTTTCTTGAACTGTGAAATATGACAGATGTACACCTAATTCCTGGACTCTTTCAGACCTGCTGTAGAATGCAGGACATATCAGACTTTGTGTAAGAAGACTGTGTGGCCAGGACATCAGGACATGAGCTCTAAGTCATGAACTGACCACAGTTAGTGAGAAAAATTTTCTGCCTTCTCTGAAGTCAGAGGGGAGGGAGCAGAGCTGGAGCAGGAGGTATAACTTGATCCTAAATGCGAATGTCAAAAATACCATTCTGAGTTACTTTTGGAGTAACTTGTCCTGCATGAAATGAAGTCCAAGCTTTTTGACTAGAATCTCACTGGATGATTTATTAATACAGTTAATAAGAGTAATGAGAAGCATCTGTTTCTTTAACAAAGGGCCATATTCATCAAGTTCATGACCTGTGAACTGCTGGGAGCATTTATGAAGGTAAGAGTGTTTGTTCCTGCTGTACACAAGGCAGGCACAAGGTATGGCTTCAGGGGCATGAGACCATCTCTGTCTCTCCACCAAAAGTGTAAACTTTAAAGCCCTTTATTTATTAGACTCGTCTGGCTCTAAATATTTGCACATTGTTTAAGAAATATATGTTGAATGTAAAAATACATGATTGAGAAAAGTGAGCTCAATGAGTTAACTGACTATTCAAGGTTATATAACTAATTAGCAGCAATCTTGAACTTGAAGCCGCTGCCCTATTTTTATTTCATTCTTCCAATTTGCTTCTTTGGAATCTTTCAACACTATAAAAAAGGATAATATCTTGCCTTCCTTTGCTTCAGGATAAGAATGTCAGCGAAATGTCTTGAAATCTTTGAAGAAGCAAATATAAAGTCAATATATGGAAAGGCAGACACTATCTCAGGCAGCAGATCTCTAAAACTATAACAGGTTGCATAATGACATTTCTAAAATTCTCTAATTTGACTTTGGAAATGTGCCTTCCGTGTACAGAAATGCAATAATAATTCTATTTGCTGGGCTGCATGAGAAATGAGGCTTGAATGGCCGGCTTTTCTTTGGTCAGATAAATGGATGAGAGGATTCTAGCCAGTCTCTTCTGTGTCCACAAGCATATTTGCTGATTAGTGGTAAATATGACTATGTTTATGATAAAGGTGGCTAGACTGAGATGTGACTAATTCAGTGTTTTGGAATCCTGGCAACTAATGGAAATATAGCAATGTGACTGCTTGGATCAGTATGGCTATTGGATCAGCTGTGAATCAATGAGCTATTAATAATTGCCATAGAAATAAGGATTGTGGTGATTCAGATGGCTCTGTTGACTTAACCATGCTGTGGGAGTGGGGATGGATGAGGCTGGAAGAAACAAGAGGAATGAAAGAAAGAGACCCTTCTGATTGGAAGAACCACCTGTCAGCAGGGGAGAGGGCAGGGACAGTACAGATCGGGACCCTGGACCTGCGAAGGCAGGGTGCATTCTTGAAACAAAGCCAGTATTCGGTATGACCATTCCTCCTCTTCTGGTCAGACTCATCTGGATGTGTCTAAGTAATGTTTGTGGTAGGCAAACACAGACTTTAAAATGCTTCCTGCCCTTTATATACATTTTTCCCTTATAAAACATTGATTTGGCAGCCAGTGCTACCTGATTACTTTGACTGTCAACACATAAGCCTTGAATACATATTCTAATGAGCAATGTCATGAATTGAAAAAGAGCTTATCACACAAGGGTAAATTCTATTGCTTATCAAAGAGGAAGCACCTCTAGAACCAAGAGTAAATGTATGTTTAGTGTAAATAATCAACTGAAATCTCCACCCCACCCTGTTTGAGCCTTGATTGGGAGGAGATTGTTAAGACCATGCAGTGCTACCCTCAGTCTCCCCAGCAGTTTTTCAGGGTGTAGAAGGTTAGGCTCACCACTTTCTTAGCACATGGCTCTGCATTTCAGTATTCTCTGGGGGCAGTGTGCCCAAACCTTGCCAGATACAGTCACCTAGGCAACCTAAAAGAAATGCATATTTTCCAACTGTATCTCATAGCTAATGAATTACAATTGGTTGTGAAGGGAATAGGGGTAGGGATGGGGGTGGGGGCAGGACAGCTGTAGTTTCAGCAAACACTCTAGGTGATTCTTATCTATAGCCAGGATGGAAAGCCAGATTTTTAGGCTGACTTGGGGGCGGGGGGTGGGGGGGGAGCAGAGAGGGGAGAGATTTTGTAAGTCATAAGACTGAATTTTCTCCCTGAGTAATAACTGCTGAGATACTCTAGGAATATTTATAAAATCATGGTCACAATGCCTCATGTCACTTATGTTACTTCCTTCAGTTTGCGACTGAATTGCAATCTTTTTGGAGGTAGCTCTGGATCCCATTAAATCAGGACTTCTCGAACACCTACCATGTGTCAAGCCCTTTGGGCCTGTTCACAGGGAACTAACACTGAATCTAGACTATAGAAAATAAGACTCATATGAATACTCAGATGATAATCTAGAGACGGAAAGAGTCAGAGGTACTGTCTTTCTAGGAGGTCAGGGACAGCCCTTTTCCAGTCTCCTGCTACTTTTCTCTTTCTTGTGATGCAAGGCTGCAATGCATGAGTACTGGGTGCAGCTGTTTCAATAGGGTTAGAATTGAGCAGTATAGAAGTGCCTCCCAGTCTCTCAGGGAAGAATTGAAGAAAGGCTGTACTATCCAGCAATGCTGGAATATCCAGTAAGGCCATAGGCCTGTGGGTTAAGGATGCAGCAGGACTGTGGAGTTAAAGAAGTTGGGTGGGAAGAGATAGAGATAACAAAGATAAGAGAAAAAGAAATCAGAAGAGCCAGGAATTCTGCCTTCTGCCAGGTATATTGGGAGACCAGCATGTGTGGTTTGCCTGGCTGTGCATTCTGAGCCTCATATTCCAGTGCTTTGTTTTCCATCCCTGGATCTATCCGGCAGACTGCTAATTTTCTTATTTATGCATGCTAAATTGCAAGGCTAGAGTTCCACTGCTGTGGTTTTAAAGCTACAGGAAATCAGCTCGGGGTAGAAAGCTCCAAACTGCAGACAATTTTAAAACCAGCTGAACCAAACTGCATCAACTGAGGTCACAATGAGTCTGGGAGCAGCCAAGCACTACGTGTAAGAGGGTGCGCTATGAAACAAGGTTTATTTACATTCTCATAAAATGAGTGCTGGGGGGAAAGATGGATGGGGTTCTGGCAATAAAGTCAGCAGCGAAGTCCTTTTTAAAGGTCTGAAGAATTCTAAAAATGTACTATAGATGGATGTTTGTTTCTTTTTATTATAATAGAGAAGCGAAGTATGTTTTTCCTCTTAAACATTTCCTCTTAAACAACTAGAAAAAAATTTATGTGACTCTCAAAACTGGAGCCAAAGTTTAATTCTGAAAATAATGACTATCAAAAACAGAAATAGTTTTCTTAAAAAAAAAAAATGTAGTAGGAGGTAACAGCATTAATTATACAATGTGTACAACTAGCAAAACTTTCCATCCAGATTTTATTGTGTAAATAAATGACAAATCTTGTTAATTTTTATGAGCTCATCTGAAAAAGGAAATTGTCCTGAGCTTAAATGACAAAAAAAATATGGTATTTAGTAAAAAGAAGAAGGAATGTGGTTTTCTGATTTCCAAAAAGCCAAAGATCAAATTTCCTTAACACAGTAAGCTGTGACATTTTATCCAAAAAGCAAATGACTTCTGAAGAATATGCCAGCCAGCCAGCCAGCCAGCCAGCCAGGCACCTAAGGTCAGACTGTTTTTCTGTGATGCACCTATGTTAGTCCTAGTTGTAACTACCCAGCAGTGCTTAGCTGGTAGGAGAGATGCGGTGTAACCGCTACTGAGAGCAGGAAGGTCTGAATTCTTCTAGCAAGGGTGTCTGATGCCCAACATGAAGGAAATAAGTTTTCAGATCCTGAGATTACAAAGAAGGTAGTTACAGATGTATATATGATGAAGAAGAATTAGGAAAAACAAAATAGATACCCTACCACCTAAAACTTGAAGCATTTGTGTAAGGATTGTCCTGAGACTTCAGGCACACCCAGAGAGCTAAGCAGGGCACACTTGTCCTTTTCGTAAGCAGAAAGGACACTTTGTAGTTCCCACCTGAAACCAATAGGATGCCAGGTGGTTTGTGTACATTTATTTACTCAGCCAGCCTCTCTCTCCTGACTGTCTCCCATCTTTAGCATCAGTTTCAAATTTGCAAAGGCAGGTTTTGAAGACCAATCTAATAGTACTATAAAGTTTCACTACATTATTGTTTATTTTAAATTAGAAATCTCTTGATCCTTTCCACTGGGAATTAATGTGAGTAAGTCAGCAATCTTATGTCCAAGAGAAGAATAAACTAAAGTAAAATTTTCCACCAAGATTATATTTCCGGGTGAAATTTGCTTCCTAGTGACCAACTCTTCCATAATACTTTCAGACACTCATTTTCATTTCCTGATTCACTCACTAGCAATTTCTCTTTCGAATGTGTTTAATCAAACTGACTAACCACACATATTCGAAACTCTTTTTTTTTTTTTTTTTTTTTTTTTTTTTACAAAACTTGTATTTTGACTCTCATGTGTTGAGTAGTGTACCAGCAATTAATGGATAATAACAATGCTTGTTCAGCTGCTTGAATTCCCATGTCGATGGATTTCATATTGGCACTTAACATTTGAGCCTGGGTGGTCATTAAAATAATTCCCAACATTTTAAAATTTACTGTGAATGTTACAGCTTTACCATAATATTGCAAATTCAAGGTGGTTTTGAATAATACTCTGTGAAGAAAGTAATGGGCTTAATATTTCTCTAAATAACTCCTCATGCAACTTCAAGGCCAGGGAGTAGGAAATTCAGCTGTGATGGAAGATTGGAACAAGATTATGAAGGTACAGTGAGTCCTGTGACTTAAGCAAAATGACATAAGTATAAGGAAATCAATTTTACTGTAGGCTAATTCACATAAACGTGAGTTAAGTTCCTATGGCATCTTGTCAACATTATAATGAAATGATGCGGAAGAGACAAAATTACTCAAGGACCCATCATATTCATTCATGTGCTTAATAGTTCAACAGTTTATTTTTTTCTCACAGTGGGTTATGGGCTACCTGGGTGATTCTTCTGCTGATCTCTTGATCTCTTCTGGCATCATTCCTGTGGCTGCATTCATGTAGCAGACTAGCTGGAAGCTGGGCTCCGTTGGGCTGTCAGCCACTGCACCCTGATCTTAGCCCATGTGGCCTTGCCACATAGCCACCTTGGGCTTTCTTTCAAATGTGGTGCTTTCAAGGCGGTGTTCTTAGAGGGAACATTTCCAGGGTGTAAAAACAGAGCTATAATACCATTTAAATAGAAGCTATAAGACCTGTGTCACTTTTGTCACATTTTATTGGTCAAAGCAAGTCATGAAGCCAGCCTGGATTCAAGAGGAGAGAAAATAAATTCCACCTCTTGAGAAGAGAAGTGGCAAAGTCACATTGCCAAAAGCTTGTGGGATGGGAGCTATTGATAAGCCATTTTCTGAAACCAGTAACTACGCTCCAGTAAAACAATTCACATTCCTCCCACATGCAAAACACACGAATTGCCACCTCTCTCCATGGCCCATCCTATTATGGCATTAGTTCCAAGTGCAGGATCTAATCATCTCAGATGCAAATGTGGAGGGAGGAGTTCCTTGTGCCCTGTGTGCAGCTGCTCCGGTGCTCTTCTCTCCATCTGCAAACCTATGAACTAAAAAGATAAGTTTTCTGCTCCCCACACACCTAACACACAATGATGATATAAGGACAGCAAAACTGTAATAAGCAAATGATTATATACTGTGCACTATGGGGCCCTAAAGAAAGCAGAGAATAAACATGGAAAAAGTGGAGAAGTTCTGCCCTCTGGAAGATGGATTAGGAACCTCTGCAGTCATCTGAGGAATAATCAAGAAGCCACCATCATTTCCTGAACATATACCAGTGCCAGCCACTGTTCTGAGCACTCTCCATACACTTTCTCATTTAACCTCATCACTAACTCTGAAGAAATGTTCCTACTTGGCAACTGAGGAAAACCCAGGTTAAGACATGGTAGGTGAGATAACTCATCTGAGCTACATAGCTAACATGTTTGAAGGTGGCAAAGATGAAGGTAGTTTTCAATTTCTAGCTTGGATAGTAACTGGGATACGGAAAGCAGAACAAGTGATAGGAAATGGAAAAGAATTAATCTTTGGATATGTGAATTTTCAGGTGCCTGCAAGATATCTATGGGGAAGAGGTGAGGGTTGCAAATACAGACTTAGGAATAATTGGTCTTCAGAAGACCCTAACACTGGTTTTCTCAGGAAGATTGAGAAGTAGTGTGAGAATGAAACTGGCAAAATCCAACAGCTGCCCAGTTATAACTTGTTATAATTGAAAGCTGCTTATCTGTGGTCGGCATTTCTAATATATCATGTCGTGGGCCACAGTAGGTAGGATGGTTCAGGGCTGGGTTTTCTGCCAGTTGTGATACAACAATTCTTATTACAGTTCATGTGAACTTGTATAAGAAAGCTCTGTTTCTAATGAAAGATGTGGATTTAGAATATTCTCTTTTCTGTATTAGGGACAGTATATTCTCTATATACTCCCACATGTGAGGAAAATTGGATTTTGATCATTAGTCTCATTTCCTGCAGAGAACAGTTCTTGTGTTTTAGTCTTACCTTTGGTTTATGTGTAAATCAATTGCAGTTGAAAACATATAAATGTATCAACTTCTGTGACATTGCCTAATTGTAAATTAAATAAGAATAATAGCCTCCCGAGGACTAAAAATCAGGGCCACTGTAGTACTTTCCAGAGATTATTTGATGCTCTCAAGAGGAATTATGCTTGCATCCCAGAGTGTTTGACATGGAGGGAAACATAAAGAGCAGTTATGTAGTGTTTCATTTTGACTTAAGTCACCCTTTTAAAAAAAATAACAAAAATAACTGGTTTCACTCTTCAGTCCATTTTAATATCTAGTTAGTTACTGGGTTATACAACCCTTCTGGTGCAGTGTAGGCAAGAACACAGATGGTACAGTAACCATAGCAACAACACTTAGGCTTGTTTTCTGCCTGTCAGCTTTTTTCAACATCATATTCCTTTTAGAGCAGAGGCCCGCTTTCCCTTGCTCGCTTGTGCTGCTTGCTCGCTCGCTCTCTCTCTCTCTCTCTCTCTCTCCACCCCCTTTCTTCCACTTTCCCCTTTTCCCTTTGCCCTTTCTCCTTCCCACATTCTCTCTGAAAAAAATAACAGAAAAGTTTCATATAACTTCCTTCTGGTTTTTTTCTCTAAATTAATCCAAACTTTAACACAAATCTGAATTATAATGTTTCCATTATAAAATTTCATTTCCTACTTTTCTTTCTTTTATTTTAAAAGGAGATGTGGGAGGGAAAACAATTATATGGCCAAAAGTTACCAAAATAAGATGATTTTTCTTAACCTTCAGTTCAGATAAAATCACATAAGCCTAAGTAGGTGGGCATGTACCCTCAAGGACTCTTGGAAGCAAGTTCTGCTAACTTGTTTAGATAAATCTAACTTTTCAGCCACCCTCACATTAAAAGTCTTCCTCAATTGTCAGTCCCAAGGGCATCATACTTGGGAATATTAATTAAAAATCTGGAACCTGTATTCTAATTTGCTCTTCTGTAGCTAAGCAGGATATCTGATGAGCACACTTGGAGTTTCTGCACCTCAAAAATTGATCTTCCATAGGAATGTTTCAGGGTTCTATTCTCCACTGAAAGAAATCTCTGTGCAGAAAATGTGTTTTATCTCTTGTTTTTTTAAATGTTACCCCCTTAGAGAAGCCTTTCTGAACGTGGTTATTCTCTTAGTTCTCTGTGTTACAACTTCTTCAATTATAATTTATATTTATTTGTTTGACCACTTATTTATTGTCTGTCTCGAAAGACTCTAAGCTCTATGAGGGTAGACATCATTTTTGAAATGTTTAACACTGTGTTCCCAGTATCTTATGCAGGATTTAGTTCATTGTAAGTATTAAATAAATACTTTTCAAATGAATGAATGGTTTCCTTTTTGATAAACTTTTTTTTAGACTTGGTTGTAATCAAAACCAAACTGTCAAGGGTGGAAAATTTTCAGGGCCAAACTTCTGCTTCTATAATCTGCTTACTTGTGTGATGTTAAGTAGAGCGTGATTAACCTGCTTACTTGTTTGATGTTAAGTAGGGTGTAGTTAATCTGCTTACTTGTTTGATGTTTAACCAGGGTGTGGTTCTAGGCTTTATAAACTGCCTCTTTTGGGAGCTCAGGACTGATCTCCTCTAAGTCTGCATGGTAGAGAGCCAGTTGCCGGCCGCCTGCTAATAAAGGCTCGCAATTCATCTCAATTGGCTCTGTGGGTCTTAGATTTGATTGAACCACAACAAAACCTGTTTTTCTAATTTGTTGGTATGATTTCTGTTTCACTTTTTACTTTGGCTGCTAGGAAGCTCAAGTTAGTACTCAATTAGTATAGCTGTGTTTGCTACTAAGCTAAGCATGTTTGTGCCCTTTCTTTGGCATGGCTTTTATTTTCTTTTACTATTGTAGTTGCATTATTTTTAGGTCTTTTAAGTCACCTCAAAATCTACTTGGAAGAAAGTACTATATAATAATAATAAACGTAGAAGATCTTTCATAGTAAAATTATTTTTTCAGGAATCTGTCAGAGAATGGTGTGTACTACAGAGGGTTAACATTTAAGTATTGACATGAACAGTAACCAAAGAAACTTTAAACAGCAGAAAATTAAAATGGCTTTTTTCACTCTTCAGTTATGTTATGGGGTATCGAGTGGGAATAAGTAAACATTACATATAAAACTGATCATGTTTATCAGATTTTAAGAGGAAAATTCACTTGAATTGCTGAAGCATAACTTTATTTACTACGTGTATATACATACACATATGTGTGTATACATATATTTATATATATGTACATTCTTGCAGACCCACTTAAAAGTCTTTCTCTCTGGGACCTATATAGTTCCTTGCTGCCTTTTCGTAGAAAAGAAAAACCTGTCTGAAAATCATGGTTCATAGGTTTTACCACCATAAGTAAACAGTGTTGCCAGATGACCCAGGTTTATAGATTCAAGATGTAAAATCCTTCAAATGACTCTGATTTGTTTGCAGTTGGCAGAGAGGGAGGAGAGGAAGCTTTAGGAGGGACTCCTGAGACACTTTTAAGTATCTGAGGCCAAAAGAGGAAACTGGTAAGGGAGCAAATCAATGACACCAGTGTCACCTGGGAAGATGGTGTGACAAATGATGATTTATTATTAGAAAGGACAACTGGGAAAATGGCATACACTTAGAAAACAAATGATTAGTGGCAAGAGAAGCTGGGAACCACTTCAGATGAAAGAAGGAAGTGCTTTTCACAGCAGTAAGAAGACAGTATCTACTTCTGTGCCTGAGGGGACAGGAGTGAAAATAAGGCAGATCAGTTTGTTTTTTTCCTAGCCCCTGGGTGAGTGGGTAGAGGGTGGAGAAATGGTTAGTATGAATAATGCAGGTTCTGAAGCATCTACAGACTGGAGGGTCCAGTGGCTTCCTCTGTCCCCTTTCCTGACTCTCTAGGGCAGGAGGATGTAGCCAGGGGACAAATGGAAAGTGACCTGCCTTCTGCCTACTGTTACTTTTCCCCTCTGCATAGCAAGGGACAGAGAGTCTTTCACCTTGAATCCCATCTTGTATCTTGCAAAACATTCAGTCACCAAGCCCCCATTCTCTCTACCCTCACATTATTTCTTTCTATGAATTTGGGCTCATGTTGGGCTAATAGTAGAGTAAATTGCTTTTTAGAAATTTGAGGGAGTTAGGTAACACACCCATATTCCCTGTGGGTTTGGAACCAATGGGGAAAAAAAACCCCACCCTGCCTGATGTGTAGAGGGTATTTGTTTTGTGGTGGTGGTGGTGGTTTTTGCCCAGTCCCTTTTCTAATAGCAGAATGTCCTCTCCCCTACAATGAGCAGTTTCTATGGAACAGTTGGTAATGTGCCTGGTCCCAGCCCATTGAATCCATTCCACAGTTGTACGAGTCTTTTGCCGTTATGATAGAAGCTGCTATAAACATTATTACACATTTTCTCCTGGTGTACAGAGAGGGGATTTCCTAGGTCATAGGATATGTACAACTTATTGCCAAAGTTTTTTCCCATTGTGGTGCCTCCAATTTGCATTCCCATTAGCAGCGGATGAGAGTTCTCATTATTCTCTGACCATGCTAACACTTGGTACTTTCTAAATCTGAATTTTTTTCACTTGTTTGCAGTAAAATGATGTGTCATTGTGGTTTTAATTTCTGTCTGATATTGTATAAGGTTGAGTACTTTTTAATTTTTTATAATGACATTGAGATATAATTCAGATATCTTACAAATTACTCATTTAAAGTGTACAATTCAATATTTTTTAGTTTGTCCATAGAGTTGTGAAGCCATCACCACAGAAATTTTAGTATATTTCTATCACCCTGCAGAGGAAACCCTGTACCCTTTATCAGTCACTTCTCATTTCCCCCAAGTTCCTCTGCCTTGGTAACTTTTTGTCTCTATAGATTTGCCTACTCTGGACATTTTCTATAAATGGAATTACATAATACGAACTTCTCTGTGAGTGGCTTCTTCCATGTTTTTAAGGTTCATTCATCTTGTACCATGAACTAGTATGAGTATTTCCTTTTTATTGCCAGATGATCCATTATATGGCTATACAACATTTTATTTATTCATTTACCATTGAATGTTATATAGAAATATAACCTATGGGTTGTTTCCACTCTTGGACATTTGTGTATAAATTTTTGTATGGATATATGTTTTCATTTCTCTTGGGTCTATATATAGGAGTGGAATTACTAGGTCATATAGTAACTCTTTTTTTTTTTATCTGATCCATTTCCCTTACAGTGTCTTTAACAAATATTTTTTGAGTACTATCATGATTAATCAGGCATATTAGGTGCTAGTGATATAACAGTGAACAAAACCAAACAAAAATCTTTGCCATCATGGAGCATATATTCTAGTGTGAGGAGAACAAAAATAAAATAGTTAATTTACATAGTACGTTACAAGCTATTGTATGTTTTAGAGAAAAATAAAGCAGGGAAAAAGAATCAGGGAGGTGGTAGAGGAAATTGCAGTCATGCCACCATAGTTGTGTCCTGCACAAGGATGTTCAGTGAGGCATAAGAAGGGGCTGAATCTCAGCCATCTACTGGGGAGAAAGGTGCCTTTCTTTTCCTGACTAATCAGGATGGGGCTTCAGAAGGTTTCAGGTAGTGACCAAAATATCTGCCTTTAAATGGGACACAGTGAAATATCTTTCTGGGAATATTGAGGTTTTGAGCTTTTGAACTCTTTGGTTATAAGCCTTTACCTAAGATTTGCATACCTGATACAATGAATTTTTTTGATAATGAAAATATCAGGTATTATAGAATTAAAATCTCAGTCAAGTCCACAACATCCATCAGTTGCATTCACACTACATACATAGCCTGGCTGGCTGTCATGGAGCAGTAAATGGGTCTCATGGGATTTCCTTTCACAGAGTCAGGCTGAGCATTCTTCCATGATTATGTAAAGATTAAATCTGGACTCTTTCTGGGACTCTATATGAGGCTGGATTATCTATAATTTAAAGGGCTGTCACAATTTTTCACTAAAAAGGAGCATGAATAACTTTTGACTTTTTCAAGCATAGCATATATGTCCTGTCTTCTAATGTTTCTTAGTAAGAGTTAATGCTTTGGCAGTGTCGGCTAATTTTTTGAATATGTTAAGTTGCATGCCAATTAGCCCTTTTATCTAAAGCATGTTTCACCATTTTCTTCCCAAGACGAGTCAGTCTTGACCTATCTGCCACTCTCTTATTACAGATGGTACATATTACATGTATTAAGTTGCAGTTACTTAAAAAAAAAATTGACATTAAGGTTTGAAAACTTATAATTTACTTAGAGATATCAGTTAGGGAGTATGCCAAGTAAAAAGAAGGCAACATTTTCACTGCATTCCTTTCTCTGGATATCATTAATAATATTTCTTTTCTACCTTTTATTTTCGTTGAAATTTATTAGTTTGCTTGGGTCAATTGATTTTGTCCTACATGTCTTTGTACTCTCTAAACCTTTTGAGGAACTGCCATACTATTTTCCATGGTGGCTGTAACATTTTACATTCCTACCATTAGTGTGTAGGGTTTCAATTTCTTCATATTTTCACCAACTTACTGACTCTCTTTTGATTATAGTCATCCCAGTAGATGTCAAGTGGTATCTCAGTTTGGGGTTTTTTTGCATTTTTCTGATAGCTAGTGATGTTGAGCATCTTTTCATGTGCTTATGGACCATTTGTATATATATATTTTTTGGAGAAATGTCTGTTCAGATCCTTTGCCTGTTTTTAAAATTGAGTTATCTGCCTTTTTATTATTGACTAGTGAGACTTTGTTATATAGTCCACATAAGAGTCTCTTATCAGATAGAGAATTAACAAAAAATTTCTACTGTTTGGTGGCTTGCACTTTCACTTTCTTGATGATATTCTTTGAAGGACAAAGTTTAAATTTTGATGATGTTTAATGTATCATTTTGTTTCTATTGTTGCTTGTGCTTTTGATGTCATATCCAAGAAACCATTTACTCTGCTTTCTCTAAAGCTTTTATAGTTTTCTCTTATTAATCCATTGCATGGATTAATCCAAAGCTCTCACACTTTGATCCATTTTGAGTAAAATTTTATAGATGGTATAAGGTTGTGGTCCAACTTTGTATTTTGCACTTATACATCCAGTTGTCTCAGCACCATTTCTTAAAAAGCTTGTTCTTTTTACATTGAATTGTTTTGGCTCTCTTGTTGAGAATCAGTTGACCCTAAATGTAAGGGTTTATTTCTGGGCTCTCAATTCCATTCTAATGATATGTATGTCTTTGCATATGCTAGTAACACATTGTCTCAATTACTGCCATAAGTTTTGTAACTGGGAAATGTGAGTCTTCCATCTCTGTTTTTTTTTTTCTCTCCAAGATTGTTTTGGCTATTCTGGATTCCTTGAATTTCTATATGAATATTAGGTTCAGCTCATCAATTTCTCAAAGAAGCCAGGTACAATTTTAATAGAGATTTATGGAATCTGTAGATCAATCTGAAGAGACTGCCATCTTTACAATACTAAATCTTCTTATCTGTGAGCACAGAATGTCTTTCATTTAATGTAAGTCTTCTTTAATTAATTTCATCAGTTTGTTTTAATATTCAGAGTATATGTTTTATATTTCTGTTAAATTTCTTTTTAAGCATTTGATTCTTTTTGACGCTATTGCAAATAGAATTTTTTTCTTCATTTCATTTATGGTGTGTTCATTGCTACTGTCTAGAAATACCATTTATTTTTGTATATAGATCTTGGTGCTGCAGCCTAGTTGAACTCGTTTATTAGTTCTAATAGTTTTTTAGTAGAATCTTCATGATTTTCTATGCACAAGAAAGATCATCTGCCATTAAAGGTCATTTTATTTCTTTCTTTCCAATCTGGATGCCTTTTATTATTTTCCTTGCCTAATTTCCCTGACTAAAACAGCCAGTACAATGTTGAATAGAAATGACAAGAACAGGCATCCTTTTCTTGTTCCTGATCTTAAGGGCAATGCATTCAGTCTTTTATCATTAAGTATAATGGAAGCTGCGAGTTTTTCATAGATGCTATGGGGGTGGCAGAAAATTTTCTCTACCTTTCTGTGTTCTTCCAGCTGGTTTAATAATTAAATTGGCATGCAATGGATTAATAAGAGAAAATAACTGATTTAATTACATTTGTATGTATGAGAATCCCACACATGAGGAAGTTAGAGACCTCACATACATGAGAGGTTCAGAGACAAAAAGTTAAAATGAGGTATATATGGCATTCTGAGCTAAGGATGAGATAAGGTGCCTTAGGGCTTCAGAGGCAAGGAAGGTCATTTCATTCACAGGGCAATAAGAAGAGCAGATGTCCAGCAATTAGGCGTTTGTCTTGTCCTATATGGTGATAAAAAGTTATTTCTGGTGGTAACTCTTATTAGGGGCAAGGGCCCTAATTTAAATTCTTTAAGGTAGGATCCCCAACCCCCAGGCCACAGACTGGTACCATCTGTGGCCTGTTAGAAAACTGGCCACACAGCAAGAGGTGAGCAGCAGGTGAGCAAGCGGAGCTTCATTTGTATTTGCAACTGTTCCCCAGCGCTAGCATCACTGCCTCAGCTCCACCTCAGATCATCAGGCATTAGGTTCTCATAGGAGCACTGGTCCTTGATACCAAAAAGGTTGGGGACCACTGCTTTAAGGAAGAAGTAAAAATTTCTTCTGAGCCCACAGGGTCTCAGCTGCCTTCAGCTCAAAATAATTTATATGTCTAAATGGCACATCTTGGGGAAGTCCTGCTCTGAACCCCTTCAATACCCTTAATCAGACTGAAGGATTTTCCTTCTATTTCTAGTTTGAGGGCCTTTATCATGAAGGGTGTTGAATTTTGGCAAACATTTTTTCTATTGAGATGATCGTATCATTGTCCTTTATTCTATCGTACGATTATGTTGTATTAATTGATTTCAGCTGTCAAGTTTGAGCTTTTAAAAATGCATTCACAGGCCATTTGTGTTCCATGAAATACTGTTCATAATGTGTTTGCCTATTTTACTGGGTCTTTTTCTTACTGACTTGTCATTTTTTATATAGACTAAATATCTTTATTAGTTATAAGCATGACAAATATTTTCTGCATCTTTGTTGTTTGTCTTTCCTCTCTCTTTATGGAGTTATTTGATGAATAGTAGATTCTTAGCCTTAATGTTATAAAATTTAAAGATCTTTTATGTTTTGTACTTTTAGAGACCTGTTTAAGTAACCTTTCTCTTCTGGAGGTTAGTCTATTCTAAATTGTCTTGTCGCTCACAATTAAATCTCTACTTCACCTAGATTCTTTTTTTAAGGTGTGAGATAGGATCAGCTATCATATTTTATTCACTTGTTTTGGACATAATTAATGCAGATTCATTCAAACTCACCTTGCCCAGGGTCCTCATCTCGTTGCTCTTGGGGAGTTCCTGATGGCTCCATAGCTGATGCACCTGTTGCCTCATCTACCAGCATTGCCACTGTCTTGACCTTTCCCATAGAGAGTACCAACTCCAGCATTGCCCCCATGATGTCTGTTGCTAAGCAGCACCAGTGGATGTGGCACCCATGCCCATCCCAGATGGACCTACAGAGTTTCTGGCTCCTCTTGCTACTGCCACTCTAGATAAAATCCAAAACTACAAGTCATCAGATAAACGTCATGATGAACATCATGTTTATACGAGTGTCCTAGAGGTGGTTCAGAGGGATCAAGTGATACAAGCCTGGAATTGTGGTGGGGTTAATGCTTTCTGAGACAAACTTTGGCCAATGAGAGAGAACCAGTATATCAACTCTTCCTCCATCCTTCCTTCAATTAACTGTTATGAAGCACAACGCTTCTGAAAAGTCTGTCTTAAACTGTCCATGACTGAGCAGTGAGCAACCAGCTGTGTCTCTTTGTGAAGCTGTAGCTAGCTCAGAAATTGTTCATTTCCCCCTCTTTCCTAGCCTCACTTCCTTTGCTCCCACTTTTTGCTGCCCTGAGATTAGATCTTTTAATAAAGTAATAGCCCTTAAGCTTTGCCCCAAGTTCTCGTTTCTAGGAAACCAAGGCTCAAATATTTATCTTAGTCTTTCCTTTACTCACTTACCTGAAATGCCTATTACATTGTAAATCGAGGTTCTCTAAATTTATCTGTTTCAAAAGTACATATTTTGTTCCATTGATCTATTTGCCAGTGGAGCTTTACCAATACCACCCATTCTTTGTTATTATAGTTTTATCATATATCCCCCAATCTTATTCATCTTCAGGTGATTTGAGGTCATAGTATATTGTACATTTAATACTCACCTAGATTTGGTTCTTCAGTGAGCAGAAGAGTTTGTATAAAGTTGGGATAACATGTTCCTTAGATGTTTGATAGAATTCACCTTTAAATTTAATGGGGTTGGCATTTTTTTCTGGGAAAATTTTTAAATTACTATTTCAACTTCTTTAATGATTAGAGATTATTTTAATATGATTATACTTGAGTCAGCTTTCATAAGTTATATTTTTCAGTGTTGATAAGCTACATTTTTCAAGTTTACTGACAAAGTTTACAATTTATTTTTATTTTTTTGTTTGATATCTGTAGAATTCAATATTGTTTCCTTTTTCATTCTTAATTGTGTTTACTTTGCATTCTCTCCCTTTTTCTTGATGATTTGTTAGGAGTTTATCAATTTTATTAGTATTTTCAAAGAACCAACTTTTGACATTTCACATCTCTGGTATATTTTTCTATTTCATTACTATATCTCTTATAATTATTTCCTTGTTTCTACTTTTTGAGTTTATTCTTTACTTTTTAAACTTCTTAAGTTAGGTTCTTAGCTCATTAATTTTGAGGCTTTTTATCTTTTCTATTTATAAGCATTTAAGGCTATAAATTTCTCTCTGATTAGTGCCTTTACTGCATCTCAGGATTTTGAGAATGTCTTTATTATTCAAGTCCAAGTATTTTGTAATTTCCTTTAAGTATTTAGTTGAGCAATACTTGTTTAGTGGTATATTTATTTTTGATATCTGATTTAATTTCATCAGAGAATGTGGAATGTGGTATGATAGCAAGCCTTTGAAATTAACTAAGGTTAGTTTTATGGCTTAAAATATGGCCTATTTTTATAAATATTCCTGTGTGTTTAAAAAGATTGTACATCTTTGAGTCAATGAACATGTAGAGAATATGGCAACTGACAATTACAATGTTCGCCTATATTCATTAGCTCAGGCCTACAATTTTTGTTGTTCAAATTTTATGTATTCTTACTGACATTTTTGCTTGCTTACTGTGTTTATAAGTTTAGAATAGTTATTGGTAAATCAAAACTTTTAAATTTATGTAATGGATTTTATTATCTCTAATAATGCTTTTTGCCTTAAAGTATATTTTGTCTGCTACTGCTATTACAAGACCATCTTTATTTAGTATTTTCTTGGCATGCCTTTTTCTAATTTGACTTTTAACCTTTCTATAGATCCTTATATTTTAGATGTGCCTTTCATAAACAAACAAAATAGCTGGATTAAAAAAAAAAATCCAGTCTAACAAGCTTTGTTTTCTAACTAGAGATGTGAGAACTTTAAAGACATATTTGTTTCACTATTTATATGTTTGGTTTATTTTTACTATCTTATTTCATGCTCACTATTTTCTCTTTTTATCTTTTGTTTCCTCTTCTCCTTCTTTTTTCTTTATCTTAATTTATTCCCATTAGTACTTTTTTGAAATGTTACACACTCATATCTAAATGGCAAGTAGTTACCCTTGTCATTTAAAATGCATACTTAAAGTCTAAAATAGTCAATATCTGTATCCTCCTTCCTAATCATGTAAGGGTATTAGAATGATTTAACTGCTGTCATGCATTCATCAACTCATATGCTATTATTGTTCAGTATTTTAGCTTTATCCTGGTTACCTTTTACAAATTAGACATTATTCTTATTATTTACCCACATTTATACTTATATCTTGGCTCACTATTCTTTCTTACATCTCATACAATCCAGTTAGAATCACTTTCTTTCTGGAGTATCTTCTTTAGATTTTTTATAGTGAGGGACTATTGGTGCTAACTCTCCCAGTTTATGATTGCCTGAATAATGCCTTTATTTCACTCTCATTCTTGAAAGAAATTTATAAATCTTTATTGATATACTTTAAAAGAGACCTACTAACACACCATGGATGTGAATGCAGAGACACAAACATAAAGATGTCAATTTTTCTTCAAATTCAACACAATTTCAAATTCCACCAGGTTTTTTGTTATTTTGTTTAATTTTATGGTTCTTAACAAGCTGATCCTAAAAGGAAGGATTCATTAGAATCCTTCCAATAAAATGGAAGGACAAAGGGCAAAGAATAGCCAAGTCATTCTTGAAGAAAAAACTATTTATTGGGGTCTCTTCCAGATATAATACTTACAAAGATATGATAATTAAGGTAGTGTGGCATTAGCAAAAGAATTTTAAAAAAGAAAGAAAAATGGAAAGAACAAAGCATCCAGAAACAGAGCACATATGGAAACTTGATCTTTAACATCAGTGGCACTGTAGATCAGCAGGGAAAGACGAGCCTTTCAATCAGTGTTGCCGGGATAATGGGTATCTATAGGTGGAAGTGAAACTGGATCCCTACCTCACCTTATATACGAAAATCTACATCAAGTAGAGTAAAGCCAAAAAACAAAACTTTCAAACTTTTCGAATACAATATAGAAGAATACTTTTGTGCTTTCAGTGTTGGGAAAGATTGTGTTTCAAGAAAAAGAAATTCAAAACTTTAAGAGAAAGGCTGAATCAGTTAGACCACATTAACATTTAAAATGTCTGTGCACCTGAAGATAGTATTTTAAAAAGTGAGAGAACATAAACCACTAACTAGAGAAGATATTTGCAGTATGTATGTCAATAAAAATTTAGTATGGAGTATACATCTACAAATCAATATTTAAAAAATCAAATAGTAATGGATATGAACAAGCATTTCACGAAATAGGAAACACATGAAATATGCTGAATCTCACTAATAATAAAAAAAATGTAAATTAAAATATTAATGGTTGCTATTCCATACCATAAAATTGGTAAAAATGTAGTCTGATGATATCAAAATTTGGAACGAATTTGGAGCAGTAAGAACATTCATTTACTTGTGAAAGTATATGTTGCTGTAAGTAGTTTGAAGAATATATGTTACATATGTGTTCACAGTGACACCATATTTATACACAAAGATATCGCCAGGTATATACACCACAAAAACTGGAAACAACCTAATTATCAACATAAGAATGGAGAAATAAATTTTAATATAATCATACAGTAGAAAAAAATTAATGAATTAACTGTCATGTAATAATCCAATTTAGATTCTGGAACAGAAAAAAGGATAATAGTGGGAAAACTGGTGATATCAAAATAAAGTCTGTAGTTTAGTTATTTGTAATATACCAATATTAATTTCTTAGTTTGGACGAAATCCTCATGGTTGTTTGGAATGTTAACATTAGGGAAAGTTGGGGAAATGGTGTATGGGAGCTCTCTGGACTCCACAACTTTTCTGTAAGTCTAAAATTAATTTAAAATAAAAAATTTACTTAAAAAAACAATAGAGCTACTTGTATCATGGATAAATATCACAAACATAATATTGAGGAAAACACAAATTGCTGAAAGAAGACGCACATTATATGTAACCAACTATATAAATTTAGAAGCATTCAATATAGTATTGTGTCTTAGTTAATGCTGCATGCATATAGAGAGTATAACTTTTAACAGAAATATGAATGATAAACATCAAATTCTGAATATTAATTTCTTCTTGAAAATGAGGGGCTGGCATATGATCAGGAAGGTTAGAACTTAGATTTTATCTGCAACACTTAATTTCTTAAGTTAGGTGGTACATACAAATAACAGATTTTGTTATAAATTTCTCCCTTTAAAATATCTGAAGTAATAATAAAAAAGTCAGTTGCAAGGAAAAAAGGAAGGGAGGGAGGGGATGAGGGAAGGAATGAGGGGGGAAGAAAGAGAAAGTCAGTACTAAATACAAAACATTTTTAAAATACATTTTTCTAAATGCTTTGGAAATTTCGCTGAGAACTAGTTTAACAACCTCTTGTAGTAATCTGTAAGAATTGGAGTTTGAGGAACCTTTAGGACAGCAGCCATCTGAATTAGGATCTCAAGGAAGCTCAAATCAAAGTTTGATTCCTAGGCCCAAGATGCCAAGAGATTTGAGCTCAGGTAGAACCCAGGAATTTGAACTTTTATCAAACTTTGTAAGTGTTCTTATATTACTTTGATTATGACTATCTAGGTAAACTGATTTGATTTTATTTTAGCTATAAATTGATTTCAAAAATTTCTTATTGACTTACATATGTATATTCTTTATTTGAGTATGAATGTATGATATTTGAGTCATAGGTTGCCTGAATTAATGAATGGTCCCAGCTCAGAGATAATTTGATCAAGTGATTAGCTAGCTAGGAAGGGTTCTTATCCTTAAGGGACCCTTTGATAGTCTGGTGAAGTTTTGGATACCTTTTCAGAATAGTGAATTTATATTAATAAATTGCATAAGATTACAAAAGAAACCAATTACATTGAAATATAGTTACAAGTTATTAAAGTAAACAATTTCGTGATATATTAATCCTTGCTTCTTTAGTTAGGCATTGGATGACAAGATATACTGCAGATATAAAAACTAATTCAACAGTAGTGTTGAATGTAAATGCTATTTGGCAATATTTGAAACAAACTATAATTATGAAAACATCTATAATTTCTACTGGCCTACACAACTCATAGATAATGCTTTACACTATTGTAGTTTGTCGCCTATATTCATAGTTAAAGAAAATACTAAATTCCAGTTAGAAGTTTGTGAAAATAATTATAGTCCATAGATCAGGGCCAGATCTAGGGTGAGGTGAGTGAAGCAATCACACTCAGTTGCAAAATTTAAGGAGCACTAAAATCAGTTATCAAAACATTTTAATGTAATATTTTTAAAAATCAATATTATGGCCAAAAAATCACGATGAACAAAATATCAAGATTTTTAAATAGAGAATCAGTATAGATGCTCTGAATTCTAACCTAAGACCCAAAAGATTCTATTCATGAACCCTCTCCCCATCTTAGGAATTCCTGCATTATAGAGAGGTGTTCTTACTTTTTCCACTTTCTCACCACTTATTTGGCATTGTTTGGACAGAACTTTCAAAATCTTCCAAACCTTATTTTTGCATCAATAATCTGTTTTTATGACAAAGAATACATATAGGTTTCTTTGTTTATGTTCTACATGAATTTCTTATAATAAGTTTCAAAATCTAATAATTCTGTCTCAACTCTTTGGCAGTGGTGACAAAGATTTTTTAAAAAACTGGAAAAAAAATAATTTTGATATTACATTTTCTGTGTTTGGAATCTAATAAAGGCAGGTCATTTGAAAAATAATTCTGATTATTTCTCTCATAATGTGAGTTTTTTTGCTATACAGATAAATAAGTTAATGGTGATGTTGCTGTAAGGAGCAAAGAGGAGTGTTTGACAGAGCATGCTGATGGGTTAGGGACCCTTCTCACCCATAAGCTGCCTTGTAGAAACGCCATTAGAGAGAGAAAACTGCCTTTAATGTGCTTTTATTCTTCATTATGGAACATGCTCTTTTGAGAGTTATTCTTCAACAAAACACATTTCTATATTCAGCTGTTTCCTATGCAGGACAAATAAAAGCAACACACAAGTTTTTCAATAAAATGTTATAATTCCTTATGGAATTTTTGGAGGACTTCAATTATTTTATTTACAATTTGTTTCTTCCCTTTGTCGCCACCAGTACTGAGGCTCCACCTAGGGCCCTTTTCTATAATTACATCCATATTTATTAAAGCTAATCTCCCTTATGATAGCAATATGGAAAACAGTTATGCAAATAAAGGAGAGTGGTTGAGTGTTTTGTTCCAAGCAGTGTCTAACACATACAGATTAGATATGGTCACTCCCAGGAATGAACGCTAAGGCAGTGAACCACCATGGGCTGCTGGCCAGGCAAGGATTTGGTTAACATCTTATCTCTAGTGTTGGAACATTGCCTTCCAGGAATGCAGCTGGCTAACCTTTGTCACAGGTGGTCCTAGCCCAGGCAGGGCAGTAAAGTAGAGAAACAATAACCTTCTTGTGCATCACAGGGAAAGCCAGCTAGGACAGGTGGGCGAGGCTTGTCAGCTGTTGGCAGAGAAAAATAAAAAGGCAGGCCTGAAGAATTTAGCTTAGAAGTTACAACACAACACTAAAAACCTTGGTTGTCTCTTCTACCTTTTATATTTCTATTAGTTAGATTTTTAGCATTTTACTCCTGGGTGATTTGTTTTTTGATTCCCTCTCTCTCCAGCAGTGAATAACACAGAATTATTTGAGCTAGCACCCCAGAGTGTTTTGACTCACACCTGCCATCTGTCTGCTTAGTCACCGTGCAACCATCCTTCTCCTAACTGATGATTTTTATTTGATATAAGAACTGGCAGGCAACAGTGGTTGTGTTAAGAGATTGTTGGATTCCCAGTTTTCTTTATTCTTGTGATGATAGCAGCATGGTGCATTAATGTTTCAGATCTTCACTTGGCTTTTTCTGGGAATTACCATATGTTCCTAAAGATACTTAGTGTGGGGAGAGTTGTAAAAAAGGAGAGGGAAGGGGATTATTTTTGAAAATGATATTTTAAAATTTTAGACATATAGACCATTAACACTCAGCACAGAGCAAAGTGGAAATCTCCCAAATTATTCATATACAGAGCTAATATAAATAATCCCAGCCCCCAATTTCAGCAAAACTACCCTGATTTTCTGTATGTTCCCATTGATAGTCTTACTCTGTAGAGTTTGGGTATAAATTCTCTATGAAAGAAGGTAAAACTATAAAGAGCTAATTCTCTTCACATACAGTCATTGAAACCATGTGTGCAAAGCAGGAATGGTGCTTAAAGTGACCACTGTAGGTACACATCCACTTTAAAGTCAAGATACAAGCAAGAAGCACAGTTTTTAAGCTGAACATCTATTACATATGCTAATAAAAAATTCATTTTAAATTATTTTGTGCATGTAAAGAATATACAACATACATAAGTAGAGTATAAATAAGAAAAATAAAATAAGCATTCTGGTACCCACCACTCAGCTTAAGAATGAAAACTGTAACATATTTTTGAACTCCCTTCTGTGTATCTCACCTAGTTTCACCACCCTCTGACTTACTCCACTCTTTGCTTCCTAGGTAACCATTATCTTAATTATGGGTTATCATTTCTTTTCTTTTTCTTTTTCTTTTTTTAAAGTTTTAAAAACACTTATCTCTAAATAATAAATTTGGCAGGTTTGGTATGTATTTGAATTTTATATAGCTGGAGCTCTAATCTATATTCTGTCATTTTATTTTTCATTAGCATTTTTTTCACTGCTATATATTAAGTATTCCAATATATGTATCTACTACAACTTATTTACTCAGTCTCCTGTCAATGGTCCCTTTGGATTGGTTCCAGTTTTTTTATTATTAAAAACAGTGCTGCAGTGTGAGAGTTTTCCGAACAGTGCACATATGCAAGAGTTTTCCAAATCTAGGGTATTTCTAGAGTTGGAATTGCTGGGTGCATCTTCATCTTTACTAGATAATGTCAGATTCTCAAAGGGAGTTGGACACATTTGCCCTCTCATCAACACTAAGAGTTCCTATTGTCCCTCATCCTCACAAGCACATTTATCTGTCAAGCTTTAAAATTTTTTGCCAGTATTTTGGATGTAAAATGGCATTTTAGCCTTTTCCTGATTATAAGTAAAGTTGGACATTTTTTATATGTTTACTAATAATTGGTTTTTCCTCTTTGTGGAATGGGTTTCCATGTTTTTTGCCTATTTTTCTCTTGGTTTGCATGTTTTGTTGTTTTTTACTGGAGATATACACTCATATACATACTCAAGTATTATATGTATATAAAATACTGGAATACTTCATATATAACTAATACTTATTTATAATAATATATATACATATATGTAACTAATACTTTGTTCTAACTATATCGGAAGCCCCCTGGCTTATGCCTTTTTTCGCATTTTTAAAATGGCATCTTTCAATAAACAAGTTCTTATTTTAATAAACTCGTATTTGTCTCTTGTACTTTATGGATTCTGCCTCCTTTTTGTCTTAAGAATTTCTTTTTGTAACACAAGTTTACAAAGATAATCTGTATTTTTTTCAGAAAGTTTAGAAATTTATATATGTATTTAATCCATTAGGATTTATTTTTTGTTTGTGATGTTGGTTCATATAGAAAACAAATTGTCCAGGCATTATTTATTAAGTTATTCATTCCTTCCACATTACTCTACAAGTGTAGTTCTGATTTCTTCCATATATGTGAGGGTCTGTCTCTGAGTTTTCTAGTATTGTTTCATTGGTATATTTGTCTATCTTTGCACCAGTAACACACTAGTGAAACTTTAAATAATCCTGGAACTCCAGTGGATAAATTCTCTCTATCCCAATATACACATTTTTTCTTCAATATTGTATTGGCTATTTTTTCCTTGGCTATTTTTGTTCTTTTGCTCTTTTATATAAATTTTATAATTAGCTTATCAGATCCCCCAAAAACAAATTAATAAACTTTTTCTGCAGGTTTACTTTCTTTAATTATACTATTTCTATACATAGACCAGGTCTGCACAAGTAAATGTTAAATCATTTGAAAAGAGTGCTGAGAGATTAAGGAATGAGTTCATTCAGTAACATCAGTCTTAAAAAATTTAATTAGTGAGATTAGTGAACAAGTATTTATTCATAAACAATTATAATATACTCAGCCCTATTGTAGATAATATAGAAAACATATAAATGAAGTAAAATATGATTTTGGTCTTTCAAGAATTTATAATTTATTGCAGAAACTATTGATTATCAATAAAATTTCAAACTTTGTAGTTCTGATTATGAGTTATTATGGAATGAGTTCAGAGAAAGGAGAGAACAGTGTTAATTAAAGTAATCAGGATAAATCTCATATTAAATAAATAGAATTTTTTAAAAAATAAGGAAAGGAAGAACAAGGTCTGCTACATAAAAAACATCCAATAAATATTCGTAAATGAGTGACAACAAAGAATATTTGACCAAATAGTTACAGAAGGTACATATGATGGTCCAATGAAAAATTTTTTTGCTAGGTGAGATAGAGGGCAGAATAAATCAAGGAGAGGCTAAGCCACAGGTAGTTGACTAAACCAGTTTTAAGGCAATAAAGGTCTGAAAAAAGTGTCACTGCAATGTGAAATGAATGTAATTTGGTGAATTAAGAAAATATAAAGGAATCAATGGAATTAGTGACATAGTAGGTCACTAATTAGGAATTGTTAACATAATAATTAGTATTTAATGAGTAATAAGAGAAGAGTCAAAGATTACCTCAAATTTTCTCACCTGGGATTCATGAATTATGATTATACTACTAATTCCTCTCTCTCCACGAATTTAGAACTTGAAAGGACTTTCTAGCAGGTTTGATGGGAAGGAAAACACTTTTGTTCTGGACATAATTTGGGACAATAGGAAAATAAAAGCAATTGGAAGCATGAGATGAGAACATAGTTGAGATGTCAACTAAGTTTTTAAAAGCTAAAATTATAACGGGGTCTCTCAGCCAGAGAATTTAAATAGGGTTATGTTTAAATGGGACACTTTTGAGTGTACCTAAAGGTCTAGTAGAGGCTACTGCTTAATTCAGGATGTCTAATTTATGAATTAAATATAATTCCAAGTCTTAAATATTTGACACCAGCAACAAGCCAGGTGTTGTTTGTTCCTTAGAAGTCCCTGCTTTCATGGAATCCAGAATCTGATAGGCACTCAGATGCTTTTGGGAAGTAATTCATTCCAAGAGAGGAGACTGTTGCACAGGTTCTAGGATGAAAGGAGAGAACTCTCAGCTCCATTACTCCTTTACCTGCTGTCCTCTTCACCCCAAAACTAACCATGGTGTACCATTCATCTCAATACTAACCTTGGAATGTGGAGGAAATACGCAAGTTTTAAGAAGCAGTCTGTACCAGTGTATATCTGGAAAGAGCTGTAGCAGGAAAAACACTAGCAATGATGAGCTGGATGGACATCATTGCAGATAATTGAAGCAGGAAGAAGGATATTAGCTGCTGCCGTGTAGGAAAGGAGAGAAACATTTCATGAGCACAGGTGAAATAACCCTTAGAGACTCCCATAATTCACTGGAAGAAATTTAGTGAGGAAAAGGAGAGAATTGTAGATTTCTCAAATTTGCACTATACCAATGAATCTCACTCAATTAAGGAAAAATACCATACCCCAAAAGTGTAATTGTAAATGTGTGTAGGCATTTTTACTTATCAAAATGACTCTGGGGTCCTATAGCCATTTAGTGTGTTGGGACCAGGGATAATAAGCTAATACAGTGCTCAGAACATTCTCACACAAGGAATTATCTTTCTGCCCAAAATGTTAATAAATAGTACCTCTATTGAGAAACTGTGCATTGTTATGATACCAAATAATATGATAAATTATGTGGTGTGGTGTGCTCTAATTCTGTTTCTTCTACAGTACTTAAGATATTTGATAAATGACAGCTACAGTTAATGACATTAATTTTTAAAACAAATATGGCACAAGTAGTAAACGACATGATTTTCAAACTCAAGGGAAGTACAAATTGATGTTGAATTAAAAAAAAAAAAAAACTAAGAACCAAATAAAATACAGTGCAATTTTCTGTTCTTTCTATGCTTAAAGTTTCTTCAGCCATACATAAAGGTCATTGTAGGAGGCCCTATTATTGTAGTAATGTTTTAAAGAGATATTTTTTCTTTTCCAAATCCCAAGAAAATGAAGATTATGAAGAAATTCAGAGAATAAAGGACAAAGAAATTTATCATCTGTGTTCTCTGATTCCAAGGAAAATAACATATAAATCATTCAAATAATAGAGTTTTCTTTCCTTTGTGGAGGGGGGAGTAAAAGAACAATTATCTTAACTGAATGTATTCCTCCCTTCCTAAGTAGGTTTAAATATTATGTCCTCCTGTTGTTGAAAATCCATTTCTTTCTTGTTCTCCTGCCAGGGAAAATTCCATTTCATTAATCTAAATGGGGATTTTCCAAATAGAGAGAGAAAGCTTACCCAGTAAAAGAGGAAGATACTAAGTCAGAAGCAGCAGGAGATATACCAGGAGAGCATTACGGGTCAGATATCAAAGAGCGTTCACCTTCAACAGCACAAACTGCTGGGGCACAATAATTTCCTCTCTATTATAATTACAAAAGCAGAAAGCATATTCTAGCCCTTCATACATAATGTATCATTCTGTCACCCATCTTGAATATTAAAAGGATTCATTTCCATGGTACTCTTGTTATTTTTTGAGATTCATTGTAAATAAAAATATAGTATACATTTTATTTTAAGTAACTCATAAACTGGAATGCCCTCCTTGCTGAAAGAATTTGGGAAACAAGGAAGAAAAAATGACTATTAATTTTGAATCCTGATAGTTCAAGATAAATTCCTGGCTTTACTACTTGATGTGTAATTGGGCAAATTTCTTAGCTTTGGTTACCTTATCTAGAGCCTCAGAGATTATCATTTTCTAAGAAAACTTCATGGCAGAATTAGTGAAAAATGTAAAATTTGCAACATCGAATCAAAAAACTAAAAATTGAATAAAATATAGTGCAGTTTTATATTCTTAAAGTTTCTTCTACCAGGCATAGAGATCATCATCTTCTAAGTTCTATTTACAAGATGAGCTAAGTCCTTCTTTAGCTCATCTCTCTCTTATGGTACTTTCTAATATACAACTAGCAGAAACCAGTTGACACTAAAACTTTTTAGTCAGTTCCACAAGTTTATTAGGTATGTTTTCTCTCTCCTCAAAGTACCACAAGTGACAGTTTTAAAAATTGTTTCACTGCTATACAACATGGGTCATCGTTTTTGCAGCCTGCTAGAGCAGTTTACTTATTGTTCCAGCCTTCACTACTAGTTTTGCTTAAAATTTTTTCCAGCCTTTGCTAACAGTTTTCTTGCTACTATCTAGTTTTTGCTAATAGTCTTGGTCCACAGCTTTTCTAGCTTCCACTTGATGCCTAGTCCTAAAACCATTGTCACCCATTTTAGATATTTTTTACAGCAGTACGCCACTTATGTAAACAGATTTTTATATCAGTTTTTGCTTATAACAAGCCCCATAAATGCATAACTATTTATTAAGTTACAAATCTGTAGATAAGCAATTTTGGCATCTCACCTGGACTCACTCATGTGGCTTCATTCAGCTGGTATGTCCTGGGGTCTGGTTGTTTACAAATGGCCTCATTCACATTCCTGTGCGGGTGGCTGGAGCAACAAGGGCAATTGGGTCACATCTTCAATATTGTAGCAGGCTACCCTAGGCTTCTTGTTGCTGAGCTCCAAAAACAGAAAGTTTCAATGTGTGATTACTTTTCAAGTCTTTGCTTGTGTCACATTTGCTACTTCCTCATTGGCCAAGCAAGTTACTTAGCCAAGCCAAAAGTCATTGTGGGAGGCAACTATCAAGGTCACAGGTGTAAGGGAAATTTCGAAAACAATCTGTTTTCAAGTAGTGATGCCTGAGCTTGGTTTTAAAGGACACATAGGATTTGACAGATTGGCAAGTGGGAGGGAAATTTCATTGCAAGAAGAGGAAAAATAGTATTGAAAGCCATGGGGGAATAAACTTCATAATCTATTCTGAAAATATGTGTTTTTGTTCTTTCTTCAATATTGCCACCATTCAACCTTGCAGATTTCAAGCTTTAAAATTAGAATTTAGGTTATATTTTAATGTCAAATTTGAATTTCAACCAATCTGCTTTTCCCTAAAGAAGATATTTTAGAAATCATGAAGAGAACAGTAAAAAAATCATTATTCATATAGTTGATCCAAATTGCCTTTCAGACTTCAAATTGTCATTACTTTCTAAATAAGATAAAAATTTCAAGAGTTAACTCACCACCAACAAATAATTAAATGAATCATTAATATTATTTCCATTTTAGACAGTTCAGATTGGGAGTGGTGGTAGTGGTGGGCAATGCATGAAAACAATAAGCACACCAATGGAATTCCTTGAAAAAAAATAGACTCTGTTAGCTATGATGGATTTGGCATAGTTAGGTAGAAGGAGAACCAAAGACTAAGTAAAGTTTATCTGTGATGGTCAATTTTATGCAGAAAATGGTTTAGCCAGAGATAGTAATTGGCCTGTTACATTATACAACCTACTCTATGCTTAAGTGACATTATACAAGTCTCCATATTTTAATGTACTAAAACTGAAAGAAATATACATGTTTGATACATTTTACATTTGACTTCAGGGGCTAAAAAAATTTGCTACCAGATTCATTTTATGCCACTGTCAAGGTGTCTGTTTTTCAGCATTTTACCTCTGTGATCTAGATAATGAAAATTGTTGTTCAGAGCAGTTATAACCCAGCTTTGTACCTTGGCTTCCTCGTGACCTATCTGATATGACAGTTTTCAGAAGAAGAATGTCATAACTTTGAAAATAAGTGAATTACTAAGCTATTACATCTGTAATCTTGCAAAATTATTATTAATATTGTTTTTTGGGAAGGATGTGAGGAAATTAATCTTAGAATTAGAGTTGAATTAGAGATTGGAAATATGGTTCAATATTACATTTTAGCATTGCCCAGAGAGCTGAAGGAACTTATCCAAAGCCAGTTAATTGCAGAGTTGAGACCCAAACTCAGATCACCCATATTGATCCTGTGCTCTTTCTAACACATCATGCTGCCTGAGATCAAAAACACATTTGTGGTACAAATAAACCACCATTTCATTTTCAAAAGGTTATGTAAATATTTAATATCAGCCTAAGTTCTAAATGCTTAAGATAGGACAGTGAATAAAATACAGTACCTTCATCTAGCTTACAGTCTAGTTAAAATAATCACATAGCTTATGATTTTTATATCTTGTAACTTTTCCCCTGCATTCATTTGTTCAACAAATATATGTCAACACTAATTCGTTCAACATTAATATATGTCATCACTTTTCTAGGCACTAGGAAAATGTCAGTGAATAAGGAAAAGAAAATTCCTGCTCTCGTGGAGCTTAGTGTATAATATTCATTTGTGAATATATTTGTTTTTCTTTAGAAATAAATATAATATAAAATATATAAATATAAACCATAAAATAAAATATAAAATATATTAATATAAATTACACACATATAAATTTTATGGCATAGTGCAAAGGCAATTTTCCAGTAATCAGGAAATGTGGATTTTAATTTTGGATTTTGCCTCTGAACAACAATATAACTTTAGGAAAGTTACATAGCTACCCTGGGTTCCAATTTACTAGTCTGTGAAACAAGGAGAATAGACTAAACCTGTCCTATGTACTATGTCCTGGAATCAGCAGTTCCTCCTAGAAAACTTGGCTCCTTTCTGTATGACATTAGAGACCAGGATCTGGGCAGTAAGTATACTTGTTAGTACTGCCATGTTTTTCTTTCCAGGGCCCTTTTACTAGACAGAGCTCTTCCTGTTTCTTTTCCTTAAGTGTATCTGTCTCTCCCATTTATCTCAGAAGCTACCTGCTTGCAATTCTTTCATCCTGTTTGCTTTCTTTATGCATCTGCAATACACTGTTACTGTAGTAATCAATCTCATTCACTGTTACCACAGTAATCAATCTCATTCCTGATTTGTCCTTTTACAGATCCAAAATAGCTTCTCTGTTATTTGATACATGTTGACTTACTTCTTTTCTTCTTTCATTCTGGGCCCAGGAATCGATCGGTTCATTCCTTCATTCATTCATTCATTCATTTAGTGGATGTATGGATGGATTCTGATTTGTTCTATTTCAGTTTCATTTCACCAGTCTTACATCAAATTGGTCTACCAGTGAGAATACAATATTCTTCCAAAAGCTGCATTAGCCTGCCCTTTTTTCCTGTTACAACTTTCTGTACTAAGTCTTTTTACTTTTAATTTGAAATTTTGTTCATCAGTTCATTCACTCATATACATTTCATGACTGCTCTTGGTATTCTAGATAAGGTTAGAGAGACGTACATACACAGCAGTAGTAATTCTAATCAAAGTCCATACCACTAAAATATTGATAACTGTTTTCACTCAGTGATCAATACATGGAGATTTATTATGCTAGTATTTCTATTTTTCATATGTTTGAACATTTTCATAATAAAAAGCTAAATAAAAAAAATTCCAAAATGCCAAGAATGCATCTTATAGATTCATCTCAGTTCATCAGGAACTTTGGCTGAGCAACAGCTATTTCACCATTGGTGAGAAGATCAGTTAGGGTTGTTTCTTTTTTCACAGAGAACTTATGTGGAGTTTTCATTTTTTTTTTTAGGTAAATATATGACTATATTTAATGGATTCTGTGGTTAAAATATCCTTAAATAAATTGCTTCCTTCTTTCAAAAAGAATTATTACATTTCAAAAAGAAAGATTACATTTATATTATATATTTATGCAACCATGGAAAGCTGGTTTTGAGGCCAGGACTTGGTGCTATCCTTATATATGCAACACCCTAAGCCATTGTTTATTCATTTGACACTGGTTGACTCTGTGTTTAGATGACCTGTGTGCAAACTGTGCTGATTCTACAATTCCTCCATTTCCAGAGCTGAGCTGTCTAGGAGTTACAACAGCAGACTGCATACATCCTTTCCCTTGTTGTTCATTCCCCAAGGCTATATCACCTCCCTCCTTGCATGTATTGTTCACTGAAGTGAAAGTAATTTGACCCTCATAACAAAACAATGTGCTGACATGTTTAAAATAGTTTTCTCTTTTAGGAGATTCTCATTTAAGATATTAATTTGCATTGTAAACACTTTCATCTGTGATGATGCCAAGGAAAGCAGGAGCCCAGTCAGATTTGAATGATAAGTCCTCAATCAGTGAGGTTCAAAATAATAAACTGTAATGTACATACTAGTCTGTCCATTCCAGCCATATTAACTCCAGACTCCCTGCAGTCACAGTAACTTTTCTCCTGGAAGCATTCTGGAAAAAATTTTGCATGCCAAATGAGACATACAAATGAATAATTGTCCCATAAAATATTAAAATTTACTTAGAAAAAAGACATTACCTGAACATTTAATGTGTACTGGCTGAAGCAAGGTTATGTTCTAGCAAGCTTATCCACGACTAATTACCATGCATTTTCCTCCAGTGCTCATTTAGTCCAAATGTAAATATTCCAAACAAAATTACCCTTGGAAGGTTATTGCATGGTAGTGGTTGCTACAGTCTGGGAACATTCCCAGTGGAATAGCTCCAATTCTCTCATTTCTCTATTGATATTTCCCCACATTATTTTTTTTCATGTTACAGATGTTTTGAAAACCTGTGCTGGATCCTTTTTTAGCTCAACAAGAATTTAAATCTTTTATAATTTAATAATAATTTGGAAATGTTTATATCTTCTACATAGTCACAAGTTTTAATTTTTCTTGTGATGAGCCACTAAAATGATCATAAATTAAAAAGGCAAAAAGGTATTTATAGATAGGTATTAATTTTAATAAAAAATTAAAATTTGACCTACCATTATAATTCTGTATTTCTTCTTTTCTTAATCATCTTATCAGTGGTTAGTTTTGAAATCATCTATAAAATATTATAAAAAATATAAATTTCAGATATTCCTTATATCTGCAGATTAAAACTAAAAAAAATTCATGTTTTTTGTCAAAGTTTGTCAAAATGTATATAATATTCTATGTGGGCCACCTAGGAGTCTATAATTATGCATGTTGTCAGGGAAAAAATATAAATTGACAATTGTTATTTTGTATTTTTCTCACCCAGAAAAGCATAAATTATTATAAAAATAAATGTTACTTTTGGAATTTTCCAAACTACTTTACCTTTTTCTAATCATAAAAGTTACATGTGTTCATGATAGACAAATCAGAACATATATTTAAAAAATAAACAAAATTTTTCATAGTTCTATGATCCAAAGACAAAGTTAATATTTTTGCACATTTAATATACTTTTATATTCAAGTTTGTTTCTTTTTAAAAAAATCTTATTTCCTCTTATCTATAGATTTTATATTTTTAATGTTTTCCAGAATTTAACCATAAGCCATAATATATTTAACTACATTATTATTTATGGTATCTTCAATAGTGTTTCATAAATAATTTTGTTATACTATAAGTGTATGTTTGCACTATATAGGTTTTGTATTTAGGAATTCCTTCAAGGAGAATAATTCTAAAAGTCAGATTATTGGTTTAAGGGATGCAGTCACTGTACGATTTTTGATATATTACTAATAAAAAGGTTTAAACCAGTTTATAACCCACTAAGAGTATGAGAGTGCCTGTTTTATTACCTCCTTACTAGCATTCATTATTTTTATTCTTGAAATATGAAGTAAGTGGAGAGATGAAATCTACTTAGCTCTAATAATTTTATTTTGGAATTTTAAAAAAGACTTCTAATGACATCAGACTTTTCCACATTTGTGAACATGTATTAGTTTCTCTTTGGGCAATTGCCTGTTCATATCTTTTGTTCATGTATTTAGTGTAGACTTTTTTCATTACTTTTAATTTTAGGAAGTTTCCTCCTTGTAGAAATTTGTTAAATATTTATTTTTATGCTTGTTTTTCATATTTTAAATTTTAAACTTAATTTTCAAATTCATTTGGTATGTTGATAAGATGGTATGATGAAAAGTAAACAAAGAACCCTGCACCCATGACTTGTTCTAGAATCATTTAATGAATAATCTTTTTTTTCTTTGAGAACTTTATCGTATATTTTAATTTTTGTAGCAGTATAGTATTTTAATATTTACATATATTCTATCTCTCATAATTATTATTTTTCATTTTTAAACTTACTTGGAGTGTTTATTCACCTAAATGTATTTTAAGACCATTTTGAAAATTTTAAAGAAATGATTTTTGGATGTCAGAGATCCTGTAAATCATTTTGGGATGATTTGATATCTTTAAATTATTCAGTTTTTCTTTTTGCAGACATGGCATATTTTTAGTTTCTTCTTTATGTAGGTCATGGGATGTGACTATTGTGAATGAAATATCTTGTCTTTTACATTATCTAGCCAGATGTCTGTAATATCTGTAATAGCAATATTAATCTATATAATAATGTCTGTTTATTGTCTAGCTAGATATGGCCAGGTGTATAATAATAGTAACAATGATAACATAATACCTACATTCATTACCCTTGAGGTTTACTAAACATTATCTTATTTAATTTTCAGAATAATCCAAAGAAGTGGTCATGATGGTTTTTATTTTACAAATAAAAAAACTAAACCTTAGAGAGTTTGAGTAACTTGCTCAATTTGTAACTTCTGAATGAGAATCAAATCTGTCTGACCTCTGACTTCAAAGTCTGTGCTCATGACTTTACCACGGCAATATGAAAGCAATTAAACTTTGTATTTTAAACTTACATTCCTATTGCCTGGATTTTAGGGTTTAGAGAAAAGTACATTTGAATTACAAATTTCAAATCAGCATTCTTTATTCCCTGGTGCAGAATCCTCAGTAACTCCTCTATTAAATATCAAAGAATACTCCAAAAACAAGAACTCTCAAATGATAGTCTGTAGAATTTGCCAAAAGATTAGAAAGGCACTATTAATATTTTTGTATGCATATCGTCCTTAGCACAAATTTTGTGATTTAAAAATTTTGTCTCCCTCTCACCTCTGGAATTTCTTATATAAAAACCGTCTAGACGCTTCAGAAATTCCTAATTTTTTATACACTAGACAACCATCATAATGACATAGTATTAGTATCCCTACTGTGGTCACAACAGGAAAAATAAGAGGGAAAGCAGGTCATTTGCTTCTCCAAAGGCCATTGAAAATTGTACTCATTAAATGGCCATTAAGAAATGGATGCTAACATATCAGATAAAGCTTATGAATAACAACTATAGCATTTCTTCAGAATGAAGAAGAGTTCTATAAACTTTATCAAATAACTTTCTCAAAAAACTGTGCATTATCAAAGATATTTAATGGAAGAAGAAGGAAATGGCTCATTTTTATAAGATTAAGTCACTGAAGATCTTTGGTATTCTGATGATTTCTGTTTATCATGGCTATAAGAGTTACTTTTCTCATTTTGATACATAATGTTTTCATGGCCATTTCAGTGATTAAAAAAAAATAAACAAACCACAAACAAAACACACTGTATTTTTGGATCCCTTCTCTTCACTGGGACCACAAGCATGAATTATTTTCATTTAGATGATGAACTCTTTCTTCTGTACTCAGTTTATCTTAATATATATGTATCTCATCTAAAACTGAGGTTTTTGTTGCAATTTTGAAGAGGTTCATCAGAATCCAGTCTTGCAAAGTATTTCTATGTGTAAAAAACATACAAACACTATCTTTCTTAACAGTCTGTATTTTTAATCAGAGTAACATTGAGAATGGCTGGTACAAATTCAGAGGCCATGGCAAATAAGGTGGTAAAACTAGAACTTTATTCTTTGACTCACATCATATGAACTCTGTCTTTTCTTTCTTTATTTGGCTGTATAAATTATGTAAGTGCTTCTCAAAGAAAACTTCCAGCAACGACTGAAAAACAGTTTTCATACCCAAAACTGAATACTTTTTGGGAGAGGGAATACTCTCTGGTCTACTGCAATCACACTTAAAAGGGTCAGAATGAAGGCAATGAAGGGGTTGATGCCACACCCTAAGACATAGCGTCTCATGCTTAGAGTAACTACAGTCTGAAATACCGCTATCATTATGAGAAGCATCTAACCTATCTTGAATATCAAATAACCAGTATAGCATTCTCAAAAGTTAGTTATGAAATTCATAAGATGCAGTGCCTCTGTTTTGACAGCTGAGAACATTCCCAAAGCAACCTTGGATTCTCCTAAGCCAGTACTTTTCAAACTTTATTGTGCATACAAATCACCTGGGATGAAGATTCTTATTCTACTGTAGGTCTTAGGTGGGGCCTGAGATTCTGAGTGATGCACAGTGATGCTGACACTGCTTGTTTGTGGAGCCCCACTTTGAGAAGCAAGACCTTGGCCAAAAAAGGTCCCAGCTAACTTTTAGTTAGCCCACTGTTAAGGCAGTCACAGCTCCCTTAATATCGCAATAACTTCTGTTCCGTTACATATTAAAAGAGTTTAGGGATGAGATGTTGTAATTCCAAAGAATTTATACATAGTTAAAGATGTCTTAGAGTCTACAGTGGGAAAAGCCCACCAGAGGGATCAGTGAAAAAAAGGTCCTTCAAAATGTAATAGGTCCTTCAAATTTTGGAAACATTGTACAAAAATTCTCAAATGGCCTTTATTAGGGCCCCTTGAAATGGTGGATATTTTTAAAGGCCTCTTTCCCTATAATAGGCTGGCATGCTACTTACTACCTTTTTATTAACCCTGCATCCTTGACCACTGACTTTTAAAGAATAATCTTTGCTGGATATTACATGAAAAAAAAAAAAAAAAACTCTTCTGGGACACTGGTAGAAAAACTATTAAAAGAAAGGCACAGAGACAGATGCCATGGTCATGACATTGCAGTACAAATAAGACAGGTTTGCCGAAGGCGCTGATGGTTGTGCTAGCGTAGAGGCTGCTGTGCAAAGAGACACCTCTCACAGAAACCAGTTACTTTCTGATAATATCCTGCACTAACCACACTATATGTGGTGACCAGCCTTTAGAAGAGCTTGACAGCCTGCATGGCCCTGACTCCTTGACTAAGTGGTAACAGTAGTCAAGTGATTATGAAACAAACTCTATAAGATCATGTCTGCTCTGTGATGGACATGACCAGTGAGTACAAAACCAGGAAGCAGAAGCTCCAGGCAGAAGATGTCCTAGTGGGGCAGGTCTCATTTGTGATCTCTGAGGTGGTCAGATTTTTATCTGGTTGTGATAAATAAGTGAGGAAAAATCTAGATAAGCAGAGGATCACAGTGGGGAAAGAAATCCAGGAGTGGCTCAGTAAACTCCATAGCTGATCAAAGATTCCATTCCAGTGTACATTCAGAAGTTACTCCTTTCTGAGACTTGTGTCAGTTTCCTCTCTTCAGTTCCAACTTCTGCCTCTTTCTGTTACCAGTAACTACAAAGTCCAGCCTTTCCTGTTGGCCTCTTTGATTCTCCTCCCTTCAGCTAAATATTGTGTGAAATTCTTTATTTGCATCTGTAATACTTTACAGCAAACCCATGGTCGTAACATCTTCTTAATGAATTTTTTCTACTATAGAAGTAATGAAGGTAGGAAACTTGAAAATGTAAAATTAATTCTTGAAAATGTAAAATTAATGATAATTCTTGTCATTCAACAACAACCACTATTAACATTTTAATGTATTTCTTTACATTTTCTTCTTGCTAAGCATTAAAAATCAGTTTGTTTTTATTAAAGCAATATCAAAACTCAGACAACCTTTCAAATTATCAAATGTGTCTGAGACTCCTTGCCTCTCCCCCACCTCCTTTCCCAAGTCTCACTTCTCAGAGACAATAATTTTCATCAGTAGCTCACTAGATATTTTTAAGGGATTTTTGTTCATTTGTGGTGTTTTCTCTCTAGCTTCAAATAATACATTACACTTCTATTTCTTACCAATTTTAAACAGTATTCAGCAATTTGTTATGAAAGATGAAGAAATTAGGATACTAACAGATATTCTGCCACCTTCCTCCTTCCTGGTTTTTGTTATATTTTTTGAATTGTTGTACTTTATATTGTTGATATTGTCTCATGGCTTTAAGTAGTTGCCATATGCTGTACTTATAGACTGAGTTTGGAAATGTAAACCCAGAGGAAGGAGAGGGAAAGGGTGTGGGGAAGACCTGATTTTGCCTCAGCTCTTCTTTAATTAGTTACCCTGAAGCTATCTCTATCCTGAACTGACTTTTGCTAATGTCTCTGAACTTGGAATATCTCTAGGCATCCTTTAGAAAGAAGTCCTCTTATCTAAGAAGTTTTGGGCTGTAGTTTTTCATATCTCTATTTGCTCCTTTAGTCTGATCCTGTTTAGTTTTAGGAAGCTCCTCAACCATTTAGACAACTGCTATCTTCATTCCATACCTCCATCCCTTAATGTTATGTTTTTAATCTTTAAACATGTATATTTTTTAATTTACTTAATGGTTTTCAGTTATTTCACTGAGACTTTGGGAGGCAGGGAGTTAGAGATGGTCCACCTCTTGGCAACACTGGAAATAACTGCCCATTACTTAGGTTCGACCATCTTATAATAAGCTTGATATTGTACTATTGGATTAATTAATTTAGATCTTAATAAAAACAAAGCCATAAGATTGCATCAATATTTATTCAAATGCCACAGACCTAAAGCTCCCTCTTCTCCTTTGTTTTTGCCTTCTGCTATAGGCCCTGCCTTCTTTCACTGTTTCTTAGATCCATTCTTGTCCTAACTACCCACTTATGTGGTTCCCATAAATCCACTCTTCAAAAACCAAAGGGAAATTATATCTCACTTCTACTTAGAATTATTGATTGATTAATTGATTGATTGATTTTTAGTGCCTAACCTTGTTCCAGGTGCTCAGCATATAGCAGAGAATAAGATAGAGACAAACTCCCACCCTTTTGGTGCTTATATTTTAGAAGACAGGGATATGTTATAAACTCTAAGACTAGAGCCATTGGCTCCACACAAATTGGCAAACACTAGAAAGATAAAAGGTGTAATGCTGCCAGCTTAGTAAATACATCATCAAAACTCCTGGCTGCCTTATCAATACCCCAGCTGTCTTCTAATGAGTCACTAGATAGTCAAAATCTCTTTGTCCATAGATCAGTGGATATTTAATCATCATCATCATCATCATCTTCGTCATCACATAAAAGGAACAAATATAATTCAATTCTCAAAATTTGAGAACACCAATATCCTATAATAGAGTAATGGTTACATAAATTATGACATCTGTAACATAGAAATATGAGACTCCTATAAATGATATTTATGAAGATTTTTTAAGATGAGAAAATTATGATTATTAAGTGAAAAATAATCATATAAAATTATGTATGTAATTTAACTCTGTATATTAATCAAGCTGTTTCAGCTCAGTGGGATATTAATAAAAATAGTATTTTTTTGGCCAGCTGCTATTTTCAGCTGCACTCTATTGAATTCTAGATTAACATCTTAGACAGATTCCATAATATTCTGGTTACTTCAGGTTTTGAAGTACAATCTGGCTTTAAGACTTTAGTCTCATTTCTAATTCAATTTCTTTTCCTTTCCCCCATGCAGTAGAAGCTAGAACTCTGAACAAGACAGAAGTATGGAAGGCAGTGCAGCTGGCTCTGGTGGTGGGAGAGGGAAGGCATTCATTCACCATCTTAAGTAAACGGGGTTAGAGGTGAGGAAGCATCACTGGCCTCACTCTGGTTCAGCATGTTCATGTCTGACACCAGTGTCCCAGAGGAGAGGTTCTCCAAGCAGGTGAAATGTGGTTCCCTTGGGGCAATGCTCAGATTTACCCAGGTTCCCTGTTGCTGTGAGGAAGAGAGAGTCAAACTATATTCTCTCAGGTCAGCCAGCAGTTCATCCTCCCAGCTTCTTCTCTGGAATGTGCATCTACTATCCAGCAGCCTCCCAGGCAGCCCTGTGCTCTTCCATTTCTCCTCTGACTTCCTACTCCTTCACATAGAATCATGAAACCTCAGATATCCTTGCCATGTCATTTTAAGGTCACGGTGAACCAGACTGGGAACAGGAGCCCTCATCTTCTACGTATGTTATCTTTAAGCCTTATTGGCAGTGTATTTTCTACTCCCACCTTCAGAAATTTCTAGACTGGAAATGGACATTAGTCACTATGGGTGCCCTATGAACAGTGGAAAACTTCCAAGAACTATCTCAAGTGCTTTATTCAGTAGCAGCACAAAGTTACAAAGGGGCTAGAACTTAGCAAGGATTAGTCAGGGAGCAAGATGCCAGTCTCCTCTTCTTCAAGGCATCTTATGAATCTCTATGAATTATTCTCTTGGATTTCCTCCCTCACCCCCACCCACTAGGCCATAACATTGGTGCAGTGAAGGCGAAGAGAGGAGTTTTCTAATGTGGTGGTTGATAGTAATAAGGTTGCTTGCATACTTTCGAATAAGCCCCAGTAGAAGAGTTTTTTTTCTTTCATGAATCATATTTACTAATTTATATTAATGATATTATGTAATTTATAATTTATATCACCAATTTCATTTCGATTTTCATAACATTAGAATTGGTTTCTCAAATACTGTTGTTGTTAGAAAATATATTGTCTTTATCATTAGAAAATTTTATTTTTTGTCTGGCTTCTGTTCCCAGTTATTAATTTTGGTGTTATAGACTAGACCAAGTTACATGACATTGCTACTGTGTTCTCCCTACCCTGCTACCTGGTCCAGATACCATGACTCTTGTCCTGTCACTAAGAGAAGGCAATTGGCCGCTATGAGTTGATAAGAAGAGAGTTGCATAATACCAAAAAAAGACAAGTGAGCTCATACTTCCTTACTTGAGCCTACGTAGCCAAGTCCCTTGTTCTTGTCTCAGGATCCAATATAATGAATTGCATAGTTACTGATACTTAGCCACAGCCTGGACTTGCTACAAGTCTGCTTTGCCTTTGAATTTTGGGGTAGGACATCCTGTGCGTGTCAGCTTCACTAAACTCTAATGCCAGATTCTCACCCATCACTAGCTTCTACTGATGTCAGTTCACTAAAACTTCTTTCATTAAGGATAACATCAGCTAAAAATTGCAATATTTTAGAAAATTGTGGTAAATACACACACATGCACACACACACACACACACACACACACACACACACATACACATACATTAAACTTACCATTTTAACCATTTTAGCAGTACAATTCAATTGCATTAAGTACATTTAGGATGTTGTATAACTATCACCACTGTCCGTTTCTAGAACATTTCATCATCCCAAACAGAAAGTCTATCCATTAGACATTAACTTCTCATTCTCCCTTCTCCAGGCCCTATTTAGTTACCTTTATGCTACTTGTCTCTGAGTTTGCCTATTCTAGATATTTCATATAACATTATTTTCCCCCAGGGTTTACTAATCTCTGGATACATTGATCATTGGATGTCCAGACTTTTGTAGCAGTAAAATGAGAGATAATATTTAACTTAAGAAAAGTGTATAAATGTATGCCCACCTCTACCCTTTCAGCCCCAGAAAGATATACAGGGTCTTGGCTATTTATTGTAGCATAATTGTAGCTTCCCATGACTACTACTTTATCATTTTTCCTATTTGTTTGTATCACTTATAATATAGATCACATCTTTTTTTTAATACAAGGAAATTTTACATCACTGGAAAGTTAGTGTCATTTGTAAATGGAAAGCAACTATGAAAGTCAATAGAATTTAAACAGTTATTACATTTTAGCTAAATACTATTACATGCAAAGTTTACGTACAAAAATCTGCTTTTTTTTTTTTTTAATGGTTAGCAAGTATTATAGCAAGGTGCTAAAGACTACACCAGGCTAAGATTTTCTCTTTCCTGACTGAATTCAGAAAAATCTGAAGCCAGTTATTTAACATATGTGTATAGACCACTAACATTACTTCAAGTACCACTAGTGTTAAGTTGGTAACACTACTTTGTAAATGTTTCACAGTTTTGTCATGTTTTCTCTTGTTGTATGTGGGTCCTCCATGCGTTACTTAGCCTAATACAAGTTACTTATACAGATGTAGTAAGAAGAAACTTTAGATAATATCTTTTATAATTTCTATTACTTTGGAATCGTTTTATTGAAATTATTTTCCCATGGATTTAACTATCAAGAAAAAATTTTCAGATGCAGAAATCAAAGAAGATTATTTGAATTTACCAAAGCATAAAGCATTTTAAAAAAAAAAAAAAGAAAGAAAGGAAAAAAGAAGCATGTTACTTGTTACTTCCTCTTTAATAATTTAAGTATTAGGGGGAAAAGTCACCTGAGTAATAAAGCATGCATCATTTGAATAGATTAAAGTTCAAACCACTGCAAAGCAGCTTATTTTTCATCCATCACCATGGATACAAAAGGACAGCTGAAGTGCAAGCATCTGACATCACAAGCATGCCTAGGCAGGCCTGGGAGGAGAGCTGCAGCAGCACCACAAAGGACTGTAAGAAAAGCAGGAAAGGGAGGGGAGAGAGAGACAGAAGGAAAGGGTCATTGTTAAGACTATGAATCAGAAGTTCAGTTGGAAGGATTAAATAGGAGGAGGCACGAGGCCAACAGAGAAGCTTGGAGACCAGCAGTTGTTTACACCAACCTTTTAATACCTTCTTAGCCAGAAATAGAACCAGAGGGAGAATGAGAGAGAAGGTATATCAGATCATTCACTACTCTAACAGCAGTTTCAAGAGTTTCTTTTGAATAAGTTCTCCTTATTTTATGTTTAGGCTTTAATTTTAACTAATGTCCTAAAGCTTTGGCCTGCCTGGCTCACCGAACATTAAAAAATCAATCCCCAAAGTAGCTGAAGTCTCCAAGTAAAGCTTGAAAGAATCAAATGAACCAATACCCACAGAACAATAGAAAGTGATAAATATTGAGAAAAATTGCTATTTTAGATATTAAGTTCTTCATGAACAGACACAGTTTTTTACTTAATTTTAAACTTTTTATTAATTTAAAATTTTGTTTCCTCTCAAAAGGCAGTATATTTATTCTCAGGCTGCTACATAGTGTAAAGAGATATGGACTCAGGACCCCTGTGTTTGGAGGTGGGCTGGTAAAAATTTAGCAACTGGCTTTCTAGGGAAAGCCCTGATTTATAGCACTTGCTGACTTCTGCGGTGTAAATATTTTTCAAGATGCCTGTTTTCGAAGTACCAACGTAATGTCAACTGGCTTATAGAATTTCTGAAAATATAACAATTGGCTCTGGTGAGCCAGTAATAGCAACCTCCAGCATCTCAGTGACTGGATTCTATGCCAACTCTGACAACTAGTGGTGGGACTTTGAGCACCTCACTGGGCCTTGGTTTCTTCTCTGGATGAAAGAGTTGGAGCTGGGCTTAGACTTTGGTTGTTAAAATTGTATGTTGGTTTGTCTTGGTGTTTTGAGAGAGAATTCTTGGGGGCTACTCTGGAAGAGGATATTTTGGAGTTGCTGAGCTGTTAGGGTTCTACCTCCTCCCATCCACTTGAACTTCGCAGGGCCTCCCTGACTCTATCAGAGTATTTTACATTTCTGTGTAGGGTACTGTTTAAAGACAAGCTTCTAGGATGAAGGTGCAAAAATCAGAAAACCACTTGAATAACTGACTATAAAGACCTCTTCCATTTATACAAATTGATGACCTTCAAACCTAAAAATATGAGTCAGACACCAATATACTAATGTCTGTGGACAGTACTGGACTTACAATATACTACTTTCTCTTTCTTGATTAAAGCTTAAACTAAACATGGGCTGAAAGAGTCAACATGCCTAAGTGGAATTTTATCCACAGGATCAAAGGCATTGTTAAAACAAGAGAGATCTTAGAGATGATTTCCTCCAAGGGTTTTCACATATGCCCAAAGGGTTCATCAGAGCCACCTCAGAATAGGACTGTGTGTGTGTGCACACAAATACGTGTGTATACTAAACAAGTTGTAATCCACATGTGCCCCTCACTCCCCACTGCCATGCCACCTTCAAGAGAGAAACAGCTCTTATGTTTTAAATATGCTTCCTAATGTTTAAATATTGGGTTTCCATATAAAATTTCATTTGCGGAAAGGCTGCGGGGGTAGGTGGGAAAGTTGGTCAAAACATCTGATAATGCCATTTGCTTTAACAAACCAGAAACCAAGCTTTAAAGAAGACGGATACCTTTTGCTCTGTCCCACAACCAGTAAAAGGCAGAGTCGTGTCTGGAATTCAGGTCTCTAGGTTGCCAGACCATTATTTCCCTTTTCAGAAGCTTGGCTAAGTGGGACCACTACTTCCTGTTATATGACTCTGGGTACATAATCTAACCCTATATTGTCAGATAAGGGTAGCCACAACCCACATGTGACTGTTGTGGCTGGTCTGTATTGAGATGTGTTGTAACTGTAAAATATACACCAAGTTTCAAAATCTTAGTACAAAAAAATATGAAACATCTTATTTATAATGTTTATTGATTATATGTTGAAGTGATAATGCTTTAGATATATTATGTTAAAATATATTGTAAAAATTAATTTCACTTTTTAAACCTTTTTTAATGTGACTACTAGACAATTTAAAATTAAATATGTGGTTCACATGATATTCTTATTAGACAACTCTGATTTAACCTCAGGGTCAGTTTCCTCATCTGTTAAAAGTGGAAAATATCTGCCCTTCTTATTTCTCAGGGTTATTTTAAAATCAAATTGAAGTAATCTCTGCAAAATGCTACACAAATGTAAGATCATACTCAAAGCCATTTTGATACTTGTTTGGTCACCTATTGTGTTAGTTGCTCCCTGAAAGGTACTAAAATTTTTATGTTTTTTGCTTGTTTGTTTGTTTGTTTTTTGCTATTGTTTATGTTTGGGGTGGGGGGATGGAGTAATAATGTGAGCTAAAAACCTAATAATAAGCACACTCATTCAATCTTCTCATTTATATTCTAGGCATGTGTGCCTAGTCCATCAACTCTTTAGCCTCAGTAATGAGCCATATAGATTGTAGATGCTACTTACATGCAGTGAGGATCTCAGCTTGAGTCACAGACCTCAGAATCCTCATGGGAAAAACTTTTCCAAGGGGAATAGAGTCAAGCTCCAGTATTTCAATCAGGAGCTGTCAGACAAAATAGTGTCTTACTGTAGCATGGGACCATTACTCAGATCCATCCCAGGCCAGCTCTCTACTGTTTTTGTATCGTTAAGGCAAGAGAACTGAGAGCACTGTTTGACTAAATTATAACAAAAAATACTAAGACCAAGTGGCTTAAACAACAGAAGTTTATTTCTCAGAGTTCTGGTTGATGGGAGGTCCAAGATCAAGATGCTAGCAGACCTGGTGTCTGGTGAGAAGACTCACTTCCTGTTTTGCAGATGACTTCTTCTTCTCCTTTTAAATTTAATTTTATTATTAGTTTCAAGTAATAGTACATTAGTTAGACATCTATATAGTTTATAAAACAATCCTGCTAATTGCTCTTTCTCTCCTCTGGCTCTCTACCTAGCCGTTATATTAAAGCTAACTGCATTCCTTCTGTCATGCTCCCCATCCCCATGACCATCTATCAACTACTAACTTGTGCTTCTTTATTCCTTCACCCCTTTCTCTCAGCCCCCCAAACCCCCTCCACTCTGGCCATCACCACATTGTCCTCTATATTTGTGAGTCTATTTTTGATTAGTTTGTTCTTTTTGTTCCTTAGATTCCTCATTTAAGTGAAATCATATAGTATTTATCTTTCTCTGTCTGACTTATTTCACTCAGCATAATAACTTCTAGGTCTATCTATGTCGTTGCAAATGGTAGGATTTCATTTTTTTAATGGCTGAGTAATATTCCATTGTATATATGAACCACTGTCTTCTTATTGTATCCTCACAGAGCAGAGAACAAAGTTCGCTTTCTGGCCTTTTCCTATAAGGACACTAACTCCATTCATGAAGGCTTTACCCTCATGACCTAATTACCTCCCAAAAGCCCCACCTCCTGGATTAGATCGCGACATATGAATTGGGAGACCCAAACATTCAGCCTATAACAGCAAGTAATTATTCACTGGGGCCCATCTAACAGAGTAACATACAGGGAAGTGGTTATTTCACCTTCACCTCCGAAATCTGGCTAAAGGTACTATTAGTTCAGTCAGGATGCTATTGGGAAAAGAGAAATAACACTATGTTTAAACTGAAGATGTTTAATATAGAGAATTGATACTTTAGTGCTGAAAGTTTGAAAGATCACAAAGGGAACACTGAGATAACCCAGATATTTGTAAGTACTGCAAGCAATTAACCTTCATGATTAAGGGAACACAAGAATAGAGGTGGGAGCCCCTGAACCTCAACACTCAGAGAAAGGGCTCTATAGGGCTGGTGTCCACACCCCTAGGAGACAGCTCTAGAAATCTAGTCCTAGGGGGCAGCAAAGTTAGGCGGAAGCCAACTGCTGCTGCTAGAATAATACTGAACACAGGGACACCAAGAAACTTCTTTTTCTCCAACTCCCACCTTCCAACTTTTCCCTAATGCCTCCTTTTGGCAGAACCTAAGAGTGAGCCAACCAGCAAGGGAGTTTGGGAAATACAGTTGCCAAGTACTAGCCCTAATATCACATAATAGAATATAGAAAGGCAGGCTAGGATCTGAGAAGCAATAGGCATATAACTGGCACTATTCCAGTTCAACTTTGCACTGATATAAGTGGTTTATCTGTATTTACAGACTGGAAAACTTAGAATTGCATATATTTTTCTTAAATGAATTTTAAAAACAAGTATACCAGACTGGTCTATAAACCAGTTTGAATAAAGTCACCATTATCACAGTTGGGGACATCTATTGGGTTTGTCCAGTATTCCTTCTAGTAACATTCCAGTTTTCCTTTGGAGAACCACCTCTCTCAACTCTTTTGGTAGAACATAAAATTTCGGGTGACTGTTCATACCCTTTCCCCCTCCCCGACCCCAAGCAACCATTTGGCCACAGTAATTACTTCATATTCAGGTATGAGCAATCAGTTAGTACCAGGATTTCTGCTGAACCCATCAGAAAAGAAGTGTTCTTTTTCTAATGGGGTTGCTAGGTGAATAGAATGTAAGTTTGGAGCTTTGGTGGTCATACCCAGCAGGGAACACTTGCCTGATATAAAATCAACACACAGTAAAGTACATGGAAGAGGTAAAGAAAAAAAAAAAATTAATGACATTGAGCACTTGGATCCAACAATATTTGGAGCCAGGTCTACTTCTACATATATAATTTTTCTATTATATGAAACAATACATGTGTTTTTTTTTTAATAAATGAAGCCTTTTTTTAAGGTAAAGTTCACATATGAGGAAAAATGCTATAGATTTTTATTAGTTTTGGTAAAGGAAACACTCTTTTAACTACCACCTCAGTCAAGACATAGTATATTTAAATCACCTAAAAATCTCTTTGATTCTCTTCCAGTCAGTCCCTTCTCCTTTTCCCATAGCTGATGGTTCTGATTTTCACCAGTATAAATTAATTGCCTCTTTTTGAATTATTAATGGAAATATACAGAATACATTCTTTCATTTCCGACTTTTTTCGCTCAGCATCATGTCTTTGAAATTCATCCATGTTGATCAGTAGTTAATTCTACTGATGACCAGCATAACAATTAAAGGATATACAGTAGTCCCCAGTTATCCCTGGGGGATATGTTCCTAGACCCCCACCCCAGTGCATACCTGAAACTGTGGATAGTACCAAACCCTATATACAGACTATGTTTTTTCCTATACATACCTATGATAAAGTTTAATTTATAAATTAGGCATGAGAGATTAACTTACTGTTAATTAGCTTAAATTAATAATAAAATTGAGAGATTATGACAAAATACTGTAATATGTGAATGTGATCTCTCTCAAAATATTGTTTTGTACTGCACTCACCCTTCTCGTGTAATGATGTGAGATAATGCAATGCCTGTGTGACGAGATGAAGTGAGGTGAATGACGTAGTCATTGTGACATAGTGTTAGGCTAGTATGAGGGTTACTTGAATGTAAGCCCTGTTATACCTCAACAGTTGATCTGATAACCTAAATGGCTAAGTTATTTAATGGATAGATACACTAAACAAAAGGATGATTCATGTCCCAGGTGGGACAGCTCTTGATTTCATCACACTACTCAAAATAGCACACAATTTAAACTTGTAAATTGTTTCTTTCTGAAATTTTCCATTTAACATTTTCGGACTGTGTGTGTGCATGTTTAGTATATAGTATAGTAGTCCCCAAACTGCAAGGGGGACTACTGTAGTATGTTTTAAACATTCTCATGATGATGGATATTTAGGTTGTTTCCTGCTGTGCCTTATATGAATAGAGCTGCCTTAAACACTGTTGATAAAGTATTTTTTATATGTTTTAACTTCTCCTGTGTAAATACCTTGGTATAAAATTACTAGGTCATGTTAGAAATGTATGTTTAACTTCCTAAGAAATGCCATCTTCATTTTCACCTGGATGTCCCATAGATATCTCAAACATAGTCCCCAAACTACTTATTAGTATTTTTTTTTTAACCTGTGGTAGCTCTTATGCGCAGATCCCATTCTCAGACTTGCTGGTGTGCAATTTGGGTGTTTTTTGTTGAGTTTTAGGTGTTCAACTTATTGTTGTTTCAAGGGGAGAGATCTGGAGACGTCTCTCACTCCGCCATGTTTCTCCAAACTTCCCCAAACCACTTATTTTTGTCCTTTTCTTCACACTTGCACTTCTGGACTCATTGTATCAGTGAAGGATGCCAGGTGTCTTAGCCAGGAATTTAAGGTCAACCCAGGCTTCTTCTTCCCCCTATTATCCTCCCACAAACAATCCACATACAGTCAGCCACCCAGTCTTGTAACCCAGGTAGCGCATATCCATTTTTTTCTTTCCTCACTACGATTGCAGTATAACATATTACAGCTGTTTTCAAATGTTTTTTACTTTGAGCCAGTGTGTATATATATTTGAGCCATAGTAAATATATATATAAATATATATAAAAGTTTCATAAAATGATACTTTTCCTTCCTGACATTTTCTATTCTACTCTGTATCCATTAAAAACAAACAAACAAAAAAAAACGTGGTCATAAACCATTAAGTGATTGGATGATTCATTAATGAGTTATAACCAGTTTGAAAAACGGGGTTAAAAGCTCAGGTCCTGGAGTCAAATATAACAAGAGTTTAAATCCCTGCTCTTCTATTTCTTAACTGTAACCTTGGGCAGAGCACTTTGCCTTTTTCAGCTGCAGCCTTCACTTGTAACAAAAAAAAAAAAAAAAACAATAATAAAAACAATACTATATCATAGAGTTGTAGTAAGGATTAAAACGAGTTATAGCAGGGGTTCAAACATGTATGTAAAACTGTAGACTCAGGACCAGGAATAGAAAATGCTCAATTGTTATTACTTGATTCAGACCTTCCTCATTTCTTCCTTAAGTTATTGGTCCCCTTCCTGAAGTTTTGATGGTCTTAGCTGACCTTTCTGCTTCTAGTCTCACTCTGCATGATGCCACTGGGATAATCTTTCTGAAATGCAGATCAAACTATATCAGTCCTCTGTTCAAAAATTTATTAGTCACTACATATGGCTTTTGGGATTAAATATAAGCTTCTTAAAAAGGCATTTAAACATGTAGTCTTTGCCTCCTCTCTGGGGCGTATCTCTCGCCACTCTCTCAATGTACCCCTCATATTTCCCCATCATATATTCCCCTATTATGTTTTATTAAACTATTTACTGTGTTTTTCTAATGCCTAGGTATATACTGATTTGTTTCTACCTTAAATATATTCCTACTCTGGTTAGCTTTTATGTGACATAAACTGTAATTCAAGAATTACTGCCTCTGGGAAGCATGTCTGGGTCACAGGGCTGAGTTGAATCATTTTTTAAGCCCTCTTAGCACCCGAGGCATACTTTTATAATCTCCCTTATTACACAGTACCTGCAATCCCAGAAATTCATCTTTCTTGTTCATTAGACAGTGAGCAGCTGTACAACAAGAATTTCATTTTTCATCCCTGTATTCCCTGAGGATACCTAATAAGTACTCAATATGTATTTAATGAATGAATGGAGGTTTCTCACTCTGAAATTTTTCAATGCAATTCTGCTATGCCATTTTTCTATTTTCACTAGAGAAATAGATGGCTATTTTATAATGGTAGGACTCCAAAGTAGGAAAATTACTTTTTCTTTACCTACCATATTTATTATCAATTAAAAATTTAGTCTCCCGTGTTTTATTTTCAGTTGAGAATAGGCAGTTGTCTACTAAGAAAATTGTATTGAAATTCTCTCTTTCAAATCTAAAAATATGAATACAAATAGAATTATGGTTTTCTTTAATGCTATCCTACTGCTTTGAAGATGGAATTTGATCTGTAGGTCAGTTTCCTTAGAAATGTAATTGTGGAGTAACAAAATCTGAAATTGTATTAAAAAAAGTTGGTTAAGCCAACTTTTGGTTTAGTTCTTTTTAAGCAAAACAAAAGCAAAATCCTAGCACATTCAAATAAACTCCAAGACATTGAAAAACTATTAACGATTTACTTAATTATGAAAGAAAAATACTCGGAAACATCTCAATAGTTTTCTTTCTCCACTAACAAAATAACTTGTAAGTTTCATCAAATGACCCCAAAAAATTTATTCTTTAAACAAAGTAATCAAAGGGTATCTATCAGCTTTTATACTGAAAGGCAAACAATAACAATTAGACTATATTTGTTTTATTTTTTATTATTAATTTCAAATATACAATACATTGATTAGACATTTAAGACTGCATTTGTTTATATAAGAGCAGACCACTTTCTGTGTCTACATTTTTGCTGTTTACACCCAATTCAAATTTTCCTAAGCCATTAAATTTCTTTTAAATGCCAGCATATTAGGCTGTTTAAAAGTTATTATATGCTGACAACCTACTATTTACCTAAAATTTATTATTGAATTTATTTTTTTCTAGCAATATGGATACCAAAAAGTTAGATTTAAAATTTTTGAATTTTATATGACTTATCATATATCTAGGTAAAGTATATAAAATTGTTATAGTGCTGTTCTTGTTTTTTTCAGAATGGTTTTAAATGGACATCTGAATGTTAGCTAAGGATAGTTATACTGGAGTGCTTTTCAAATATGATTATTTGTAATATATCCCTTTAAAATTATAGTTATTGTAATTTCTGGATTGTCTACAGTTAGAAAGTCTACTTATTACTTTGCCTATTAATTTTATAAAACATAACAAAATTTACAAACTCTAGTTTCCCATGTGGAAAATGAGAATAATTCTATTGCTAAGCATTTCTAGGAAGATTTTTATATTATCTATACCATCACCATATAGCATAAAACAAGGCAATCAAAGCCCTGTAGAAACTAAACATTTAGTTAGCAATATAACATATCTGGAGATAAAATATTAATGTAATCCCAGGAATATTAAAAATAATATTCCAAAGTGCTTGATAATTATAATTCTTTCATAAATATAATCTTTAAAATAAGAAGGCTAATTCTTGTTAAATGTAATTTCAGGTGACAGAAATATAAAAATGTAGTTTTGTTGGCTTTGTTTTTTTTCCTGAAAAGCTGAATCCTATGTAGTATATCATAAAATAGCAAATGCTATAATCTTAGAAAATTCTAATCCTGTCAAAGTGATTATATCCAAACCATGTAAAATCATTTAAAACTGGAAATTATTATCTCATATTTTAGAATAACATTTTTAAAATAGTTCAATAAACTGGTTTTTACTTATGTAGGTTTATAAATTTTTTTGGTTTTTATTCAAGGTCAAATGAATTCATAGTGGCTGTTTTTCCAAATATGATGAAGTAAATAAAAAAAACTGCACATTGAAAAGATCTTGAAAATATGCTACATAGAATTAGACAACCTTTTAAACACTTTCTTGCTTTACAGCAACTCTATTAAGCTGTAGGTGAAATTCATTAAAGGCATTCAATTTGAAACCTGGAATTGAGCAGAGGTAGGCTTGAATGTTGGCCCCATCACTTACTACTTGAGTATCTTGTAGATTCTTTAGCCTCTGAATGTTTCCTCAGGTGTAATGATGAGTAACAATACCTGTCTAGAATGAGTAAAATAGAATAAGATTATACTGTCTAGCGCATTTTGAGTGCTGTATAAAATATAGTTTCATTCTCAGCAGTCTTTGAGTGTTAACCCCCATTTGACTCTGGGGAGAGACGTTTTTTTCCCCTAAATAGAGCATGTTTCTTTACTCTTTTTGAAAACTATTTAGAAGTAATCCACCAGTGAGTTTATTAAACTACACAGTACTCTGAGTCAATAATAACTAGTGAGCTATTTTAATGAAGGGAATTAGCAGATTTAAACAAACCGATGAAAAGTTATTTCAGTGCAATTCTAGGAATTACTCATCTTAATTTGTCACTAACAGGTGATTGCTATCTCTCACCGATAGATCTTGCATACAGAAAATTACATTTAATTGCGGTGTTGTTCAGGTGGGTTACTCTGTAAGTGAAAGTAAAATATATTGACAGGATAAAGTGAAAGCTTTGAAAGAGTGCAAAGTTCGGAAAACAAGGTCAAGCAAGAAACTGAATTACCGTAATTCATGGTCAGAAGATTGATTAGAAAGTATTTGCCTTCAAGAATTGGATTTTCTGCAGAATGGAGGTAAATCCCGGTTCTCGAGAAATTAACAATGGCGAGAATGGCGCAGTGCAGTGTTAAGCCATTTTGATGATCAGAAGGCGCAGAAGGCTTAAAATAACCTTCACTGAGATTTTTTTTATCTTCCCCGCCTCCTGCAATTAATGCCGTTTAATGCACTGTCAGTTTTTTTTAAAGGGGAAAATATTTCATACAACAGCTCTCAATATGTCAATGCACCACAGACATTTCCTTTTAAAATTTTGTGTGCAAATGTTTCAGATGTCATTCTACTCCAAATTTGTTCCAAAACCTAAAAATCATTTTCAGGCCCAATCCTCGGTGCGTTCGTGACTGACGAAGACCAGGTTCTCGAGGCAGGAGCATTAGTACACTAACTCCACATCTTGAAATTCAGCAATTTCGGGGCTAAGACCGAAAAGTAGCTAGCTTCGTATTTCTTTATTTCTTTTCTAATTTAAAATTTATTACCAAAAGGGAGTCGAGACAATTTTTAACGTTTTCAATTACTCAGTTGCCAGTTTCTGAAATTCACGAGTCCCCCCTTTCCCCTCCGCGCGCTCGTTCTCCTCCTCCCACCACCCGAGGCTCAGGACCATCTTCGATCTCGCTTCACTGTGCAGTTTAAATGGCCGGGCGAGCCTCCCTGAGTTTCGGCGCTAAAGACTTCCCTACTCTTGGTCGTCGCTACAGCTAGAGCGGTCAACCAATGGCTGCCTTCTCCTGTACTCATAGTCCCGCCTTCCAATCCCTCCGAAACCAATAAAGGGCCATCTGGCGACAGAAGCCAATGGGAAATCGGGACGGGCATCATTGGCTGCGGCCGTCTCGCAGTGGAGTCTGGGCCTCCGCCTTCGTTACCCTGGAGCCGAGGTCGCCGCGCAGCTACCACCCTGGAGCTGTAGTCCCCGCCCCTACCCCAGGCCAGTGTTCAAACTTCCCGCATCCCGGCGACCACGGCTCCCGCCCCGCAGCCTGCGCAGCTTCCGCAGGAGCCAGGCACTTACTGTTTAGAGGACAGACGCGGACGCCCCGGCAGGGGGTTTAGTCCACGGAGAGACGGCAAGGAGGCGGGACGCCGCGTCGGCTCTGAGGAGGAGCCGGGGCGGGTTGAGGGTGGGTATAGAGACTGGGGAGTTGGGGGCGGGGGTACGAAGTATGACAGACTGGAAGTGGGGGAGTTGGTGATGCGGCGTTCGTGGATGGGGGTGGGCGTGCAAGTGGAGTTGTGGAAGCGGAGTGCGGGGAGTGAAAGGATTAAGGATAGGAGAGGATTTGGAGACTCGGGGAGAAGAAAGTCCTGGGAAAATAAGTCAAGAGCCCAAAGCTAGAAGAGGGCGGAAGAAGGGAAGGTTGACCATCAGGTGCTGGACTGGGAAGTTAGGAGGAATTAGAGAAAGATCAGTTATTAGGATCTGGAAGAGACGGAAAGGAGCTCGTTGCAGAAGGATCTAAAGAAGGGCTTAGGGTTTATTAGAAAACCCTAGAGGCCTGTGGAGACTGAAGATGGGAAAGCAGGGACAGGGTCAAGGAAGAGAAGGAAGCCGTGAGGATAGCTCAGGTATAATAAATAGGTTAAGATTGGTTAGAGTGGAAAGACTGTTAGGAGTGGAAAGGAAATTTTTACACATCTCTCAGGGATGAGAGGAGGAAAGAGTTAGCAAAAAAAAAAAAAAAAAATGTGCCTTGGCATAGATGAATTGGAGTGGGTGCTTAGATCCTTGGTGTTTTATTTGGCAAGACCAAGTGACAGTGTTTAACAGTGGTGAAGAGCACAGTTCACCTGTGTTTAAATCCCTCTTACTCACTTTTTAGTATTGGACAAATTACTAACATCAATAAGTAAATTACTGGCTGGTAACAAACAACTGGCGTCATTCTTTTTTTCCATTTGGGAATGGAAATAGTTGATATTGTGGGGATTGTTTTGAGATGTTTATACCTATACTTGGGTAAATGGGATAAAAAATCGGATGGTTTTGTTCAAGTGGATTTGTTATTGGGATTTGGTTTGTGTAAGCTATTTGGCTGCATTGGATGGCATTTTCCTTAAATCTTTTTTGTCTTGGACACCCCCTTTAAAGGGCTGAAGAAAGTTCGACTCTCATCCTTAGGAAAATACGGTTGGGCACATACATGTTTATGGCCATCCTTTATCTTCAGGTTAAGAACTTGAATTAGATAGCTCTTCAGGATTAAAAGTCATTTAAATGAATTTTTGTTTTGCGGGAAGGGGCTTACATGCATTTGGACAACAGTAAAACTGAAAAAATGGCACAGTTCTGAGATTTATTTTCTATTTTCTTCTTTCTTTACCATGGTTATTTTAATCTATTTTTTCAAGTTGTAGTTCCACATTTGAATTTTATATTACTATTATTTTACATGTTTCACTTTGGTTAGTTGCATGTTGACTTGTATGTTTATCCAAATACATAATAGGAAATAATAGTTCATTTCTCAGCAAAGTGTTATTTCAAATACCAAAAAGTAAGTGGTGACTTTGGAAAAGAGATTTTTCTTTTGTCAGAGACACGTCTCTTCTGTTAAACAATCACGGAACTATTATTCTGTAAGACAGTAAAAGTCCATTGTGATAAAGATGCTAGCCCCTCTCCTCATTCTTCTCCTGCCCATCATTATTCATCTACTTTGTGGGATCCTCCTCCTCTGTCTGTCATTTAATTACTGTGTTTTCTCATAATTCAGTTTAATGCATCCTCTTTACTCTGTTCTTTTCTTGGCTGAGTTCACCCCCAGGCTTTTAGTAGTTTTGGCTTCCACCATATATATTTTACTAATGCACTCTCAGGTTTTTGTGGGGGTTTTTTTGTTGTTTTTTGTTGTTTTTTTTGTTTGTTTATTTCTATCTGGAACTCTTGAGTTAGCTCCAAATTTGTATAGCTGATTTTTGTAATTCCACATAGATTTGCTACATGCATCCTAAACTCAATTTGCCTGATATTGAACCCAACACCACCAAGCCTATCCTATTGAATGATAGGTACCGTATTTGCCCAATTTGGCAAGCCCCAAACTTTGGAATTTGTTTAGGTTCTTTCTCATATGCCACATTTAATTAATCACCAACTGCAGTTTATTTTACTTGATAAACATTTCTGATTGATTCTGACCTCTGTATCTCTAGTTACCCTACTTTAGTTCAAACCACTATTATTTGCCACTTGATGTAGAGATCAGCTGGTCATCTTTCAGACTTTTTGCCCTTCAATTATTGGGTTGGAAATGGTTCTTTGTAAATGTCAGATCTAATCATTTTATTCCTTCTGAAGATCCTTTGTTTCCAACGAACTTCTCAATATGACATAAAGATCCTTCTTCTAATGGTTTCTTATATTTACTCCCACCTGACTTATTATTTTATCACTACCCACCACCTCAAGCGAGTGCAGTCATTCTAAATTATCATTGTCCAATAGAAATATAATGTGAACCATATACATAATTTAACATTTTTTTCAATTGCTATGCAAGAAAATCCAGATGAAATTAATTTTAATATATTTTATTTTACCCAAGATATCTAAAATGCTATTTCAACATATAATGAATATAAAAAAAAAATACTAAGAGATTTCATGTTCATTTTTATGTACTACATTTTTAAAATCCATGTGTATTTTACATTTACAGTATATCTCAATTCTGACTAGCTACATTTCAGGTGCTCAGTAGCCACTGCATTGAATAGCACAGTTGTAAACTATTTACAGTTTGATGATAATGCCACCTTTATCTCATGCTTTTATGCACAGCAACTTCCTCTTACTGAAATAGTGTCTTCACTCACCAACTCTCTCCTACTAACCTCATCTACCACCCCTCTTCCCCAAAATACAAACACACAACCCAGATTATATTTGTGCTTAACCTCTGCTAATACCTAAAGACTCAATTTAGGCATTATTGCCTTTGGAAACCTTTCCAAACTCCTGTCTTTCCTCTAATCTTAGTTTCGAGTTTACTCAGCCTCCTTTACTTCCTTTTATCATTAGTACTTATATACTCTTGTGTTATCTTTCTCATCTCGGCTTGGAGTTTCTTAATAGTAAGGGATCACTTGTGTCTTGCTTATTTTTTTTTATCTTCAGCTTCATCCATTGTTCAGTGCCTAGCACTTAGTAGGTGTTCAGTAAATTCCTTATGAATAAATGAATAGTCTGTGATGTTTTCATTTGGGAATATGTACTGTAGTTAAGATGCTTTAATTTGACTCATTGTTTCTAAATGCTGTTAAAGAAAAGCTGATTATACCTTAAATTTTAAGTCTAGCGGTTACTGTAATCTGATCTAGAGTCCAGGAAACCATACTTGAAGTCTAAACATAGTTTGATTTTTAAACAAGAGTAGGTAACTGTAAATCAGTGTAAGATAAGGAAATTCTTAGGACCATCCTGGAACATATAGAGAAATGGAAAACTTTGGTTTTGTTTCTAATCATTTTTCTTGAGCTAACCAGCTAGCAGTTGCAGTTTTTTTTGTACGAAGTAGTTGCAGTTTTTTGTACGAAGCAATGTTGTTTTTACCTTTATCTCGTCTTCAGTTATTTATTCTTCTGGAAAGAGAGATCTGCTTATTCCTTTCTCTCTTACTTTATGTTTATTTAACTCATCTAGGTGCCTGTTGTGTGAACTCTTATAGGCAGCAGAGCTAACCAGCTAGCAGTGTTTTATACAAAGAAGCTGAACACAGGGAAATAAGTAGAAATTAACAGTTCTTTGATTTTATACATTTTTTTCCCCTTGAAACTAAGAACCTTTCTTAAAGTCACAAATCAGATGATCATTATGATATTCCATATACAGTGGACTATAGCTTAGATTTACTTTCTGATTCTCTTGAAACTGGATATAAAGGAGGCATTTTAGTACTGAAGGAGCTTATGGTAATCTTTTTTCTAATGCATTATGTGTGACCTATGCTATTGGATTTTTTTTTTTTTTTTTTTTTTTTTAGAAAGTTAGTTTGTTTTTGGATGAAAAATGACAAGCATTAGATTTGATAAGTTTTCTAGCATTGCCATAATAGCACTCCTGGCCATTTTTAGAAAATAAACAATCCTTAGGAATTGAAATTGGGCAAGACTTATAGTTTTTATTTTTTGCTTTTATCGTGTTACCCCTTTATAGATAAAGGAAACAGATGAACAACTCTTAACTAATTCATTTTTGGTCATAAAGGATTAAATTAACTGGAGAACTATTTGTGATTAGTTTATATTAGTCAGTAGAAGTTACCGTTGTAACTACAGGTGAAATTTATTTTGTCCGAAACCCTGTTAGCTCATCTCAGTTATTTATAGTTAAGCCAGTGAGAATATTCCAACTTTATGATGGTCATGGCTCTAAGTAAAATTTTTTTATTTGCTAACATTTATCTTAGAAATTTTAGAGATTCAAGTAAGTCTTGTGCAGTTAAGGAGGGAAGATTTAACATTTCCTTTAAACCAGAAAGGCAAGTTTTATAGAACAAAAAAATTAATATTCTATTTGGAATAGCATTACAGAATAATAATTTATTTTTCAAAAATTAATAAATGGTGTTGTGGTTACTGTGGTAAACTAGACAGAAAAGATTTCTGTTCTCATAGGGCTTATATTTAGTAGAAGACAATAAGTGTAAGTTTATTTCCAGTAGTAACAAAGTCTGTGAAGAAAATAAAACACTAATAAGATAGAGTAACTGGGTGCCAGGTGAGCCGTCTTTGAGAAGGTGGCATTTGTGTTAATAGGATGAAGAGAAGGGGACCCATCTTTGTGACGTCCTACAGAAAGAGCTTTCTAGGTAAAGAATGCAGCAAGTGCAAAGTCTGAGTTGGCAACAAGCTTGGTATGTTGTTGGCACAAAGAAGGCCACTTAGGCTAAAAAAGCAGATGAGGGGACAAATTACATGAAATAAGGATGAAGAAGTAGGCAGAAGGCCTTGATCTTGTAGGAGTTTTCAGATGTGGTTAAGGAATATGAAGGCTCTAGATGGGTATTAAGCAGGAAAGCAATGCCAGTTTTGTCAAGTAGCTTTCTCTGACTGGGGAAGCAAGGTTGTGACAGGAGGCTTTTGCAGGAGTTCAAGTGAGAAAAAGATCATGGTTTGGGCTAGGGCAGTAGCAGTGGGGATGTAATATATTTTGGAGATCAAACCATCTGATTTTACAGGTAGTTTGGATGTGGGATGTGAGTTTAAGAAATAATCTAGGATAATTCTTAGATTTGCAACATGAGTAATTTAGCAGAGGGAGGTGCTGTTTAATGAGATCAGAAAAATAAGAAAGAGTGGGCATAAAAGGGAGACAGATCATGATTTTGGTTTTGGACATGTAAGTTTGAAATGATTTTTAGATACCCATATGGAGTTTTCAGATAGGAAGCTGGATATATGAATCTGGAAGTCCAGGCAAAAGAAGTCTAGCTGACATCACCTAAGGAGAGAGTGTAGATAAAAGAGGACCAATATGAGGTACCTTGTGTGTTCTAACATTTAGAGATCAGGAAGAGGATTCAACAAAGGATACTGAGAAGAGACAGCCAGTGGGTTAGTAAGAAGACCAGGAAAGCAGATGGCTGTAGAAGTTAAGTAAGAAAAGAATGTTTTTGGAAGGAAGGAATGGTTGGTTTTGTCAAATGCTGCTGTAAGGTCAGGGACAAATAGGACTTGGCCATGATAAAAGTCATTTTCTATTTTAACAAAAGGTATTTCAGTGGAATGGTGGGGATGAAAACCTGACTAGTGTGGATTCAGAAGAAAATGGTTGGAGAAGAAGTAGAGGTAATATTCTAGATTATAGATTTTCTTCAAAAAATTTTTATTGGAAAATTGGAATAGAGAAATTGTGTTGTTGATGCAATAGGACATGGAATGAAGTAACAACTGTATTAGAGCCTCTGTGTTGATAAGAATGAGCCTATAGAGAGGGCACAATTTCAGGAACACAGTCACTTGAGATGGAGAGAAGGTATGGGAAAGAAGACAGGTGAAAGGTTTAGCTCTAAAAAGGAGCAGAAATGCTTCTTCAGTTTTAGCAGGGGGAGGGCAACAGTATATGATAAATGCAAATAGAAGTAGCTTCAGAGATGAATTAGTTTTCATCTGATTGTTCATATCGAAATATTGAATAGGTAACAAGAGTCAGAAAACTTGTCCGTTTCAGATTGTACTAACTTTAGCTCTATGATCTTTGATAAATTGTGATATTGGTTAAGTTACCTTGCTTTTCTGAGCCCTAGTTTCCTTAATCTATTTCGAAGAGAGGATTGATTCACCAGGGTCCTTCCAGTGTAAATTATTATGTAATCTTATTAAGGTATAGTACTTTGTTTTTATTTGTTTATACTTTATAAGAAAAATAGTTATCAGTTGTCATTCTAATAGTTGCCTTACCTCATCTTTATCCATTTCTTCCTTCTTTCTTATATTTCATATTTTATGTCATTTTTTTTCTTTTGTTTGCCTGTTAGCTTGTTTGAACTGTTTTTCTGACAGCTTTGTCAGCCAGGCAACAATGTTTTTTATAAGGACTAAGTTTTTTAAAGTGGCTTTTCACAGGTGTCTAAATTTCTGTTCTCTAGGAAGGCTTAGATCTTTGAGTTGCTGTGTTTTCTAAGGAATACCTGTTTATTGTCTTGAAGAATTGTAACACAGTACAGCATGATACAAGTATATGTAGGTTAGAAATACCTACCTTATTTATTTAATAGATCCTAAAAATCAGAAGTTTGGCAAAGATAAAATATTCTCTTGTCTTTTGGGGGCTATTCTTGAATTTGTTATCACTATTAAGGAAGTGTTCTCATGTAATCAGTAATATTTTTAGGGAATATATAAAGGATACATACATAATTTATTGTGATTGTATTTCTTGTTTCTTTTTGGTGGAAGACCCTACCCTAAAACAACTCATAGTGTTTTTGCTCATCTCGGTTTCCCCATTGTCTAAAATGGCATCTGTTATCAGTAATTTTGTTATCAGTAATTTGACCTAATGGGTTCATGAATTGAATAGTATTTCATGGACTTTGGAAGAGTGATTGCTTATATCAAGTTGTCTTAAAAGGGTACAAATAATATTTTAGGAATAATTGGCTTAAAAATAACATACTTGCTGTTAAAGATGTAGATCTGACCATAATAGTTTTCTCTCTCCTTGGAAACATTAAAATAATATTAAATAAAAAAAGTAAACTCATAACATGGAAGGAATGATAGAGTACTCACAGTAGATGAACAATTACAACACATTTCTGAAAGACAAAGAGTATTGATGGTTGAAACTGATTAGAACAGAGAACTATGTCCTAAAATATTCAGGAGGGAACTGCAGCAAAGAGATTCTGATGTATCCAACAGAATATCAGAATCTCAGAGAATCTTGGGATTTAAAAAGTCAAAGAAAAAAGATTGAAAAAGGGGAAGAATAATTGAAAAACTATATAAAATGACATGGTTTTGCCTCCTTTCCCACCCAAATCCATGTACAGTGACAGTGTAATTAATACTCCCTGTTCTTCACTCCTGCCTCCTTTTCCCATCATAAATACAGAGGAAATTTCTTCTGGAAATAAGAACAAAGACAAAACTAAAGAGAGTGGCCATAGTGGACATTTGTTTCTGGAGATAATCCCTCTTCAAGCTTTTAGGGAGTCACTTGTATAATGGCTGATTCTCTGCTGTTCATCCTAAACTAGAGTGTACCTGTTAGCAAGCCCTACTCACATGTACATGGCTTCCTTTCATTCTTCCCTTTTCCTTCTTCTTAAGTATCAATAGACAACCAAAAACTACCTTCAAAGATATAAAACCAGCAGTATATAAATAAAAAGCATAAGATAAACAGGAAAACTGTCACCATGTGAAACAGAGAGAATTCCTGGATCAAAAGAGAATTTAAAACAAAATGTCTATTTAGTGCTTTCAGAGAAATGAAAATATGTTGCTTCAGTAAAACAACAAAATTATTTTTAAAAAGCAGAACAAGAACAAGTTCTTGGAAATTTAAGATGTTTGCACAAATTAAAAAGAAAACCTGGTTGGTTTAGATTGAGTAAATCTCTTTGAAAATAGTACGAAAAGACAAAGCAGCTCTATTGTTTGACCAGTAGAAGTTTCAAAAAGAATAAACGGAGTCAGTTATCAAAAAAGTAACATAACGTTTCTGATGCTTAAAGATACAAGTTTCTAGAATAAAAAGGAAGGCGTGAAAGGGGCAACACAATCAATGAAAAAATACCCACAGCTGCGCACATTATTGTGAAATTTCAGTGTAAGAGGAGGGAAAATCTAAAAGTTCCTAGGGAGTAAAAAAAAAAAAGATAACCTATAAAAGAATGAGAATCTAATGAGCATAGCTAGAGTGTAAATTCCATAAGGACAGGGATATTTTGTTCTCATTACTATTACGTAGTGAGAGCTCAAAAAAAAAATTGTATAAAAGAATGACTATACCAATATGTCTTGTAAAAGAATGACTATACCATCTTACAAGCATCTCTGAGGGTTTAGAAGACAGTGGAGCAGTGCAATGTCTTCAAAGTTTTGGGAGAAAATGACTTAAAATTTGGAACCTATGAAAACTATCAGATATGAGGGCAAAATAAAAACATTCTCAGACATGCAAGGAAGGACTCAGAACATTTATCTCCCAACCCTATACTCTTTCTGAAGAAGGTGCTTGAGGATATGGACTAGTAAAATGAAAACTAATAAAGACAATGGTGTGGGCTAGTAGAAATGTTGGATTAACACAGGAGTACAATAAAAGTAATTCCAGAATGACAGTGGTGCGACAGATCTAGAAAGTAATTGGTTTAGGTTAGAATAGAAAATCATTGGCCTCCAAGAAAAATGTCTTTAAGAGAGAGAATGGAATGGATTTTAGTCTTCAGATAGAATAACTTAAGAAGCTGGCAGATATCAGTGATAAGAAGGATGTTTTTTCCTTTCAGTTAGAAAAAAAGGACAATTAGGAATTCTAAGGAAAAAATCTTGCATAGCCAACATGTAGTTGCGTGTTGTAACCATTTAAAATGAAGTGCGAATTATATCCTCATCTTTCATAGCCTAAAATTGCTAATTCAAGAAAAATGTAAGCATAAAAGTGTAAGTCATTAAAGTAGTCCTAGAGAGGAGAATTGGGATAATGGGGAAGTGGATATTTGCTTTTTTTTTTTTTTTTTTAAACTATATGTATATATTTGGAGAGCAAGAAGAATGCTGATGTGTAAGAGATGAGTGGCAGGTTATGTTACGTGGAGTCTTATCCCTTGCCGTGAAAAGTTAGGTGGCATCTCTGACTTAGATGGTTGAGCTACTCATGCTATGTGCATATAAATCAAATAATCCTCATATACACCATATAATCAACTTTTAATTATTGGAACTAAAACTGGAAGTCTTTGAGAGAGACTGTTAATCAGAATTTACTGAGCATCTTGTAAATTTAAATTGTAAATATAATTGTTGATATTTACTGAGTACTTATTGTGTAGTAGGGAGTACTACACAATTTCTCCCTTTTAATCAGAACAATTCTCTGAGGAAGTTACTATTATTCCCATTTTACAGTTGAGAAAATTGAAATTCGAATTTAGATTGAGAAGTTAGGTGACTTCTCCAGATTTACACAGCTAATAATAGGTGGTGGAGCCACTTAACTACTCTAATCCATTATCCTTTTTTTCTAGACAGTTTTTTAAATATGTAAATATTTTCTTTTATGACTACAGGTTCATATTACATATTTTTTAAATATTAGTGCTTGTCCTTGAAAGTGCTCATTTCAGATATAATAGCTAATTGACAGGCACTAATACATCAGGAAGTAAAATCTAAGTTCTAAGTCTGTTTGCTTAACTTTTTAGAAAATCTTGTTTACTAAGGAATATTTTTTAAAAATGCAGTAGAGATATTACCATCTCTGTCATCCAGTTAACAAACTGTTATCATAGCCAGTCTTATTTCTTTCACCTCTACCTTTACCTACTTCCCCTAGGTTGTTTTGGAGCAAACATCAGACATTATTTAATTTTATCCATAAATATCTCAACATATATCTTGAAAAGAAAAGGACTCCTTTTTTAAATAACCACAATGTTATTACCTCACCTAAAGTGATAGTGATTCCTTAACATAATTATATATTGTGTTTAAATTTTCTTGATCATCTTACAATTTTCTTTTATATAATTTGTTTTCAACAGGATTGAAATAAAGTTCATGGATTATAATTATTTTCCTTAAGACTTTCTTAATATATAGATACACCCCATCTCTTCTTTTTCTGCTTGCAGTTTATGTGTTAAAGAAACCAGTTTGTCCTAATAGAATTTGCCACAGTCTGGATTTTATTAATTGCTCCATGTACATCTGTCCCCTGTATTTTCTGTAAGTTGTCATTTACATTTCGGCTATTCGATCAGAATCAGATTTAATTTTTCTTATAGATGGAGCAGATTACTTTAGAGGTATTGTTGTGTCCTATCTGGAGGCGCGCAGTGTCTCCTTGTTTCTATTATGTGGTGTTATCAGCCATTAGTGATCATTGTCTAGCTTCATTATTTCATTAGTGGCTACAAAATGGCAATATTCTAATTCTGTAATTCTAATATTTCCCTTTTCATTTATTAGCTAGAATAATTCTGTAAAGAAATACTTCCCTTTAGTTACTATTTTATTATTTTGAGATAATAGCTGGTAATAGTAGAGGCAACATACATGTTGGATTTTTTTTTCTGTTCGATTTGTTTTCTCTTTATTATATCAATTTTAATGTGAATTAGTCGGATCCGTAGCATCTTCCAAAGGTGACTAATTAGTTTTTTAAAATATCATATGGCCTCATGGATTTAAAAATATGTGATGTGTTTTGATTCTTTGCTGATACAGTTCCTATTGATAGTGAAATCATTGCATCTTTGGCTAATAGGAGGTCCTTAAAGTTGGTTCCTGAGCCCTATTGACATCTATCTAGTGTCTGATGGTTTCCCTGCTTTCTAGTATAAGCAGATTTCTAGATTCTTCATTTCATCTTCTATGATTCTTCCCTCAGATATAGAATTAGATATTTTATGAGGAGCTCTAGTTTCTTTTAAAGGTAAATGGTATTTAGACACTACATCTGTGCACTAGGAATGTTCGTTGCAATTGGTTTGTTCCTTGTCTCTATGATTTTTCAATGGACAGCTAGGAAGTAGTTTTTTGAAAAAAAATCCATCATAAATTCATACTTGTACTCCTCCTTCAGACTACAAAGTTTTAAAATTCATATTAGCTTATATTTATTTCTTCACATGTTGAAAAACAAATTTACACTTATTTTTTGGTCAGGATATATCTCACTAGGGATATAAAGTCAAATCATTGTGTTTTAAAGTCTAAACTGGTTAATCTTTGTGGTTTTGCCACCAACTGTATCTGTAGTTGAAATGATTTATTTCATTTCCTTTTGATTTACAGTAATTGGTTTTTAAAAATCTAATTTCTAAAAATTATAATTTCCAAAGTCTACAAAAATTATAGACAAAGAAGTCTAGCTGTAATCCCTGCCCCTAAATTGTTTCCTTCCTTCCCCCACAGCTGTATTGTTCAATCAGCTAACCACCAGTACATGTGGCTTTTAAATTTTTAATTAAAATTCAACAAAATTAAATTAATTCTTAGTCTCTTGCCACATTTCAAGTGCTCAATAGCTGCATGTACCCAGCTACTTACTGTATTGGACAGCACAGATTATATAGAACATTTCCATACTTGCTGAAAGTTCTCTTGGACATCACTGCCTTAGATAACAACTCCCCCACCCCCTTTTTTTATTAGGTGTTTAGTTTATCCTTTTGCTTTTTAAAAATATAAAAAATTATGTGCATATATTTATAATTCTCTTCATTTGATAAATAGTAGTATACAATACATTCTTTTCTTCATCTTTTTCTTTATACAGTTTAGAGACCACTCAAGACTGCAGAGAGCATACAGAGATAGTCCTCATTCCTTTAATAGCTTCATAGTACCATACTTATTGTATAGATGTTTAGGTATATGTAGCCAGTTTTTATTGATGGTCATTTTGATTGTTGTAGTCCTTTACCACCACAGTAGTGCTTCAATGAATAGTATTAGTGCTGTCTTGGATATGTCTTTTTTCATATATTACTAGAACTACTATACTTTTAACACTAATTTCATCAGATTTTTGTTTCTTCTAAATATTAAATTAGTCTCATATGAAAGTAATTCAATTTTATTAGAAAACAAAAATATGTGAGAGATAAAATCATCTAAAATTTATGTTGCTCAGACAGACACTATTTTGGAGTATACATATTCCTTGCTTTGCAATTTTTTTTCAGTTCGAGTCTTCACATAGGAAGACTACTCCTTTCAATGAATATGTGTAGTTGATATCCTATTGTATACACCAGTTTGAATTTTTTCTTTGCCATAAGAGTATAAACATTGTCTTTGTTAACAGATGTTTTGTTAACATTTCTAACAGTTGCATGATATGCTGTATTGATTTTAACAGTAATTTTAATTATTCTACAATGGTTAGATAGTTAGGTTCCTTCCTTTTGTTTTTTAATTGTACTGCATTAAATATTTGCACATAACTTTTACCCTATTTTAGGTTATTTTCTTGGTATCCAGAAATGGAATTACTGAATCAAAGGTTAAAAGCATAATTAAAGTTGTAATACATCTTGCCAACTTTTCAAAAATTCTGTGTATCTTTTCTTGACAGCCATTCTGGTGGCATGGAATGTTGTTTTGAAAAAAATCTTTGATAATTTGATAAGTTTAAAAATGGTATCTAAGTTGAATATTTTTATGTGCTTATCATTTGTATTGCCTGCTATGGGTCTTCATGTGTATTTTGTCCATTTAACTTTTGTCCTCCTGTTTTTCATATGGGGTAGTATGAAGTTTATATTTATGTGCTAAAGGTGGTAAGAATTTTTCTGTCATGTTGCAGATGTTTTTCATCAAGTGTTTTAATTTGATTATTTTTTACATAATTTAGTTTTACATTTTTATGTAGTCACTCTTGGATATTTTCTTTGTTCTTATTAGCAAACTTGTTCTTTACCCACCTCTACCTCCCAAAAAAAGAAAATAACTGGTTATTTGATCATTATTCACATACTAAAATCAACATTTGTATTTATTATAAATCTTAAGATTCAAAGGAGTCAAATTCAATTAATATTTATTCAGAAGCAATTATATGTCAGGTACTTTACTTGTTCTATATCTAGGCTATGACAATCTGTTTTATCTCCAAATATGTAAATAACTGTGAAAATATAGATGAATTATATATCTCATTTAAAAATAAGTAGTATATTATTTTACTTCTAATATCTTTCATTGTAATAAACTGTAGAGCTCTATTTCAAGAAATATCATGAGTTTCCCTCCCTCTTCCTTAATTGTAGGGGGAAAAAGTATATCTTCTGGTTGCTAATGTGAATTGTGGACTACAGACACATAGAGAAACAAATTGACCAGACATGAATATTATCACCAGGATCGAAAGACTCTAAAAAATGCTCTTCAGGCTTGTCATAGATTTTTCTGGAAAAAAGAATTCTGTGAAATTATGTGAATAGAGACTGTTTTTGAAAACCATGGGGGAAAGAGAAAGAAGTCCAGATACTGACCAAGAAAGTAAGGCAGGCAAACACCATTACTGTTATTGTTCATCTGATTTTGGAACTACACCACAGTCTTCTGGCCGATCATCACTGGTCAATCCCTCTTCACCTACAAGTATTAAGGGAAAAAATTCTAAAAAGCAAATTTCAGATAGCCAAGTGCATCACCAAGGTAAGCATTCTTCAAAAGAGCCCAGTAGACCTAGAAGATTCATCTCCTGTGCTTAAGGAAAGCTTGCATGAATGAAACTCTTCTATTAGTATGTATATTGTTATATGTAAATAGGCTGGTTTACATTCTCAACAGGATATATTTTTATAAATTTATGTAATTGCTTATGTCATTATTATCCTTTGTTATAGTCAGTTATAGTATAAACAGAAGAAAGAACCATAATTAAGACTTCTCAGTTTGTTTTCTTCCTAAATAAATGCTTTAGGATTTCTGAGGTACTGTAAAGCCAAAACAAACAAACATCAAAACTTGTACCTTTCTTTGTCTTCATTTTTAAAAAGCAGTGAAAGCCTTTGATATAAAGTGGTTAAGGGGCTTTTCTTTTTCTTTCTCTCTTTTTTTTTTTAGGTTCAGTGAAATTACTTCCCCTAGGTAACACACTGCCAAAGTTCATATTAAACCTAGAATATAATTTGGGACTTGAGATTACCAGTCTGTTTTCTATTAAACTGTGTTATAAAATGGAAACAAGATTAATAATCAAAAATAATTTTTCTTATTAAATGTCACTATTCTGGAACTAGGTCTTAATACATATTTGACTAGATAATATTCTAGAAATCTCTTCATCTTAATAAATCTCTGATCAAGAAAACCCTGATGTACTACTTAGTAACAAAATATGTGTAAGGACTACAAGTATACCATGGAAAAATAGACTATGATAAATGAGGTAATTACAGTATGTGTTAATAAATGCAGCACAGTTAGCAGTAGATTAGAATGGTGAGAGTTTAGATTGCAAGGCAGGGAATTGTAAAATTGGGATCTGAAAAGGAAAATGAGAGCCAGGTCATAAAACAATTTGAATCTAATACTGATATATCGATTTTTTCTATGGGAGAATAGTTAGCCATTGAAAAGGTTTAAACAGGAGTATAATTAAATTTACCTACATGAATTTTTACTTTGAAAAATATTTATTTTAGGAAATCTGTAAGAATATATGTTCCTTTGGAAAGCAACCTTTTTATGGACCCCTGATCTAGCTTCCCAGGGGTGTCCATACTGCTAACAGTTGGGTCTCGCTCTTCTTTCTTCCTTTTCTTCCTTTTCCCTTTTTTTTTTTTTTTTTTTTTTTTTTTGCAAGTACAATGCTGCAGGCTTTTTGGTTTCTTCCTCCAGATCTGTCCCAGTGTAGGCCTCTTGTTTTGATTTTGTGGTTGAGAGCATGATCTGTTATTAAACTTTTGCTACATAATTGAGAACAAACAGACCTTAGGGTTGAACCTTGGAATATGCCTATTTATTCCCAAGAAATAATTTGCATGCCTAGGGAATTACTGGAAGGAATACTTTAATTTTCACTCCTTCCCCAGAAGCAGTTTTGGAGGCCACCCAATTAACGAGTCAGAACTACTTAAGCCTTATCTTATTTGAGAAGATACTGAGAAAAAGCTATGAAAACAGTCCCAGCATCACCAGAAATGTTTCAGTTATTGTCTTCACTATGACTTGTACAGTTTTATGCTTTGCATTGTCCTCTGCAGTAAAATCTGTGGTAATTTATCTACCTTAGATCAAGTAACATCACCAAACTAATACCTTTCCTTAAACACCAAGTTAATTTCCCTTGGTTTAAATTGCAGTCACCATTGTAGACTAAGAAAGGAACAAATGTAATTAAAACCACATTGTGAACACTTGAATTTGCAGTTTGCATATTTAATAGCATATTCTTCCTTTTTATTTTCATCATTTTAGTTTTAAAAATGGTACTCTATTAGAAGTTACATATATAAAGATAAAATTTAATAATAGTTTAGGTTATTCATGTTTGTATATTACATATTCTATTTTTTTAGGTTATACATGATTGTATATTACATATTTCTTATTTTATCAGTAATATAAACATCTTGAGTTTTTGGTAGCTACATAGTTTATCTTTAATACATGTTTTTTAAATGAGCTGTATATTTAACTCCTAAAGAAAAAAGCAATATTTTCTCACCATCTTTTTGGTGGTGACTTAAGGGACAAATGAAGAATGGTATGCACAACAGTCAAATTATCTTCCTTCTCACTCCTATTAGCACTATGTTTCATCTCGATAGTTTTAAAAATGAAAAAAAAGGTAGATGAAAGCTGGGAAATATTTTTCAGTTCAGGTTAAGTGTACTTTTATTAATCAGTTTGTAATATAAATAGAAGATGCTAAAAGTAAACATTCAGATTTTTAGGATATCAAAAAGCTGGTTGTAGAAGCCCTTTATGTCTGAATAGCTGAAGTAAAATATTAGGGGGAAAATTTATCCTGATTCTTATATAGGCTTTAATTTTTCAAATAAAACAAGTTTCTATTTATAGGACATTTTGTTTGAGTAATGTAACTTTACACATAAAAATAAGAGATTTGGAATTAACATTCATCTTTATGTATAGTTATTTTTATGTAAAAAGTTTCTGTCATTCCGAGAGCTCAGTACATATTCCATATAGATACCAAAACACTGTTAACTCGGTATGTTGAGAAAGAAAATTGAAATGATGGACTCTCCAAATTAAAATTGGAGCATTGCTGCCCATTGGAAATATAATGCAGGTCACAAATGCAAGCCACATGTGTAGTTTATATTATCTGGTAACCACATTAGGAAAAAAACAGGTGAAATTCATTTTAATATATTTTATTTAGCCCAACATATCCAAAATATCATTTTTAAAATATAGTGAATATAAAACATCGTGTAGGGATATTCTGCATTCTTTTTTGTTTGTTTGTTTTTTGAAGTGTTTGAATTCCAGTGTTTATTTCACAACTATGGCAAAACTGTTTGGACTACCCATACTTTAGATTTCTCAGTAGCCACATGAGGCTAGTGACTACTATATTGGTTAGCGTAGTTTCAAAGTTGCAAGTTGATTTTCCCTCATTTATTTCCCTGATTTATTTTATTATTGATGTTTTCAAGCATTTATAGAGCTGGAATCCCAAATCAGTATACATTCAAAACACCTATATAATCTTTATAATCTTCCATCCTTTTAATGAGACTTTATAATGTTAAATTGTAAGTATTGTTTGTTATTCTTTGCTCGTTTACATAATAGAATCAGGGTATTCATGGCTGGAAAGATAGTAAAGAAAGGTTGGATTTTTCTAGGGTTTTTTTTTTTCTTTTTTTACTCTGGAATACATTTCCTTCTTGAAAAAACTGCAGCCACCTTGGAGATTACAGTTTATTATTCTCTGTGGCAGACATCCAGAAGCCTCTTCTAAAGGGCAGGCGTTCTTATATTGAGGCCTAAGTTTACTGAACTTTTAGAAAAAATTGTGTTCTGAATTTTTGTGAAATGTTGACCTAATATGTACACTTTAAGGATTTCATATCCTTATATATTTTAGGATGTAGCATTTAGTTTTGATCTTGTTTTCAAATTATGTCAGATTTTTTTTGATATGACCATCACAAAACAGAATGCACCTGAGAAAGCATTTAGAATCACATCTGTACCAAAGTGTTTTCCATTTTCAATCACTTATAAATTGGATTAACTTCTTATTACCGACAGAATGTTTGTGGGGAACTTTGTTTTACATCAGACTTTATTTAATCTTCACAACAACATAATTATATAGGTGGCATTATCCTCATTCTGTGTGTGAAGACAATAGACCTGCAAAGATTTTGTTGAATGGCCCAAGGAGTTATTAAGTGGTAAATATGAGTCCCTGACCCAAATCTTCTCACTGTACAATGTGTCATCTTGTTTCTGAAAATAAAGAGGTCTAATTAAACTTGTATTTCCACATTTTAAATAATAATCCCAAATATCTTGTTACAAATAACTTGAATAATACAATGTTTTGTCCAGTGTTTAGTGGGTACCATATTAATGATGATGATGTCCATGTTTGAATTCTGATTTGCCATCTTACTATAAAGTTAAAAATGTTAAAGCCCGATACTGCCATCTTTTAAAGCAAGGTAAAATAATTTCCTATAAACTATTGGTATATCATATATTATTGACCTTTCTTTAAAAATTCCAAGCATTTCTTAATAAAAATATTACATTAAGAGCTTTAAATAATATCTTTTATTTAACAAAATAGTGTAAAATTTCATGTTAAGGAACAAAATAAGAATGTTGTGGATCCACTTGTATTAGGATTAAAAATAATACTACATTTGGTACAGCTTTCACTTTACATTATTACTGTTTCTTTTTTAGCCCCTAGGAAACCAAGTCCTAAGGGTCCACCAAACAGAAAGGGAGTCCGAGTGGGATTTCGCTCCCAGAGCCTCAATAGGGAGCCACCTCGGAAAGATATCGATCTTGTTACAAAACGAGTTCTTTCTGCAAGACTGCTAAAAATCAATGAATTGCAGAATGAAGTAACTGAACTCCAGGTCAAGTTAGCTGAGCTGCTAAAAGAAAATAAGGCTTTGAAAAGGCTTCAATACAGACAGGAGAAAGCCCTGAATAAGTTTGAAGATACAGAAAATGAAATCTCACAACTCATTGTTCGTCATAACAATGAGATTACAGCACTTAAAGAACGCTTAAGAAAATCTCAAGAGAAAGAACGGGCAACTGAGAAAAAGGTGAAAGATACAGAAGGTGAACTATTTAGGACAAAATTTTCCTTGCAGAAGCTGAAAAAGATCTCTGAAGCTAGACACCTTCCTGAACGAGATGATTTGGCAAAGAAACTGGTTGCTGCAGAGTTAAAATTAGATGACACCGAGAGAAGAATTAAGGTAAAATTCCTACACTTCTAATTGTGCTGTTTTATGTTGTTTTTCACTGGATATTTAATATGTTCTATTAAGACTTCTCATTGCAGTTCAGCATTTGCTTGGAAATGAAAAATTTTTTTTAGTATATCTAAGAGATTAGGAAAAATTTGAGATTGTGTATTTAAGAGCAGAGTGCAAAAATCTGTACATTAATGGGCCACGTATTAATGAATGAATGTTCAGTTCCATGGATCATAGTCATTTTGGAGAAATATACTATTCGATTATATGCTCGTTTCTCTAAAATTGAAAATAAAACTATAATAGCTGTAGTGTTATAAAGCTGACATTTTGGAGCCATTGTATGAGAAATGCCACATGAATGATACTCTGTTGAACAATATTTCTTTGAACATTTGTGAAGACATCTTCTTAGGTAGGATGTACCCCTAGTCCCCAAAATAAAAAGTGACATGAGAGGTCAGTAGAAGAATGTTGAGTTACTAGTCTGAAAATACAAGAGATGTTTTTAAAATTTTTTTTTTCTTGAGAACTACCTCATACCTTACACAGGGAACTTGTTGTATAGATACTACCTGCTATATATATATATATATATATATATATATATATATATATATATATATATATGTATCAAACAAAAGCCCTGAGTCGGGGCTTAGAGTTGCTTAGAATTGACTGGTAGTTTGGAAAGCACAGGTAGGGGAAAAGTATGAGAATAATGCCTACTCCAAGAGCTTTCTGAGCAAGGAATAATTAGAACTATAAATTAGCTTTTTGCAATGTATTAACTAGGTGTTTTTAATACATGATATGTTTTTAATATATGGTTGAGAGTGTTTATCATAATTGGATGTTGGATTTTGTCAAATGCTTTTTCTTCATCATATAATCATATGATTTTTGACCTTCATTTTGTTTATACGACATAATCACCTTAATTGATTTGAGGATATTGAATCAACCTTGCATTCCAGGAATAAATCCCACTTGCTCTAGTCGTGTGATCTTTTTAATCTGTTGCTGAATTCGGTTTGCAAATAGTCTGTTGAGGATTTTGCATCTATGTTCATCGGGGATATTGGCATATACTTTTGTGTGTGTGTGTGGAGTCTTTTCTGGTTTTTGTATCAGGATACTGCTGGCCTCAGAAAATTAGTTTAGGAGCCTTTCCTCCTCTTCAGTTTTTTGGAAGAGTTTGAGAGAGATGGATGTTAATTTTTCTTTGAACGTTTGTTAAAATTCTTCTGTGAAGCTATCTGGTACAGGGCTTTTGTTCGGAGTTTTTTGATTATTGGTTCTATTTCATTTGTTATCTGTTCAGATTTTCTGTTTCCTTCTGATTCAGCTTTAGAAGATTATATGGTTGTAGGAATTTATTTCTTCCAGGTTGTACAATTTGTTGGCAGATCATTGTTTCTTATTATTTCCTTATAATCTTTTGTATTTCTGTGGTGTCAGTTGTCACTTTCATTTCTGATTTTATTTTCTTGGGTCCTCTCTCTTTCTTTCCTGATCAGTCAGGCTAAAGACTTATCAAATGTGTTTATCTTTTGAAAGAATGAGCTCTTGGTTTCATTGATCTTTTCTATTCTGTTTTGTTTGGCTTTTTTTTTTTTTTTTTACTCTTTCATTTATCTTATTCTGACTTTTATTATTTTTTCCTTATACTCACTTTGGGTTGTTCATCATTTTCTCGTTCCTTTGTGTGTAAGGTTTGGTTATTTGAGATTTTTCTCATTTCTTGAGGTAGGCTATATTGCTCTGTATTTCCCTCTTAGAACTGCTTTGGCAGTATCCCCTAGATTTTAGGTCACTGTATTTTCATTTTCAATTGCCTTAACATATCTTTTGGTTTCTTCTTTGATCTTTTAGTTATGTTAGCCCTTTCATTTTTTATTAGGATGTTGCTTAGCCTCCATGAGTTCTTGTTTTTCAATTTTCTTCTTATAATTAATTTCTAGTTTCAAACAATTGTGATCGGAAAATATGCTTGATATGATTTCAATCTTCTTAAATATTGAGACTTGTTTTGTGGCCTAACGTGTGGTCTGTCCTGTAAAATGTTCCATGTGCACTTGAAAAGAATGTATATTTTGTTGCTTTGGGGTGAAATGTCCTAAAAATATCAATGAAGTCCAGATGGTTTAATGTGTCATTTAAGGCCACTGTTTCTTGTTGATTTTATGTCTGGATCTATCCATTGATGTCAGTGGTGTGTTAAAGTCCCCTACATGACTATTCTTTCAAACTCCTTTTATATCTGGCAATGTCTGTTTTTTATACTTAAGTGCTCCTACGTTGGATGTGTAGATGTTTACTAGAGTTATAGCCTTTCATGGATTGATCCCTTTATCATTATGAAATGCACTTCTTTGTCTCGCTACAACCATTTTAAAGTCTTTTTTGTCTAATATGAGTTTGCTATCTCAGCTTTTTTTTGGTTTTCATATGCATGAAATATCTATTTTCATTTCTTTACTTTCAGTCTGTGTGTGTCTTTCAATCTCAGGTAGGTCTCTTGTAGACAGCATAGATACAGGTCTTGTGGTTTTATATATTAAGCCAAATGATGCTTTTTGATTGGAGCATTTTGTCCATTTACATTTAAAGTAATTTGTGATTGGTATGTACTTTTTGCCACTTTTAAAATGATTATCATCTAGTTGTTTTTGTATTCTCTGTTTCATTCTTATTCATTTGCTCTATTCTCTTGTGTGCTGATGACTCTTTGTAGTGTCGTGTTTTGATTCCATTCTCTTTATTTCTTGTATATCTCTTGTAGGTTTTCGGTTTGTGATTACCAGTTGCTTCATACATGCTAAGCTATGTTTATAGCAGTAAGTTTATGGTTACTTAAGTTTGAATACATTCTAAAGTCACTACAATTTTTACTCACCCTCTCCACATTTGTTTTTGCCATTACTTTTTATTTCTTTTGTATGTATTAACTTATTGTTGTAATTACACATGGTCTTCCTATGTTTGCCTTTTAACCTTTATACTAACTTTGTAATTGGTTGACTCACTGTTTTTGCTGTTAGCCTTTGTCAGTGAGATTTTTCTTTCTTATGTTTTGATTCATATTTTTGGTCTATCTATTCTTCTTAAGGAAATCCCTTTAACATATCTTGTAATACTGGTTTAGTGGTGGTGAACTCCTTCAGCTTTTTCTTCTCTGAAAAACTCTGTCTCTTCTTCAATTCTAAATTATAGTTTTGCTGGTTAGAGTAATCTTGGTTGTGCCAATCCCTTCTGACCTGCAAAGTTTCTGTTGAAAAATCTGCTGTTAGTCTTACGGGACTCCCTTGTAGGTAACTAACTACTTTTCTCTTGTTACTTTTAATATTTTATCTCTGTCTTTAACCTTTGGCATTGTAATTATGATGTGTCTTAGTGTGCACCTCTTTGGGTTCATCTCATTTGGGACTCTGTGTTTCCTGGACTTGTATGTCTATTTCCTTTACCAAGTTAGGAAAGTTTTCCATCATGATTTTTTCAAATACATTTTCAATCCGTTGCTCTCTCTCTCTCTCTTCTCCTTCTGGTACTCCTAGGATGCAAATGTTAGTACACTTAATGTTGTTTCAGAGGTCCCTTAAACTATCCTCATTTTTAAAAATTATTTAAATTCTTGTTTCTTTTTGCTGTTTCAATGGGATATTTTCCACTAACATGTCTTTCAGATCACTGATTTAATCCTCCACTTTATCTAATCTAATCTGTCAATTTACCTCTAATCAGTTCTTGTATTCTTCATTTCTGACTTTTTTTAATAGCTTTTATTTATTGAAGTTCTGAGTTCATCTATTTTTCTCCTAAATTTATTGAGCATCCTTATAACCAGTATTTTGAATTTTCTGTCTGATAGATTGTGTCCATTTCATTTCTTTTCCTGTTCTTTCATTTGGGACATGTTTCTTTATCTCCTCATTTTGGCTGTCTCCCTGTGTCTGTATCTTTGTATTGAGTAGATCTGCCGTATCTCCCAATCCTGGCTGAGTGGTCTGATGTAGAAGGTGTTCTCTGAGGCCCAGTGTCACAGTCTCCACATTTACCTGAGCCAGGTGCTTCTAGAGTATTCTTTGTGTGAGTTGTGTGTGCCCTCCTGGTGTAGTTGAGCCTTGATTGCAGATGGCACATCAGTGAATGCAATTGAATTTCAGGCTGACTTCCTGTGAGGTCTGGCTGTGACTACAGTGGACAGTCTGTTGTGCAGGTTCTGACCCCATGGAGTTGGGAGTAGCTTTAGTGGAGCTCTGGTACCAGCCAAGTCTGCCCTTTGAATGTGTCGTTTATGGAGCTGGTTAGGTGGTGGTTTGCTGTGGTCTGAATCCAACCACCTTTTGTATTGGTTCTGGAGCTTTCTGGAAAGGGCTTCATTGCAGGCAAAGGTCAGCCACCATTTACGCCTGGCTTGGGGCTACCTGATGGGAGCTACCGAGTGACCTGTGTTTGGTTGCCACATGTACTGGGTTTGGAGGTGCTTGCAAGAGGCTATGTTGTGAACCAAGGCTGGCTGCTGCTAGTGCTGGGTTGGGATCCATTGGTGGGCATCACCGTGTGATCTGAATTCAGCTGCTACTTTTGCTGGGCTTTTGGCTGCTCAGTTGAAGCTATGTTCCAGGTCAACACTGAATACAGCTTATGTCAGACCTGGGGCCACCTTACGGGAGTTACAATGCAAGTTGAGACTGGTCGCCACTGTGCTGGGCTTGAGGCCACTTAGCAGGAGCTATAGGGCACGCTGCTTATATGGGCTTTGTAGACACTGGGTAGATTTTAGAAAAGTCTGCAACATGATTGAGGCAGGCCACTGGTGTGGAAAAGCCACTGGGAGAGATTTGGGCCAGGCACACAGGTTGGGTGAGGTCTCACAATCACCAGGGCAGAGTGAATGGTGTTAGCCAGATTAATGAAGAGCACAGATTTGGCTCCCACCTGCATACCTGCTGGCTGGGTTTGGAGAGACACTGAACAAAGGAACAGTGGCACCTGCACTGCACTTCCATCCCTAGAGAGAGCCGCCCAGATCCCTGATCCCCCAGTCCTCATCCTGAAGCTGGTCATTTCAGTTTCTCTATGTTCCTGGTGCTTTTCTAGCTGTTGCCCTTATGCTAGAGCCCAGAGCAAGTAAATTTGTGAGCAAGTGAGTCCATACATGGGCCCTCAATACAAAGGTGGCTGGATTGAGACTACATGAAAATACCGCCCAACTAGCTCCATAGATGACGCCAGCAGCCGTTCATCTCACTTGAATACAGTCCCCACTGGTGTACACAGCCAGATATTATGGGGACTTCTCTTCCTGGCACTGGTGCCCCAGGCTATGGAGCCTGTTGTGAAGCTGGGACTCTTCACTTTTCATGGGGCACCTCTGCAACTGATATATCCCTCCCAATTCTTAATGGCCACACTGTGGGTGCGGGACCTACCCATTTGTTCTTCTGCCCCTCCTACCAGTTCTTGTCCTGACTTCTTTATAATCTTAGTTATAGGCCTTCAATTTAGCTAGTCTTCAGGTGGTCCTCAGTGATGGTTGTATAAATTAGTTGTGATTTTGATGTGGTTGTGGGAGGTGAACACAGTGTTTACCTACTCTGCCATCTCAACTGGACATCATCCTTTTATCTTTAATTTTACTGATACATTTATTGATTCACATATGTTGAACCATTCTTATATCCCATAGAGAAATCCACTTAGTTATAATGTATAATTCTTTTTATGAGTTCTTGAATTCATTTTGCTAATGTTTTGTTGAGAACTTTGACATCTATATTTTTCTTGTGGTATCCTTATCTGGTTTTGATATCAAGGTAATGCTGGTTTTGTAGAATGAGTTCAGAAGTGTTCCCTCCTCCTCGATATTTTGAAAGGGTTTGAAGAGGATTGGTGTTAATTCTTTAAATGTTTGGTAGAATTCTCCAGTGTAGCCAGCTGGTACTAGAAATTTTCTATGTTGAAAGTTTTTCAATTACTGATTAAATCTCTTTACTTGTTACTATTCTGTTCAGTTTTTCTTTTTCTTTCCTAGTCAGTCTTAGTAGGTTGGTGTTTCTAGAAATGTATCCATTTCACCTGTTATGTACTTTATTGTTCACAGTCTCATGGTTTTATGAATTTCTATGGTATCAGTTTTAATTTCTCTTCCATTTTATTAGAGTCATCTATTTTTCTTAGTCTAGCTAATGATTCGTCGGTTTTGTTTATCTTTTCAGAGAGCCAGCACTTAGTTTTGTAGATACTTTCTATTTTTCTGGTCTCTGTTTCATTTATTTTCACTTTGATCTTTATTATTTCCTTCCTTTTGCTAACTTTGGGCTAAATTTGTTCTTTTTCTAGTTCTTCAACATTTAACATTGTTATGTAAGACCTTTTTAATTTCTCAATATATGCATTTATTGCCATAAATTGTTGGTAAGTCTATTTCCCAGTTTATTTTATGTTTATGAATAGTAATCCCAGTCTGTTTTGTGTGTCTTGTACAGTAGTACTACTAAAAAAAGTCACTTTGATGCAAAGTGCATTGTTTTCTGTCAAATTATTTTTAAGTACTATTTTTTTAAATGTGTTTGTACATATATCATAGGAACTATCGAAAAACCTTGAACTGAGTACTAACAGTTTCCAACGACAGTTGCTTGCTGAAAGGAAAAGGGCATATGAAGCTCATGATGAAAATAAAGTTCTTCAAAAGGAGGTACAACAACTATATCACAAGTTAAAGGTAAGCACTTTATTTTAAATTGCATTAATTCTCTTTGTAATATATATTAGATGAAAACTATATTTCATAACTGTTATCTTTCATATTTGTAAGTGGTTCTGTGTCATTTACATGATTCTAATATCTTTAATACTTATAAAGTTTTTTTAATATAATCACTATAACTCGTGTCAAAAGTGACACATTGAATACACTAATAGGAATGATAGAGGAACTAGAGTTTTTCTGTATTGCATGGTTGGAAAATCCAGTGTCCTTTCTCAAACTATTTTTAAAGTTATTTTAAATAATGCTCTTTATATTTCAGTGTTTAGAGGAAGCATTCAAATTAGTTAATTTTGTTAAAGCAGATGTTCTTAATTCTGTCCTGAGGTCATTGATGGGTTGAAATTTTGTGCAAAATTTAGTGTTTTAGCATTATCTTGTATCGAATTCACTGTTAATTCTCAGAGAAAGCTATAGCCCCCAGGTCAAAAACACTTGTGTTTCTAAAAAGGTCTAATTTTTAACTTAATAATTCATAACCTACATTTGAGAGATGCTGACTAATTTTTCTCTGTGATTAAGCCTGGGAGACAGTTTGGGACAATACTAGCCCTGTCAGGAATGGATAGGAAATGAATTTTGTCTTATTTTCTCTCATTTTTTGACTGCCTGTATAGATTGGATTTCATAGGGAGAATCATTGTTCTACCCTAACCTAAGTATCTGAGGGACATTTCATTCTGTAGTTTGGTAGTTACAAAGGGAAGCTGAAATATGTATATCTCAGGTTGGTAAGTAAAATACCAGTTGACAAAGTGAGGATTTTTATTTTGTTTTAAACTGAGATTCTATACCCTTAATTGTACTGAGGCTTGTTTGTTTGTTTGTTTTTTGTTTTTCCAGGAAAAGGAGAGAGAACTGGATATAAAAAATATATATTCTAATCGTCTACCAAAGTCTTCTCCAAAGAAAGAAAAAGAACTTACATCAAGAAAAAATGGTATAGTAGCTATTACCTATTCATAACAAAATGAATTCTGCAGTAGAAGGAAACAAAGGGGAAATAACTTCATTGAAATGAATTTAAGTTTCTATTTAAAATTAAATAGTTTTCAGAATCCTTTCAGCTTTCCTAGGTTTTTCCTATGAGGTCATTAAAATTATGTTTTACATAATTTCTTAAAAGTTTTTTAGTATATATTTTTAAACTTTTACGAAAATATATAAGCATACCCTGAACTAGAGATTATAGTATAATGAAGCTTTATTTATATCACCTAGCTTTAGCAATTACACATTTTACTAATTCATATATTTTTTTTTGCTTTTTTTTTAATTTCTAGAGTATTATAAATACTTTGTATTATTGTTCATATCTTTACCTTTTTTTAAACAAAAATATAATTTCCTTTTTTGAATTACAAAAAGTTAAAAACAAACTTTGTAAAAGCATAATAAGATGTACCTATAAGAACTATCCTCAAATTACATAATTGCCAGTAAATCCTAGAAACAAAAATACTAATAGTGAGTAGTCATGGAGCTGAGCAAAACATGCATTATCTGATTTGGTAAATATATATACCAGTTGAATTCCATATATCTTAGCAGTGTTCAATACAATTAGAAAAATTCCTTTATAATTTTCATGACAGCTGCGTGCCAGAGTGATTTTACATGCCAGTGTACAAAAGGAGTACAAACCAATGAAGACTTCAACCCGGAAGAATTTCCTATCATACCACAAACAGTTATGTGTTATGAAAACAAATGGGAAGATCCTGAACATCTTACTTTGGTGAGTTTAGCAATATGATAAAGTACTAAACTCTAGGTTTGAAATTATTCCTAAAACACAGTATCAAACATTTTAAAATTTCAGCAATGACACTAGTGCTATATCTAAAATATGCAGCTAGCCTTTTAAAGAGAGATAACATCTGTCTATTTTATTAAATTCCTTTGGGTTGACTATTAGGTCACAGTGCGTCTTTCAGATGCTTCTGAAAGGTTGATTGTACCTTCTAGTTGGAGGTAGAAGACAAGAAAAATTTACTTTCTAAGTTTCTTACCTTGTATGTACCCAGATAGTCTCAAAATCTTCATTGAAGTTTAATAGCAAATTATAGCAGTTTTCAAATTACTTGTTAGAATTTGACTGCATTTCATTTTTTTTTTTTTTTAGCCTTCTGTATAAGAGAATTTTACAGGTTAGTTGAACGCTGAGCAAATAATTGCAGTGGAATCTAACTTCATACCATTCAGTGTCATTTAGAGGGGTCTATGTTGGACCTTCATTTAAAAGAACTGATATTCTGAATACTGGAAGGTTCTTTTCTCTACGAGGTTTTTCTCTTTAGTGTTTACAGTTTAAAACCCAAAGGAGACAGTGTGCTAGAGAGCCATCATAATTCATGTAGTTCTGTATTTTTGTGTCATATAAGTTTCCCAGTGACCCTGAGATCTCTTCTTGAGTAAGCTGTATCTGCTGTTTCTTCCTATATTTGCACTATCATTGAGACTGTATCGTGTTTATCTTTTTGAAAAGGAAAAGTATAGAATAGCAAAGCAATTCTTTAAGAAGATAAAAATATGTAGTCTTTACAAGTTTCAACAGGCGGAGCAGCAACCTGATATAGTGAAAAGAGTATAACCTTGGAATTAACACTGTGTTTTAGTTAAATTCTGGTTTTAACATTTTAGTCATATGACTTCTTGGAGCCTTAATTTCCTAATTTACAAAACAGAGGTATGTTACCCTTCAAGGTTGTGGTAATGACTAATCACAGTTTATAAAGCTCTTAAGATTGATTGTGCCACTTTAAAGGGCTTCAACAAATGGAAGCTGTGTTAAAGTACAAGCTGAGTTGCTATTGGAAAGAGATCCAAAATACAATCGCTCAAAGAAGGTATAAGTTTCTTTCTCTTGTAATAGACTGAAGATTTGTGGGTAGTCCAAGATAGACAGACAGCTTTGATTTGTGGTAGTCATCACTGCTCTTCCATCATAAAGAGTTTAGTTCTCTTCTGTATGATTGGAACTGGCTCAAAATCCCTATGAGAAGAAGGAATGAGGAAGTAGAGGGCAAGGAGCTTTTATTTCTATGAATGCGATCAGAAGTTGAATACATACTTCCACTCTCACCCTATTGGTCCCCTCTAGTTGCAAGGGAGGCTAGTAAATGTAATCTCCAGTTGAACACTCTATGTCCTCCTTGCTAAAACTCAAAATATTCTATAATTAAAAGGAAGAAGGGGAAGAGAGGTACTGGGGGACAATACTATACAAGTCTGGCTATTTTACTTTTATTAAGAAACATTACATATTTGGGGACTATAAGAAACAAGGAATTTAAGTTTGTGTTTTTATTTGACTTAAATATTACAAAATTTATTAATTGAAGACTTTGGGCCCAAATGTATAGGCAAGACTTAAATCCTAGTATAAACTTGAAAGATTCAGTGTAGTTGTCACCGCCTGTGCTATAGTTTAACACCATCTCACTTGGCCTCCATAGTTGGTTAATAGCCTTTTCTGGTTAACTAAAATAATCAGATTTTGTAATGAAATGTGCAAAGCAGAAATACTTCTGAAACTTGTCTCTTCAAAATTTCATGCAGGGTGTTGGATTTACTTCAGTTATACTGGTTCTGATATATCTCATCAATGCCTCTTTAAAATTTTAACTAAATTAAATAATCCTCTTGCTTCTGAAGCCTCTTTCAAAGGATGGTAACTTGTGACTTACTGATTTATTAATTGAAAATTTCCTTTAATTTCTAACTTAGTTGGTATTATGCATAATGAGAGATTAATCTATGATATTTCAGTAGCTGCTTTTTCTACATGTAAGCTTGCATTTTTTAAAAATATGTGTAATAGGACCTCAAATCTCGAGAGAGAGATGAACGTGAAGAAGGGATTCTAAACCCAGTCGTGGAAAGAGAAGAAAAATTCGTTAAAGATCAAGGACTCTATCTTGTAAAGCAGGAGGTTGCAAAGCTGGAGGACGGTAAGAGTTTGTTTAAGCGCGTGATGAGTCAGCATGCCTTGGGAAAGAAAGGGTTAACATCCCCTAATATCTTCCAGCTAAAGAATGAATTGGATATACAGAACAAAAAATTGATATAGTAGTAGGGGATATTCTGTCAGGAACTACAAACATTTGAATGAAGCTACAAAGAAAAAAACGAAAACTGTCAGTCACTTGCTGTTGGGGATTAGGGAGCAAGGGCAAGTTACCTACAGAAAATTCAGATGAAGTAGAATTCAGATGATGGGGAAAAATTCGTTGTGTGTTAACTAAAGCTTGATGAAGATATAACTGAAATACAACCCTCTTTATTGTTTTTACATTAAAACTCTAGTCTACATGTAGAGTAGCCCAAGCATTAAAATCAATGAATTGTCATGTCCTGAATATATGCTTATAATTTTTCTCTGGTTTTAATATGTAAAGTAAATCTTTAATGTGTTCAGCCATTAGTTGGAAGTTTCGTGAACCAACTCACATAGTTTCAGAAACTGGAAATGAAGTTCAGGAATATATTTCCATCTGGATAAAATGTCTTAAAGGTATAGGTGAGACTCTAATCTTTTGAATATATTTTATTAGTTATATAGTAGCTGCTTCCAGAGAAATCCTTTTTTTTTACCTTTAAAGTTAGTAGAACATAAAATTATCACCTAATTGTTACTTAGTGCGTGTACATTTTTGTGTAATTAAACCAATATAACAGTTGAAATAGAAGTTACATTTATATCACTATTGGGTAATGTATAAAGGGAGAGGCTTTCACATGTTACAGTACAGATTAGAAAATTAGGTGTTATATTCAGTTCTGTCTAGGTATCAGGAAAAGGACTAAAGTAATAGACTATCACTTTTCCCTGTCCTTTTTGACTGATTTTTTTTCCTGGAGTCTATATGGAATGATTTCTGACATCAGTGAGAATGTATGTCATTTACTAAAATTACTAAATGCATAGTGTTCTTATATATTTTAATATTTTTAACTTTTTATTTGGGACTAGTTTCAAAATTATAGCAAAATGGCAATAATAGCCAAAGAACTATTTAAGTTGTATATATCATGCTCATACCCTAAAATACTTCCATGTTTATTTCTCCAAAATAAGGACATTCTTTTATATCATTCCAGTATAATTTTCAATCTCAGGAATTTAATTCAATACAGTTCTCTCCTTTACTGCCCATATTAGTTTGTCAGCTGACAGTATTATCCTATATAGCATTTTCTTATCTGGAATAGTTTCTTAGCCTTTTAAAAAATATTTTGTGAATTTAACATTACTGATGAATACAGACTCATTTTTTTTTTTTTTTTAAATAGACTGTTCCTCATTTGGGGGTTATCTGAAGTTTTCTCTTAATTAAATTCAGGTTAATGCATCTCCAGTCAAAGTACTCCATAAGTAATGTGTCTTTCTCAGAGTATGACATCCAGAGGCTCAATTTAAGTTTAAAAGTCTTTTCTCCAACCCACTACCCCCAATTCAGTGTGCAGCACTATATTAGGTATCAAAAATAAGCAGAGAACCTTCTTCCCCACCCCTAAATTGGAGAACAGTTTTTTTCTTTAAATGTGAGTCTTAAATGCAGTACACATTAAGTATATTCTTTTAGAATCCCAGAATATCAAATATAGAAATGAAGCTTATGGTGTCCATTGTATTGGTAATACCCACATTAAAGACTGTTTTATAAAAGATGAACGTAGAAGTTTCCTATTTAATATTGACTGTTGTAAAATTTCACTTTTGAAATTGATTTCATACAGAATGGAAAAGAGAAGAACTTGCTAAAAAGCAAAAAGAAAAGACATCGTTGCTGGAGAGAGAAGAAAAGCCAGCCTTGGAAACTGGAAGATACCAACTGGGAATGCACCAAATTCAAAATATTGATAAATTGGAAGAAGAAGAAGAAAGACTGAAGAGAGAGATTCTGCTCGCTAAACTGAATGAAATCAACAGGGAACTCCAAGATCCTCAGAATGTAAAATGTCCACGTCTGCCACTGCTACCTGATTTGGAATCTAAACTGTACTCCCCAGAGAGAAGCCCTAAAACATACCTATTCTCTGAATCCTCAGAGAGATTATTTAATGGGCATCATTTACAAGACATCAATCTTTTAACTACTAAAGGAGATGGTCGGAATCCAGGAAATATTAGAAGCCCAGTCTCTCCAAATGACCTTGCATTTGGCAACTATGTGCCTTCATTTGCAAAAACATCAGGGAAGTCAAATCCATTTAGCCAAAAAAGTGGTCTTTTGGATTTCCAAAGAAACAGTTTAGAGAAACTTAGTAGAGATGATGTAGATTTAACTACAAGAAAAGAGAGAAAAGCTAATCTGATGGAACAGCTATTTGGTGCCAGTGGTGGCAGCACTATTTCCTCTAAAAGCAGTGACCCGAATTCTCTGGCTGCCAGCAAAGGAGACTTTGACTCTCTAAATTTTTTCCCTGGGGATAAAAGCAGCAGAGGTAGAGAACAGGATGAAGATGACTTTTTCCTCAGCGAAGGAAGAAGTTTTAATTCAAACAGACACCGATTAAAACATGCAAACAATAAACCAGCAGTAAAAGCAGTTGATTCTGTAGAAGATGAAATTGAGGAAGTAGCACTGAGATGACTGACTAGAGTATAAATTTTTTTCCAATTGTAAATATTTTAATACAGTATTTATTATAAACATTTAGACTTTTTAATATTAAAAAGTCCTTATTAAGGAATGACTTAATAAATACAGTGCAAATAAAAATTATATCACATCTTACAGCTAGTTTACCAAGAATGAAGGAGGCTCTTTTGAATGAAGCCAAAAATAGAGGTATAGCTTACTTGGTTTTGAGTTTTTAATTTACAAATAGGCTTTACCTCTTAAATCAGCTCTTTGGGAAGTTTTACTCCTTTGGAGTTCATATTTATTTCCTATTTTTATCCCTATTTATTTGTATTTAGCTCACTGAGGATATGACCAAAAATAGTCTTCCCACTGATTATTGAATGGAAATTAAGAGTGAAGGGCTCTGTGTTGGAAAGCATAGCTCCCAGCTGGTAGAAAATGGGTGCTGTTTCAGAGCCCTGTCCTTTATGGGGTGGGTTGGGGGTCCCTTTCGTATATGGCAAGGCTGAGCTACCCTGACACGGAAGCAGTGACAACATTGGGACGTCCTATTCCTTCAGAAGGAACCAGAGTTAACACTACTCATTTCCCAGTTACAAGTCTCATTAAATCACTTACCTACCACTGCAAACATATTGGTTTGAATTCAGAAGACATTTATCTGTTTGCACGGACAGTTCCCTTGACGTGGCTCCCAGTATAATCAGTAATTCCTCTCCTGTTCTGCTACATTATTTGTATCTAAGTGAGATTTCATACCAAATACATGAAATAGAAGTAATTTTATTTCAATAGAGAAAGACTTTCAACTCAATTATGTTTCCAAAGTAATATAACTTGGAAATTTTTAATATATACTATTAAGATTTGAACTTAGTATCAAACCAAAGAGACAATGATAGTGTAATACTATTGGACTTAACAGGACTAATTTTAAATCAGCCTTGGTTAAATGTTTTAGAAATGGGGTTTCTGCCTTGCTGTGTAGGGTAGGTGTTTTTTTTCTGTTGAAATGCATTGGTCATTTGCTGTTTGTAGCTCACTTCACCTGTAAAAGTAGTTTACAACCTCAGATTATGCTGGGTTGTGGAAATAGTGTGTCAGGGGAAGAATAAAAATATATAGATTGACACTTGCTCTAATGCAAGCTGTTTTTTTGTTTTCAAGAACTTACTGAGTATTCACTATAGGATGATTTCTGATGCCAAGTATACATACTGATGAGGGCACTAGAGTTACCGTTTTATCTGGAGTTCTTACAAATGCTTATTATTGAATATAATTTCATAACTCTTTGACAAGACGTACCTGGCTAAGTCTCTAATTAAAAGATGTACCAGCTACCTTCAAAATCGTGTTTCTGTCATTTATTGTGAATTGAATCTCCCCAAAGTGCTAAACTATATTTAAAAATTTTTAATAGATTTTTATGTCTGATATAAGCATTTAGTATGTTGCAAATCATTCTAATATATGTAAACCACAATATTGTAATGCAGTTCTTGATAAAATATTATGTAATGTTAATTTTGTTCATAGCTGCTAATTTTTCTGCCAAAAGTATTCTAATATTTAGGTTGTTTTGTTTCAAAGGCTTTTTAAAAGGCCTTTTAATAAAGTTTTATATTCAGGTCATTATAATTACTCTCTTGCTTTTCTCTACCTGATGTTTTCCAGTCTCTTTAACCAGATGCAACAAAACAATTATTAAATTCAAACCTAAAATTAAGTTATAGACTCAGAAGCATTATGGTGTGAAGCATTAAAATTGGAGATTAAAATGTACAGAACAGGTTATTTATGAACAAACCCTAGTGAATCTTTTTTTCTAAATGTCGAGTTAAATTTGTTATTTGTACTCAGAACTCTTACTAATAAAAATTAAAAATATACTGACTCTTTGTTTGAATGATACCTTAGGTCACTTAGAAAATATATAGTGGAAATAGAACCTGCAGGGTTAATTTTTATTTCATTATTCACTTTTCTTTGTCTAGTATTTTTAACTGAAGTAGATGAATTTGCCCTAAATCAGGTTAGATAGTATGCTAGTCTTATCAGGTAATTATAGTTTTAATTAATCCTTTCACCCTTAATAGCTATCGTAATGGCATATATTGCTCATAATATAAAAAAGGCGTGGGTAAGGAGGATTAAATTGAATCATAAAATGAACTTATTTCATGGCTGACTTGTTGTTTTTCTGGTCCTCCTTTCCATCTTATATTTAGACATACTAAAACTTCTAATATCCCCGATTAAGTGTTAGGTATCTGCCTGATGAAAACAGGAAGGGACAAATGTACTACAGTAATAATAGGGACTTTTTAGGATTAAAGAAGGTACGATAAATTATTAAGAAAGGATCTTCCTTTAAAATCATTTTAAAGTGTTCTCCTTTTAGTAAAGAGCATGTGTTTAATTATTTGAGTGCTTCCTGGGTGCCCAGCATAGTATTAGATGCCAGGAAAGTAAATAGATCTGGCCCCTGCCTTCAATGAGTGAATGAAGAGCATGTGGAGCCATCCCTGTCTGCCCACCCACTCTGCAAGTGTCTTTGGTTTTCTCAGCTGTTATTGGTCTTTTAAAGTACTTCCTAAGGTAGTTTTGAGGAGTAAATGAAATGCTTAGGGCAATGCTCGGTTGGGTGCTTGCTACTTTATAAGCACTCAGTTAATTTTGAGTTTCTTTTAAGGCATAGTTTAAAAAACAGAGCACAGGCTGACTGCTAGTCAAGATGGTGGAATAGATAAATGCTATGCTCATTCCCTCCCATGACCACATCAAAATTATAACTAAGTTATACAACAAACATCATTGAGAACGACCTGAAGACTAGCTAAACAGAAGGTCTGTATGGATATAAAGCTACAATGAGACTAGTAGACACAGAATGGGCAGGTCCCACACCCTGGTGTGGCAGTTAAGAATCTGAAGGGATATCTCAGCTACAAAGGTACCCCCTGAGGATCGAGGTGTCCCAGCCCCACACATGCCTCCCCAATCCAGGGCACCAGTGCTGGGAAGAGTTGTCCCCATAACATGTGGCTGTGGAAACCTGCAGGGATTACATCTAAGTGAGATGGAGGGCTGCTGGAGTCCCAGGCATTCCTCTTGAGGGGCCACACATAGATTCACCCACAGACTCAATCATTCTGGGCTCCAGGGTGGAGGCAGCAGCCTGAAGAGCACCAGGGACATTGAGGAGGAACTGAATTGACTGGCTTCAGGGCAAGGGCTGGAGAGGCAGGAGTCAGGGCAGCTCACCAGGGATAGAGGCACTGGCAGGTGCCAGTGATCTTTTGTTCAACCCTTCTCCCAGCCAGCAGACAAAGGCAGGTGCCAAATCTGAGCGCTCCACTTACTCAGCTAACACCTCCCCACCCTGGTGATTCCCTAAGACTCCATCCTACCCAACTCATGCCCTGCCCCACTTCCAGCTGCTTTTCCACACAAGTGGCCTGCCTCAGCTTGCTCAGCCTTTCCTAAAATCAAAGGTCCACAAACCCCAAACAAGCAGTAGCTAACCTCGGCATATTCTGTACCTCTTGCTAAATGGCCATGAGTCTAGCACAAGTGGTGACTGATTTAACTTGCATTGTAATTCCCATCAGTTGTCCACAATTCTGGCATAATATGCAGCCAGTGTTGGCCTCGAGTATAGCTTCAGCTAAGCAGCCAGCAACCTGGTACAAGAGGTAGCTGGCCTCAGCTCACATTGTGGTGCCCACCAGTGTCCCAAACCTGACACTAGTGTCAGCCTCAGTTAACAGCATAGCTTCTCACAAGTGCTTCCAAGCCCAGCATAAGTGGCAGACAACTGCAGATCACTTTGTAGCTCTTCCTAGGCAGCCCCAAGCCAGCAACTAAGCCCTTCCCAAGAGGCTCCAGAACCAACACCCAAAAGATGGCTTCAGAGCACAGCAGAGAACCAGCAAAACAGCTACACAAATGATACATTCAAAGAGTGAACTTGGCTGGCACCAGAACCCCACTAAAGCGATTTCCACTCATGGGGTAAGTACCTACACAACAGCTTCTGTAATCACAGCCAGCCCTCACAGAAAGCCAGCCTGAGATTCAGTCCCACCCACTGACATGCCAACAGCAATCAAGGCTCAATTCAAGTACAGCAGGAGAACCCACATGAGGGACACTCCTGGATCACCTGGCTCAGGTGAACAGGGACAATGCACCACTGGACCTCACAAGACACCTACTACATAAGGCCACTCTGCCAAGACTGAGAAATAGCAGATCTACCTAATACATAGAAAAACAAACACAGGGAGGCAGCCAAATGAGACAAACATGTCCCAAATGAAAGAACAGGACAAAACTCCAGAAAAAGAACTAAACAGAATGGAGACAAGCTATCTACCAGATACAAAGTGAAGCAATGGTTATAAGGATGTTCGATGAACTTAAGGGTAGAATGGATGAACTCAGTGAGAACCTCAACAGAGATAGAAATCATTAAAAAAAAATAATCAAAAATGAAGAATACAAGAACTAAAATGAATACATTAGAGGGAATCATCAGATTAGATAAAGCAGAGGATCATATCAGTGATCTAAAAGACATGGTGGCAGAAAATATCCAATTGAAACAGCAAAAAGATAATTTTTTAAAATGAAGATAGTTTAAGGGACCTCTGCAAGAACATCAAGTGTACTAACATTTGCATCCTAGGGTACCAGAAGGAGGAGAGAGAGAACAAGGGATTGAAAACTTATTTGAAGAAATAATGATGGAAAACTTTCCTAACCTGGTAAAGGAAATAGACATACAAATCCAGGAAGTTCAGTTCTAAACAAGATGAACCCAAAGAGCGAGCCCACAGCAAGACACATCATAACATGCCAAAGGTTAAAGACAGAGAATATGAAAACTAACGAGAAAAGCAGTTCATTACATACAAGGGAGATATAAGATTATCAGCTGAATTTTCAAGAGAAACCTTGCATGATATACTCAAAGTGATGAAAAGAATTACAACCAAGATTATTCAGCAAGGCTATCATTTAGAATTAAAGGAGAATGAGTTTCCCAGACAAGAAAAAAGCTGAAGGAGTTCATCACCACTAAGCCAGTGTTCAAGATATGTTAAAGGGACGTCTTTAAGTAGAAAAGATAAAAAATGTGAAAAAGAAAATATAGGAAAGAAAAATTCTCAATGACAAAGGCAAACAGTAAGCAGTGGATTAACCAACTATATAGCGGTACAAACGTTGAGGCAAAGTAGGAAGATTGTGTGTAATTACAATTATAAATTAAGGGACACACACAAAAGAAGTAAAAAGTAATGATAAAAACAAACATGGAGTGGGTGAGTAAAATATGTAGTGATTTTAGAATGTGTTCAAACTTAAGCAATCATCAACTTAAAATATTCTGCTAAAAAATCAATTTGGTATACATGAAACACATGGTTAACCACAAACCAAAAATCTACAAGAGATATACAAGAAATAAAGAGAAAGGAATCTAAACACAACACTATAGAAACTCATCAGCATACAAGAGAGCAAAGGAATAAGCAGGAAAAGAATTTAAAAAATTAACAAAATGGCAATAAGTAGATACTTATTACAAATTACTTTAAATGTAAATAGACTAAAGCTCCAATAGAAAGATGAAGAGTGGGTGAATAGATTTAAAAAAACAGGACTCATACATTACCAACTACAAGAAACCTACTTTAGATCAAAAGACACAGAGACTAAAAATAAAGGAATGGACAAAGATAATTCATGTTAATGGAAATGAAAGAAAGCTGGGGTAGCAATACTTACATCAGACAAAATAGGCCTTAACACAGGGCTGTAATGAGATAAAAGAAGGGCATTTCATAATGATAAAGGGGTCAGTCTAACAGGAGGATATTACTATAGTAAACATCTATGTACACAACATAGGAGCATCTAAATATATAAAGCAAATATTGATGGATGTAAAGGGAGAGATCGACAGTAATACAGTCATAACAAGAGACTTTAACACCCCCTTGACATTAATGGATAGATCATCCAGACATAAAATCAAGAAACAGCAGCCTTAAATAACACTAGACCAGATGGACTTAATTCATATTTTTAGGACATTTTACCCCAAAAGCAGAATATGTATTCTTTTCAAGTGCACATGGAACATTTTACTGGATAGAGCACACATTAGGCCACAAAACAAGTCTCAGTATTTAAAAAGATTGAAATCGTCTCAAGCATGTTCTCCAATCACAATGGTTTAAAACTAGAAATCAGTTACAGGAAGAAAACTGAAAAACACAAACTTATGGAGGCTAAATAATGTTACTAAACAATAAATGGGTTAACATAACAACATGATCAGGAAGAAATCGAGAGATACATTAAGACATGAAAATACAGTGACCCAAAATCTAGGAGACACTGCCAAAGCAGTTCTATGCACAGCAATACATACCTACCTCAAGAAACAAGAAAAATCTCAAATAAACAATCAAATCTTACACTCAAAGGAACTAGAAAATGATGAACAGCCCAAAGTGAGTAGAAGGAAGGAACTAATAAAAGTCAGAGTGGAAATAAATGAAATAGAGTAAAAAATAAAAAAATAAAAATTTGAAAAGATCAATGAAAACACAAACTGGTTCTTTCAAAAGATAAACAATTTGATAAATCTTTAGCCAGACTCATCAGGAAAAAAGAGCCCAAATAAAATCAGAAATGAAATAGAAATGACAACTGACACCACAGAAATATAAATGATTATAAGGAAATAATAAGAAACAACTATATGCCAACAATTATACAACCTGGAAGAAATTGATAAATTCCTAGAAACGAAATCTTCCAAGGTAGAATCAGGAAGAAATAGAAAATATGAACAGATAACTACAAGCACAACCAAACCAGTATTTCAGATACTCCCAACAAACCGAAGTCCTGAATCAGATGGCTTCACAGATAAATTTTACCGAACAGTCAAAGAATTAACACTTATCCTTCTCAAACTATTCCAAAAAATTGAAGAAAGGTTCCCAAGTTCATTTTATGAGGCCAGCATTACCTTGATATCAACCAGACAAACACTACAAAAAAAGAAAATTATATGCCAATATTTCTGATGAACATAGGTACAAATATTCTCAACAAAATATTAGCAAACCAAATATAGCAATACATTAAGGAGATCACAAAAGTACATCAAGTGGGATTTATTCCCCGGATGTCAGTTTGTTTCAGTATGTGCAAGTCAATTAATGTGATACACCACATAAACAAAATGTAGGATAAAAATCATGATCATATCAATAGATGCAAAAAGCATTTGACAAAATCTAACATCCATTTATGAAAAAAGCTCTCAGCAAATATGGGGAGAGGGAGAATACACCTCAACAGTAATGAAGGTCATATGAGACAAACCCGCAGCTAACCTCATATCTAACAGTGAAAACCTGGAAACTTTTTCTTTAAGATAAGGAACACAAAGATATCCACTTTCACCAATTTTAGTCAACATAGTATTGAAAGTCCTATAGCCACAGCAATCAGATTAAAAAAAAAAACAAAACAAAAAAAAGTCATCTGAATTGGAAAGGAAAAAGTAAAACTGTCATTATTTGCAGATGACATTATACTATTTAGAGAACTCTAAAGAATCCACCAAAAATATAATGAATGAATTCACTAAAGTACAGAATATAAAATTAATATTCAGAAATTGGTTGCATTTTTATACACCAATAATGAACTATCAGAAAGATAAATTAAGAAAACAATCCCATTTATAATTACATCAAAAAGAATAAAATACCTAGGAGAAATTTGCCAATGATGAAAACGACTTGTCCTGGGGAAAATATGACACTGAAGAAAGAATTTGAAGAAGATATAAATAAATAGAAGGATATATCATGCTCATGGATAGGAATAATTAACATTGTTAAAATGTCCATACTACCCAAAGCAATCAACAAATTCAACGCAATCCCTTTAAAAATAACAATGGCATTCTTCATAGAACTAGAACAAATAACCCTAAAATTTATATGGAACTACAAAAGACCCCGAATAGCCAAAGGAATCCTCAGAAAAAAAGAACAAAGTTGGAGATATCTTGCTACCTGATATCAAACTATACTACAAGTCCATAATAATCAAAATGACATGGTACTGACATAAAAATAGTCACATACATCAATGGAACAGAGTGAAGAGCCCAGAAATAAATCCACACCTATATGGTCAATTAAACTATGACAAAGGATGCAAGAATATATAATGTACTAAAGACAGCCTATTCTATAAGTGGTGTTTGATAACTGGACAGATACACACACACACACACACACACACACACACATACACAAATGAAACTACCACTTTCTTATACCATATGCAAAAATAAACTCAAAATTGATTAAAGACTTAAATGTAAAACCCAAACCATAAAACTTCTAGAAGAAAACAGAGGTGGTAATCTCTTTGACCTCAATCTTAGTAGTATTTTTTTCCATATATCTCCTTGGGCAAGGGAAACAAAAACAATGGGACTATATCAAACTAAAGATTTTTGCACAGCAAAATAAACCATTAACCAAGTGAAAAGACAGCTACCCAATGGGAGAATATATTTGCCAACAATACATCCAATAAGAGGTTAATATCCAAAATTTATAAATAACTCATACAACTTAACACACAGAAAAAACCAAATAATTTAATTAAAAAATGGACCTGAATAGGCATTCCTACAGAAGAAGACATACAGATGGCCAATAGACATATGAAAAGATACTCAAGGTCACTAATCATCAGAGATATGCAAATTAAAAGCACAATGAGATATCACTTCATACCTGTCAGAATGGCTATCATCAATATATCAAAAAATAAGTGTTGGCGAGGATGTAGAGAAAAGGGAGCCCTTACGCTCTGTTGGTGGGATTGCAAATTGGTGTAGGCACCATGGAAAACAGTCTGAAGGTTCCTCAAAAAATTAAAAATGGATATTCCTTTAGACCCAGCAATTATACTTCTGAGTATTTATCTGAAAAAATTGAAAACACTAATTCAAAAAGATACACACACACATCCCTTGATTTACACCGTATTTTTTTCTACGTGAGTTTTTTAATATGTGGTAAATATTCTCTCACTTTACGTGGACTTTTTATACATGGTTTCCATTTATGCAGTCTTATTTTACATAGTTCTTTCTTTTTCATTTCCATTATTGGTGATTACTCTTTCTAAAAAAAAAATAGCTTAACTCAGCAACATACACAGAACTAATACTTACTAACACACAATTATTAATGATCTTCCTGTTCATTGGATAGCAAATAAAAAAGCATGGATGACTACCAATGTTTTTTTGGGATTGGTTTAACAAATCTTTTGCTTTAGAGGCTGAAAATTATATGAAGGAAAAATATCTTCCTTTTAAAATACTTTTATTTTTAGATTATGCACCTGGTCATCCACACAATTTAGAATATCTAAATATAAAAGTTGTATATTTGCCACCAAATACAACTTCCTTGACTCAACCTCTAGATCAAGGCATTATGTCCATCTTTAAGATTAATTATGTTAAAGTTTTCATGATACTTTTAATAAACTTGAAGATAATGAATCATGGTTACAGAAGCCTGGAATAAATATACAATTTTAAGTTATATCAAGAATATTGCTTTAGCTCTTTGAGTGATGTAAAGCTGTCAGATTTAAATGCTTACTGGAAAGCAATATGGCCAGAAATGGTTGAATCAGGGAATATGGTTCCAACAACTGAAGAGGGATCGACTAGCATTATCAATTTATTTAATAAATTACAAGAAGAAAGCTTTGACAATTTGAATGTAAATGATATTAACAAATTACTGGTTGATCACAAATTAACTGATAATGAATTAACTCACTTAATATCTGAAGCCGATCCAGCCCATGAATACGGCAGAGACCCTGAACCAGTTTCATTCACTGCAGAAAATATTTACAAAGCTCTTCAACTGGCCACAAAACTGGATACTGAAATTCTGCATATTGATCTAAACATACAGTGAGCCTTAAAATTTCAAAAAGATTTTTTAAAATGTTGCAGTAAATACCAAAGAATTTATGAAAGCTTAGCAAAAGATGAGGTTGGAAAAAGATCACCCAAAAACAAACATAAATAATTAAATCAAAGTAGTACTTCCAAATAATCTAGACTGATGATAGTGCCTTTGTGCCAGTCAAGAAGAGAAGATTGGTTGCTTTAGATTACAGTACAGACACCAACAGCGAATAAAATTTATTTTGGTTTTTCTGAATTTTCATTAGCATTTTTTATGAAAATACGTGAAACAAATACTTTTATAACTTATATTGGCCTATTTCTTTAGTATTTTTTTTTTTTGTGTTGGTCTACACTTTTTATGTGATTTTCTGCTGTGTAAAAAAAAAAAAAACATGTGGAACAGATAATCTGTGTAAATTGAGGGATGGGTGTATGTGGATCCCCATGCTCATTGCAGCACTATTTACAATAACCAAGATACAGAAGCTACCCAAGTGTCTATCAATAGCCAATTGTATAAAGAAGATGTGGTACATATATACAATGGAATGTTACTTGGTCATAAAACAGAATGAAATCTTATAATTTGTGACATGAATAGACCTAGAGGGTACTATGCTAAGTAACATAAGTCAGATAGAAAAAGACAAATACCATAAAATTTTACTTATATGGGGAATCTAAAAATCTAAATGAACAAACAAAACAGAAACAGACTCACAGATGCAGAAAACAAACTGATAGTTACCAGATGGGAGGGGGTTAGGGGGTAGAGGGAAAAGGTGAAGGGATTACGAGGTATAAACTGCCATTTACAAAAACAGTCATGAGTATGTAAAGTACAGCATAGGGAATATAGTCAATAATATTGTAATAACTATGTATGGTGTCAGGTGGGTACTAGACTTATCAGGGTGATAATTACATTAAGTTATGTAAATGACCACTATGACGTACACATGAAACTTAATGTAATGTTGAATGTCAACTGAAAGTGAAAAAAATAAATTAAAAATAAATAATAATAAGAAAATAGATCATGGGTACGTGCGTGTGTATGTGTGTGTATAACAAGCTTTTAAATCTCCAGATTAACTATCCTAAAACATCTGTACTTTATTGACCTCTTAGATTTGCACTTAGAACTTTCCTGACTTTATTCAGTATTGCGCATTAAGATTGATGAGTTTGTTTACTAATCCTCAGAGTAAAAAACCTAAACTTTGGAAAGATTTTCTGAAGACAGTTTTGGTGACATAAGGAGAGGGGAGAGTTAACAGCCTCACAACAAAAAGAAATGAAATCCAGAGAACGCAGGAATTTATGATTGCATAATGTGGCACTGTATTTCAGCTCTCCCACAAGGTTTATGTAAATCCTTGGATAAGTTAGAAAACGTTTCTGTGCCTCCTTTTCCCCTCTGTAAGATGGGGCTAGTGAAAGTATCTACCTCATGGTGGCTGTATACATTAAATGAGTTGATACATGAAAAACATTTAGAACATAAATGCTCAAATTATTGTTGATGCTTTAGAAAGGAAATCAAGAGAAGGTGGAGAGAAGTGATATTTGTTGAATGCCAGGCATGGCAGTTAGTGTTTTCGTGTGTGTGCTTTAGTGCATTTAATCCTCATGTTCTTCTAAAGTAGATACTTATTATTACAGTTGGGGCTAATAGATTGTAATATGTAAGCGATAGGTTACACAGGTAATAGACTACATTCAGTAGTTTCAGTTTAAAAAGTCCAAAGAAATAAAATATTTTATAAAGAGTTTTGCATTAGTACTCTTTAAGTAGAAAGTGACAGAAACCCAAATGAAACTGGCTTAAGCAAAATAAGGAAATTGTTTTTGGCTTGAATCTGGAAAGCTCAAGAAAGTGTGGTTTAATCCCAAGGTACAAATAGTAGTACTTACTCTGTCCACCTCTTAGCCTTGCTAGGTCTCATTTCCAGATAAATTCTACATTTGGTAACAATTTTGCAATTGGCAGCCTCAAAGCTACATCATCCCTTCAGCTGGCACCCACCTCAAAAAGAGAAAATATTTCTCATAACTCTGGCAAAAGTCTGGTTGGCTGGTTTATGTGATGTGCTCACCTACAGGGCTGGTGGCATTGTGCAGGGGAAGGATGGACTTTCTACTCCTACTCCTCTGTCTGGAATCATCAGGATTTCTGTGGCATTTTCCTCTAATGAAGAAATTTTTGACATACAAGAAATATATTTACTGTATTTTCCAATTAAAATTTTTTAAATTAATGACTCTTCTGAAAAAAATATTGAAAAGCTCTTAATGGAATAAGCATTAATTGCTTAATCAACATGACTTATTTCAAAAACAATTCATTTCTGTAATAAGATACAATTACACCATGGGGTTGCACTATGAAGTTCATTTTGTTATTAAAGGGTGAATAATTTCAGCAGTAGGTAAGATAGGTATGCAAGACATTTCAACTGTGCTTTAGAGTTCCTAGAACTCTATTTACCCATACTAAGTGCTACATTTGTGAGATATGTGTCCATATAAATGAACATAGTCTATTTCAATACAGAAGCAAATAAAAATTAGAAAGGGGTAGCCAGAGTAGGGTAGAAAGAACAATGCTTTTGGATCAAGAGTTGGGTTGGAGTTTGCCACTTAGTAATTATAGCTTGGTCAAGTAATTTATCTTCTCTTGAAGTTCCTCAGATGTAAAATGGAGCTAATCATATTTTACAAGGTTATTATGAGGATTAAATAAGATAATATGTTCTTAAGAGAATAAGTAAAATAGATAGGCATGTAAGCAGAAGGAAAGTATTACCTATTCGGCAATTCCTTTTATCTTGTGTTAACGCCCCCACCTTTTTTAACAACAGAATCTGGTCAATATGGAAGTTTAATAACTAAATGTGTTATTTTACCCTGTAATTTGCCATCTTTAAAGTGGCTTTTGTCTTTGTAGAACATGCAGGGGTTACAGTCTTCCATAGAAAGCACTTTCCTGCCTCTGTGAACAAGCAGCCTGTGGGAGAAGCAGTTTACACACATAGTTTTGCTTCACCAGCCGTTTCCATGGAGGAGTAACAGATAGGAATCAGGAGCCCACATTGTGGTATGAAGGCAGGGCATTAGAATTCAGGACGAAGCACCCTTGCCAGTACAACCAGGAAGTGCCCTGAATAGCATAGCTTAAGGTGGCTGCCTTTCTTCTCTCTCTGACCTGAATATCAAATTTCAGAATTCCTGTCCCAGTTGATGTAGATCCTGGTTAGTCACATTTTTCACACAATCTGTAACACTACATCATAGACTTCAGATTTTTTTTATTCTGATAAAAAACAACCTGAAATTATCCCACATAAGCAGTCATGGATACTGAAAACTTCTGATTATGCCTAGAAACAAAAATTTTTTTCCTTCTAAAAGAATTTCCCCCAATCTTAAATTTAGATTCAACATTTGCTTCTGATATCAGTGATACCTGTGATATTTACCCTCCTACGCACTTACAAAGGAGCTAGCTCCTTCAAGTAATCAATACAAATCTGTATGTATTTATCTAAAATATTTTTCAGTAGATAAATAGAATCAATATGCAGGCAGGAAAATCTGTTATGTTATTACCTCAAACATTATCACCAAGGGCCAGAATCAATGGGGCCCATAATTCTGAAGTCTAGTTTTATAATAAATATACACTCCTTGGTCTTAGGCAAGAAATGGCATTTCCATGGACAATAACCAGTTTTCTTCTTGAAGAATAGATTCAGCATTATTTAAATAGACAAATTTGCTTTACACTTTAGGCAGCAACTCTCAATATGTGTCCCCACAGAACTGCAGCAGTGTCCTCTGGGAATCTGTTAGACATCCTACTTTCTCAGGCTTCACTTCAGACCTCCTGAATCAGACTCTAGGGGTGAGTCAGGCTGTATTTTAACAAGCCCTCCGGGGGATCTTGTTGCAGCTCAAGTTTGAGAACTACTGCTTTAAGGTAATACTAGTAGGTGGTAGTGGGAGGTGCATTCCTTTATATACAGAAATGGCTACCTGCAGGGTTTTACAAATTCACGTCTAGCCCTTGGGTTGGGATCGCAGTGTACAGGTGCAGTGTAGGACTACTTTTGCACTCTCACACTGTACACTGTCTTTTTTTATGGCTATAACCAGTTATGGTTTGTAACTGTCAGTTCTCTGTGGTTAATATATCAGAAATTTTCAACTAATCAGGAAAGAGGAATACTATTGGAGTAACCAGGACCAAAACAATTAGATAAATCATGGCGCATTCTTCCATTCTAGCCTATAACCCGCCCCCTTCAAAATGTTATCCTACAGCATTTCCTGAAGAAAAACGAATCAACATGGTTTAAATTTGAAGTTCTCTGTGAGCATGCATATTATTATAGCAACAAGTTTCTTTAACTGAAAAGTTAAGTTTTTTCAAAGTTTGATAAAATGTGCATAGGTCTGTGTGTGTGTCTGTCTACTTAATGGTTCAGGCAAGTAGGTTCTGTGCTTGAGGTTTAAGAAATCTTAAAATAATCTAAAACAAATTAGCTTATATACAGGGAATATGTTAGATAAAATAAAAAATTAGAACTAAGTATTCAAATTTCTCATGCGTCCACTCCTTAGCATCTGTGAAGACAAATGTATATAAACAAGAATTCCCATATACATCCAGAGGAAGTGTTTATCAACAAAGTAGGTCATGTTTTCATGAGTCTCAATTTTGTTTGCTATAAGTCTCCATCTGTCTTTCTCTGGCTTCCTTGATTTATAAGTATATTACCACAAAAAAAAAAAGCAAAAACTACACCTCAACTAGGATTGACCTGTTCTGTGTAATATCTGATAAACAGATGAAGGTGCTGCCAAGTATCGGGCCATGTAAAATAGTGGTGGTGATTATGGGGTAGGAAAAGTGGTGGTTGGAGTTGGTGGTGGTGATGAAATTAGCTATATTTACAAACGTGTACTCAAGGGAAACATTTCTCCAGGACTTAGGTCCCATAAATTGCATTGCCACTAGAAAAATGCACATTTGAATGGGCTATTGAAAATGTAGTGGGATTTCAACTTTTGAATTCACATATAAAGCTGTGATTGTCCTAATGTAATTTTGGCCTTGGGACTAGCAGTCTTTTAAGGTAATTAATATATTGGTTCTGACACCTCAAAGTAATCATAACTGTACCAATTTCATTGTTATTCTGCTTATTGATAAACATGTTCCTGAGTAAAAAGTTCTCATTTAGTTATGAAATTCTTCCCTTATGCCCCTTAACCAGTTTTCATATTCAGCTGTGGCTTAATTTCTGTTTCTGTTTTTAAGTATCTTTTTGATTAACTGCAAAGTTTGATGGAGACCGGCAGCATAATTAAATTGGTATATATTGTCAATTGGGTCTTTCCTTAGCTGCTGAGAGGTTGCTAGGATACTCTCTTAAAGATACAAGTCTCTTGATTAACTACAAAATCCAGATTGCCTAAGTAACATTTTTATTAATTCATAAAAATACAGATCCAGATTTCATTTAAATTTATAGCAAGATGAGAGCTATATATCTCTGGATGCTTTTAGCTTTATAGAAATGTATTTAGGTACACGTAAATAGAATGTGTTTTGAATGACAATTTAATGAATGAGAACTAGTCACTTTATTTTAGGAGGAGCATTCTTTTGTGTTGCACAATGTATATGGATTTGGAGCTGAAAGAATTCTGAATTTTAATTACCACTAGGAAACACATCTCCATTGTTTCTATAGTACTGCAGAAGTCATATTGTTTATTATTCTATATTAGTGTATTGAATTCCAAAATTTCATTTACAGTGTGATCATTGTCCCTGATTGATTTAATAAAATAAAATCAAGAAACTAACCAAAAAATTTTATCTACAATAGTTTAATGTGATATGAATAGTTGTTTCAGAGGTTAAGGACTACCAAATGGCTTTAACTGATTGGCATTTCTTCTAACAACTGTTTTACGGCTAAAGAATCTGAAAATAACTGTGCCCAAATCTATTCACTGCCCATTATGCAATCATCTATTTATTCATTAATTTAATAAGAGGTTTTGAAGGGAGCTTCTATTATATATAATACAATTTAGTAGAAGTCAAAAGAGAATTTTTAGATAGAATAAGATTTTATTTTGGAACAATAACTTTTATAGTAATGGGAAAGATGGATTAAACTGTTCAGGAATTGCAGATAAGAAATGAGAGAATGATGTTTCCAAGGTGGTAACATAGGTTGTTTCTGATTTTGTGCTCCTTTACAAGAAAATAATAAACAACTCTTCATAGACAAAACACCACTGAAAGAATCCTAGAATGTGGGTTTATGGCTGAAGCACCCCCTGTATTACAGAGACCAAGACAGACTGCATTGAAAGGTTAAGAGGAATGGTTATGTGCTGATCACATTACCCCTCCTAGTAGCCTTGGAGCAGCTTCTCCCACTGAGCCTGGGTAAGGGACAGTAATTCATAGCCCCATTCATTGTTGAATATAGCATTCAGCTCATGCAACAAGGGAACCTTATCAGAGCACACAGGAATCTGTGTAGCCCAACAACAGCCTTGCTGACAATGGCACTTGAACAAAGAACACATCATTTGGCTTTCCCTGTCTGTAGAGCAAAAACAGTGCCCTCAGTTGACCAGGATAGTCAGTACACATTCTTGTCTGATTTAAGTCTCCAAACAATGAGCCATGCAGGCTCTAGGTCCTGTCTTGCAGCCCCATCAGGGCTGGAAAGCTAATTCATAGGCCCACCAACTGCTAAGTCTAGTACCCACTCCCAATCTAGGAAGCCTGAACAGAGAATCCAGTCAGCCAAGGAGTTCATCCTACAGTCTCACTTGGATAGGGGACTAAACCAGCAGACCAATCCAGCTGTTCTCAGTCAGTGGAATTTCTCCACCCCCAACTATAGCTTAAAGAGTTGCCTCACCCCAAAATAGATCCTAATATTAGGCCTCACCTGCAGGCACATTCAGAAACCCCCACTAAGCTGACTGGTGAAGAACCATCTCTGCCATAACATACTCAAATGTATAGATACCAACGTAAAGAATAAAGGATCATGAAAAACCAGGTAAATGTGACACTACCCAAGGAAACTAATAAAGTTCATACTGACCCTAAAATTGGAGACCTATGAACTGTCAAAGAATTCAAAATAATTTTCTTAAAGAAGTTTAGTGTACTATAAGAACAGACAACTAAACCAAATTAAGAAAACAATGCATGAATAAAATGAGTTCAACAAAGAAAAACCATAAAAAATACTAGAAATTCTTGAGCTGAAACTATAATAGCTGCACTAGAGAATTGAATAGAGAGTTTTAAAAGCAGGCTCAACCACATAGAAGAAAGAATCAGTGACCTAAAAGTTAGGACATTTGAAATTCTCGTCAGAAGAGCAAAAAGAAAAAAAAGAGTGAATAAGAGTGAGAAAATCTTAAAGGACTTATGAGACACAATAAAAAGAAACAATATTTGCATTATGAATATTCTAGAAGAAGAGAAAGAGAAGGGGACAGAAAGTATATTTAAAACAATAATGGTTGAAAACTTTCCCAGTGTGGAAAGAGAGACACCCAAATCCAAGAAGCCCAAAGGACCCAAAATATGAATTTAATCTGAATAGGGGTACACTAGATACACTATAATTAAATTGTCAAAAGTCAAAGACAAAGAAATTTAAAAGCAGCAAGAGAAAAGAGAGAAGTTACATATAAGGAAATCTTCATAAGATTATGGGCAGATTTGTCAACAAATCAACAAAGTAAAAACCTACAAAATGGGAGAAAATATTTGCAAACTATTTATCTAATAAGGGGTTAATATCTAAAAAATATAAAGAACACAACTGAATAGCAATAAATAAATAAATAATCTAATTAAAAATGGGCAAAGGACCTGAATAGACATTTTTCCGTATGAATAGTCAATAGGTACATGAAAGGATGCTCAACATTACTAATCATTTCAGAAAAGCTTATCAAAACCACAATAAGATATCACTTCACACCTGTTAGAATGGCCATCATCAAAAAGACAAGAGATAAATGTCAGTAAGGATGTGGAGAAAAGGGAACCCTTGTTCTCTGTTGGTGGGAATGTAACTGGTATAGCTATTATGGAAAACAGTATGGAGGGTCCTCAAAAAGTTATAAATAGAGCTCCATATGATCCAGCAATTTGACTTTTGAGAATATATTTGAAAGAAACAAAAATACTTACTTGAAAAGATATCTGCATCTCCATATTCATAGCAGCATTATTTATAGTAGCCAAGACGTGGAAAGAAACTGTCTATTGATAGATAGGTGAGTGGATAAAGAAGTTGTGTGGGTGTAATAGAATACTTTCAGCCATAAAAAATGAGGAAATCCTACCATTTACAACAACATGAATTGACCTTGAAGGCATTATGCTGAGTGAAATAAGTCAGAGAAAGACAAATCCTGTATGATCTCACTTATGTGTGGAATCTAAAACGAAATCCCAGCAAACTCATAGATAAAGAGATCAGTTTTGTGGTTACCAGAGGTAAGGGGTAGGGGCAGAGGAGATTGGAAAAGTCTTGTCAAAAGGTACAAACTTCCAGTTTTAAGATAAATGAGTTCTAGGGATATAATGTACAACATGGTGAATGTAGTTATCACTGCTGTATGAAATATATGAAAGTTGTTAAAAGGGTAAATCCTAAGAGTTTTCATCACAAGGAAAATGTTTTTTCTTTTTTTTTTTTTTTTTGCCTTTTCTTATTGTATCTTCATACAGTAAAATGCCTGATGCTAACTAAACTTAATGCAGCAATCATTTTATAATATATTTAAGTCAAACTCTTATGCTTATACTTTAAACACATAGTGATATATGTTAATTACATATCAATAAAACTGCTGAAAAAGAAATAATGAGTGAGTCAATGGTAACACACTATAAATGAATTGTGGAGTTATTTATGAGAAGGTTGACAACACTTGGTGATCAATGAGAGAGAAGGGAGAGAGGAGAGGCCCTCAGTCACTAAGGAAATGACAGTGACATGAACTTAAAGGGCGACTGGAAGAAACAATATTTGCAGATCTACGATGGGAGAGGTGAGATGAGTAGCTCCATTTTAAGCATATGTTTCTTGTGGGATGTCCATATGGACATGTTCAGCAAAAAGAAGGAAGATCTGCATGGAACTTGGATTTGGGATTCAATCACACACACATGGAATTTGCAGCCATGGCTCTGCACAAGGTTATTCAGTATGTAGAAAGTGTTAATAGAAATAAGTGAATAATAGCAAAGAGATAATCATGCCAAACACTTGCCCTAAAGCTCATTTCTCACTTGTAATTCTGAGTTTCACAAACCTCTGAACTCTACAATTAATGAAGTTTCTGGGCCTTTCTCATTTCTTTCCTCCTTTCAAATCCTTCAGGGGAAGATATGTGTCTTTAAAAAAAAAATAGGAGAGTCTATCAGTTTTTAAACATTTTTAGGAAGAAGAGGAATTCTCTGATTTTCAAAAGGTTTGATCCATAATCATTTGCCTCTACTAAACTTTCCAAATGAGATTAAAGGTATTTAAATTGTTTTTCTATTGCTGCAGAAGAAACATGTTCACTGATAAAATAGACAATACAGATAAGCAAAAGAACATAAAATTCTCCTATAGTTGTACTACTCAATTAAAATGCCACTTTGAGTAGAAGTGTGTATGTGTGTGTATGTGTGTGTGTGTGGTCTAGTTTTACATTTTGTATCTTGTTATAATGATCTACCTTTCCCCAGCACCAGTATCATGGATCTTACTGTTGTATATTTTTTTTTAGTTAAACATTTTGCTTCAGTAATGCATTTGATGGTCCAAAAATCAAAATGATATATAAAGCTATGTATAGTAAATTCTTGTTCTTTTCCTTGTCTCTAACTACTTACACATGCACACATATGAGAATCCATTTGGAATTTATGCAAATACAAGCAATGTGAATTTTTCTTCTTTTTTTTGTAAATAAAAGGTAGCATATTTTACACACCATTGTGTACCTTGATTTATTTTTTACTTAGTATATTTCTTGGCAATTGTGATGGTTGGATTTATATGTCAATTTGGTCAGCTGTAGCACCCTGTTATTTAATCCAACACTGATCTAGAGAAGAACACCATATGCAGATGGAGGGCAGAAATTGAAGTGATATCTACAAGTCAAGGAATGCTAAGGATTGCCAGCAACCACTAGAAGCCAGGAGAAAACATGGAACTGATCATTCCTAGGGCTTTCAGAGGGAATGTGGCCCTGCCAACACCTTAATTTCAGACTTCTCATCTCTAGAACTATGAGAGAATAAATTTCTGTTGCTTTCAAGCCCCCCAGTTTGTGATGATTTGTCATAGTAGTCCTCAGAAACTAATACGACAATCTTTTCATATCATTACATAGTAAGCATCCTCACTTAAAAAAAAATAGCCTCATAGTATTCCATTGTTACGGATATCCAGAGTTAATTTACCAATCTTCTATTGATGGATATTTGGGTTGCTTCCAATCTTTGCTATTACAAACAATGTTTCATTGAAGGACTTTGTACATCAATTTCACGGACATCTAAATATATCTGTAGGACAGATTCCCAGAAGTGGAAAAGATGGGTCAGAAGGTATGTCATTGTCACTTTGATTGATACTGAAATATTATCTTCCATGGTTTTAAGCAGTTTACACACTCATCAGCAATATAAGTGCCTACTTTTCCCTTCCAATAGATATCTCAAATTGTTTTAATTTGTGATTCCCTTACTAAGTGTGTGATTTGTTTAAAAACTATTTACATTTCTGAACTGCATGTTCATATTCTTAATTTTTTATTAGCTTATTGATATTTCTAGGATTTATTTATATATTAGGGAGATTCTCTATCACTGATATAACCCCTCTGCCCCAATTTGTCTCATTTTTTTATTTTGCTTATCTTCTTTTTGCCATTCATATTTCTATGTAAAATTTATCAGTCACTTATTTTAAATCACTGTAGAGTTATAAAAAACTTCTTTATTTTCATCTAATATTTTTTTTAGTTCTATTTCCTATAGAGTTTATACTTGTATACATTGTGAACTGTGGTTTCAACTTAATTTTTTCCCAAATGGCTATTGTCCTGACACTATTTGTTAAAAGTCCATTTTTGGACATTGAATTGAAATTCCACCTTTATCATGTACAAATTTATTTTATGTATTTAGATCTATTTCTGAAATTTCTATTCTGTTCCTTTCTATTCATGTGCCAATATTGTTTTAATTTTTGAGACTATAAAATATATTTTAATATCTAGTGGCCCTAGACCTTCCATCCTATTATTCATCTTTAGAATTTTCCTTGTAAACTTTAAAATCATTTTGTTTAGTTTTTAAAAAACTTTTGATGTTTTAAAAATCATATTTAATGGAATTGATGTTTTTATAATATTTGGCTGACTTATCTAAGAAATAATATGTTTCCATTTGTTCAATTCTTCTGTATCCTCCGGAAATGTTTTAAAGTTTTGTTCTTATCATTTTTGTATAGGTCTTCACAGTTTCTTGTTAAGCTTATTTCTGTTTTAATCTTTTTGTTGCTATTGTAAATAGCAACTTGATTTTCATATTTTATCTGATTACTATTTGTATATTCTTTGAGTTTTCCAGTTTTGTAATCATTTTGATAACGAAGGTTTTAGCTCTTCACTTCCCATTCACTTATCTCTAATTTCTTTCTCTTGGTTAACTGCACTGGCTTCTTCTTCATGCACAGTATTATATGATAGTGATGATAGTGGTCTTAGTTGTTTTGTACAAAATTTTTGGTAGGAATACCTCTCTTGTTTTCCTTGTAAGCATGATGCTGAGTTGGGGGCTGAGATAGAATTTTCACGTTAAGCATATAGTAATATTTTTTTTCCTGTTTTACTTGGGTGTTAGTAATGCTTTTTTGGTTGCATTTTTTGGGATTATGATTGTGCCATTAGTTTTAATAATATGGTAAACTGTTTTACTGGAATATGTTTCTATTTCTCTTTGCAGGTTAAGTTCTGTTTTATAAAATTTGCAGGAGTATTATCTGGTACATAAAAGATTCATAATTATATACTATGAATTATGCCCTTTAGGTTTAAGAAAGTTCTTATTTTTGTATATTGTTTACTGTTTTGACCAGAATTTTACCTTTTTTGAGATTCAGATCTGATCATGTTTTTATTTTGGGAAGTGTTTGCCTGGTATTTATTTTGATCTTTTCTGGATCATTTTGCTTTAGATGTGTCTCTTGTATAAAGCATAGAGTTGGGTATTATTTTTTGATCCAGTCTAAAAATCTTTCAATATATAAATTAAGTAACTTTATATTTATTGATATTCAGATAAATTTGATCTTTAATTAATTGTATTATTTTATATACTCTGTTTCAGCAGTTTTTAAAGTGTTTTTCACTGTTCTTTTCTTTGCATGTGCATATACTGGTGTGTAGTTTTTGTTGATATTGAGAAAGGTTTGTGTTAGTTTTTTTCTCTAGTGCCTAAATACCCTTAGTCTTCTACTACTTTAAACAGTATCCTTTAATTCCCTACCCAGCAGTGTTAAAAATTGGCATTTTTCTTCCCCCTGTTCCCTTTTCTCCAACAACAGATTTTAGTTGATAATACTCTCTCTCTTACTCTTTATATTGTCAAATATTATTATATTTCTACTTCTTGTGTCAGCAGCTTTAAATAACTTTTAACTCTAAACTACTACAGATAAAGTAATTATTATAATTACCATAGCTCTTATTTCGTTCTCTCTTTTTTTCCCAAGTTTTGTTAGTTTTATGATTTTCATAATAGGATATAAAACATTTATACTCTGTTCTGATACCCTATTCTGCATTTGCTTTAGTCTTAATTCTGTAGTTAAATATATTCAGTGCTCATAGGCAATCCTTTCATGATAATGTTCCCAGTCTTCTCTCAGTTATTTGAAATTCATTCCTCCACAGTGGCTTTCTGACTGGTGAAATGGGCTACAGATACCATCCAGAGAGTGAGCTTTCCAGGACGATGTCTGACTTATCCTGTGTTCCCAGGAAAGGAAAAGGTGAGCCTGAGACAAGAGATTGTGTCCAAGGAGTTTGTTTGGGAAGTGATACCAGGAAGCAGGAGTGATAGATCAGGGTGAGAGAAACAGAAAAAGGAGGGAACTCCATCGCATGCATGCATTATTGAATTGATGATCCTAAGGGAAAATGGTCCTTGATCCTATAGGGACATTCTGAAGGCTATACTGAATGTTTCATAGAATTGTCTCCCCAAAGGACAGAAGAAAGTATTTCTCCATTGATTTCCATCCTCATTTTGTTGAAGGTCTTAACTGCCCCGTATTTCCTGGTTGAGAAGCCATGAGTGCTGAGTATGACTCACCCTTGAGGTGCCTTGCTATTTGCATAAAATGGGTTAAAATCTATGTGGAAATATTTGCCATAAATATAGATGGAATCAGAGATGAGACCAAGAAGGATATGAGGTATACAAGAGGCATCTGATATAATTTATTTGAACTTTCTGAAACTGATTTTAATTGTCCCTTTGACTATGAGGTTAAAATTACCTAATATTTCTAATCTATTTAAAATTTTACTTTACTGTTGTTTCGTATGGTTAATTTCCAATTTTATTTTTTATTTTATTTTATTTTAGGTGAGGCAACCCTTGCTTGACCTCACAGATTGCAAACACCTTGTCAGTTTATAATCCCTTATTTTCTTTTCTTTAATTTTTTACACCTACAGCACCTGGTCTTCCTAGGTGGTCTCCCATCCAAGTACTAACGAGGCCCGACCCTGTTTTGCTTCCAAGATCAGACGGGATCGGACTTGTTCAGGGTGACATGGCCATAGACTCCAGTTTTATTTTCATAATCAGAGGATATGGCAGGTAGAATTTTCACGTTTTGGAATTTATTGAGATTCTATTTGGGGCTTAGCATATAATCAAATCTTATAGATTTTTCCATGAATATATGAAAAGAATGTACATCTTCTCTGTAGAACACAAATTTCAATGTATCTTTTCATTTAATTTCTTATTATTTGTTTAAATTCCCTATCTCCTATTCTGTTCTTTGTCCTTTTGTTCAGTTAAGGATTGAAAGAGAATGTTTAAGCCTCCCTTTTAGAATGTGATTTTGTCAATTTCTTCTTATATATTGCCTTAATGTATTTTCATTAAAGTTAATGGCCCCCATTTTGGAGGTTTAGAGGGTGTAGTTACCCACAGCTCTCTCTTTTCCAGTTTACAAACTAATTGAGAAAGATACTCAGAAATTGGACTGGGATTAAATATTAGCTTTGTTGCACACTAAACTTAATTGAAGGATTTAGCTTGAATTTATAGCCAAAATAGACTTTCTACTACTAATTTTATTTATTAATGAATGGAATAGCTAGGATGGGAAAAGGTAGTGGGCTCAGAACTTCTAGATAGTGGGGGTAGAGGCAACACTGAGGTTGAAAGAACATGCTGGGAAGTGTATCATGAAGCCGTGTCTGCATAGCAAGCACACTGTTTTCTACTCATTCTAGGGCTTGGGTGGGGAGGGGCTGAATTTCTCCAATGCCATATATTAATGGCACTATTCTATGTTCCAGGAAGGTTTCCACATGGAATAGATTGTGTTTTTAGGTAGGTAGCTCTATGAGAGCATGCCAAAGAGAGTTGTCCAACAATGCGCAATGATCCTTTTATTTCACTCATCAAATAAGTCATCCCTGTGGATGGAGCATGAGACCTGAGGAGAAAGCGCTCCTGGAGGCTTGGGCCTTAACAGTTGTGAGAGACTGGAGGAGGGGAGCCCGGCACTCATAGAGGGAAAAATGATGTCTTTCCCCTTTGTCATAACTGTGTAATTTTTAGCAACATTAAAATCTCTTTTTTTTCTCCAATTAATTTCTTTTACCTTGAATTTCATTTTGGTATTGATATCAAGACCTACTTCTCTTTGGTTTGCATTTCTCATAATATCTTTGTCCATCTTTGATTTGTTTTATGCTTTCTATATTATTTTTGATAGATTGTTTATAAGGAACATATGGTTGGATTTTTTCATGTTGTTTTGTGTATTTATTTAACATAATTTAATTTTATTGAGTTAAAAGTGGTTTATAACATTTTTAAAGTTTCAAGTGTACAACATAATTTTACTTTTCTATATATTGCATCATATAGTTGGATTTCTTTAAAAGCCAACATAAGTGATTTTGCTTGTTACACTTAGAGTTGTTACTACTGGGTCTTGTTTTACATTTGCCATCTAGCATTTCTTAATTTTTTTCTTTATTAGATTTTCCTTCTTTCTCTTTCTCTATTAATGATTTGAAAGCAATTGACTCTAATTCTTTTATATCACTTTTGCATTAAATATATATGTATTTATCGATTCAGTTATTTCCTAAAGTTTTCTATGAGCATTAAAAATGAATCCAAATCTGTTGACTTCCCTCAGTGCAGAATATAAAAATTAGCACTTTCTTCATTCCTCCTTCCTCATCTCTTAATTTTCTGTTGTTATAGGAATTTAAATTTATACTGCTATTATTATTTTACTTTATTTTCCCTTTCAAGACTTTTGGTTAATATGAATATTAAGTTTATTAATCATATTGACAATTATTTAGATGCTATTTTATCCATTTCACTAGTTGCTGACTTTCTTCTGTACCTTGTCTTTGCTTTTTAAATTTTTATTTTCCTTTTAGTGTCTCAAATATTTCCTTAGTTAATTACTATAAAGTGCTAAGTAACTTTAAGAATAGTTACTAAGACTATATTTTTTCCCTCAAATTGAACTCAATTAGCATTTCCCAAATAATGACTGCCATTCTAAATGAGTATGAGCAATACAAGGACAAACAAAATTAAGCATGTTTCTTTATTGCAAGCTTCTCAGTTTGTACTATACAATTACATTTTATGAATCTTTAAAAGGAGCATACATCATTTCCTAAATTCAATACCACTCCAGTTTCCTTGGTATTTAGTTAACACTAAGTAGAGAACTATTATTTTAATTCAGATTTCTTTCCCCAGTAACTTCTTTGTTTGCCTAGATTTTTTTTATTACTGAAATGAAAATGTCAACAGGATACATTTACTGTAGGTCTTTTTTATTTCTCCTAGTAGTTTGTATATCAATCAAACAAGGTTTAGTGCATAAAATGAAAACTAGAAATATTGAACAGAAAGAATTTAACACCAGGAAGGAAGTGTTTCAGAAAGTGGAAAAACTGGAGGAGCAGGCTCTAGACTGGGCTTCTGTGACTGACTCTCAGAGCACCACTTTCTCTGTCACAACCAGGAGGCCTCCTGACTTCAGGAACATGGTATCTCAGCTGCAATTCAGGAAATTGAAAGCCATATTTGGAAAGCCACCGTTATCACAATAGTTGAACATGGGAGCCCAGAGTCTGATTTTTGTGGCCCCTGCTGCAGCTGGAGACTATATTTGGCAGACTCCATAGTCTTGGTTACCAGCAGGAAAAAAAAATGCCTCAAACTGAAGGAAGATAGCCTTTGCCTCATTGCATCCAGAACGCTGGGGAGTGTCATTTTTAGCTTTTCAGTCTTGGGAGCTCAGGAAAATTACAGTTTCCCAACTGGCAGAATCGTAGACTACTGGGATGAACTAATCTAATGGAGGCCAAATGCTCCAGTGATTAACCCTGTAATGGGTAAGACTCCAGAATAGTCCTCAGGATTTATTTTCTTTCTCTTTATCAGAAGACCCAGTAAGCAATTCTGCTTTGCCATGAATATTCTGGACGAAGGCTCATTTAGGTAAACAGTTCGATTGATTCCTGTCAGCTTTTTCCCTTGTACTTTCTCAGAGAACTTCAAAATTGTTCCCAAACTGTTCCTGCTGTTCGGTCACCAAAACAGTGCTCAAATCCAGTAAAATAGAAATAAAATTTGTGAGACTAATTGCTGCATTGTTCATAAGAAATATATCCTGAATGACTCTATTACTGAGTAACAATAATGCTCTGACAGAGAGTTTTCACATATATAGGTCACATTCCTTTATCTAACTGATATAGTACCTAAGCCCTGTCTTCCCATACCCAGACCTGAAAAGCAGAGTTCTATGATTTTAGCCAGTGTTCTTGAACAGCCAAAGCTCTGTGGGTGTGTTCTTGAACACCCTATATGAGACACTTTAAAAGATACACATTTACTCACTGCTTTTCATCATCCCAGAAAGCCACCAGAAAATTCCGGGTTTTTTTCTAGCCAAAAATTCTCACCAAGACAATGTACATTTTGAGACATTGTTTCCAAAAAGATCTTAAAGAGGAGAGACCAAGGAAAAGAACTGATCTTCTCTCATTGGTGTTAGTTATTTTATCAGATTGCCCCATTGACACATGGCACAGGACCAAAAGGAGAGTGGATACATGATATAAGCAAAGAGCATTGGCTTACAGGATAGGAGCCAAGGGTTGTTAGCCAGCAGAGTGTTCTCAGGACCAATTATTCATTTTCTCCCTGAGTTTCTCTTGCAGCAAAGTGGGGATAGTAACACTTGCCCAGCTTACTTTGTGAAGTCACTGTCTGTGCCAGATGAGTGTGTCCAAGTACTGACAGCCATACAGAGCAATATAATAATTTACAGGACAAGTGGAACTGGTTTATGACAGTGATAAGACTCAGCTGGTATGGGGACAGTAAAAACTTGATAGCCCCCTCCTCAGGGCCACAGGTTCTGGCCTCAGAGTTTAGTGCATAAAACAGAAACCACCGTTTCTGCTCAGTGGCTGAGGCACTGAAGGCAGACAGCTTCTGACCCTCTCTTGTACTGAGACTGTTTTGGTGCTGCCTAGCCTAGAGACTTTTATTTCTCACCCATCCAGAAGCCCCATGAGCAGCAAACTCTAACAAGAACCATTTTTCCAGAAGCGGGACCTTTGTTCCGGAAGGGAATTCTGAAAATGCTGGGAGAAGGCTGTGCATTTCCCACCACACACTGACACAGGGCAATCAGACCTAAAGAGTTCTATGATTCCTGCCCAGTCAGCCCCTGTGCCATGCTGCGCTGGTGATACACTTCTTAGAAGTACATCTTTGGCACCTATTTTAAAATATCCTCTTAGCTAAAAGAATAAATTAGAGGAGGAGGCATTTTGTGTTCCGGCCCTGGAGATTTAAAAGAATCTATACTTTTGGGGATCTGTCTTTTCCAAGAGCCATTTGGAAGGGAAACCTAAATGAACATTTAAAAACCCTTTTAACTTTAGCCTGTGAGGTTCAAAATGCATCCTAGGAGGCCTGTGAGTCAATATAACTGAGCCAACTGCTTCCAGCAGCTCCCACACGCCTGCTGCTCTGAATTTGATGTACCTTTTAGTTTGCCCGTAGTTTGAGGAACCTGCTAAGAATGACTTTATTTGCCATAACTCAAATTTCTTCAGACTAATGTGTTATATCCAATTAAGATGGTACAGTACTATCACCTTACTCTGCTAACCACAGCTGCTTCTGCTGAAATGTGCCATTTAATCTGGATTGTCCTCAAAGCCAAGGAACAGCTTTGCTGATTGTGGCTGATATATCATCTTGGCAGATATTTAAATTTTTATTAATATATAACCTAAAATATCTTTAAGTGTTTTAATATTCCAATAAATAAGTAGAAAAAACAGATATTAGAAAATTTATTTTCCCATGTAATCCTACTCATGCTCCATGAGATTTCTTTTCTTGCTTTGCTATTATAATAATTGCCCTGCTAACTTCACAAGGTTATCATGAGACTCAGGTGAAGTGTTATATTTTAATGTATTGGATAGGCTATCACATATGCTACAGATGTATGTGGTAAGTGCCAGCCTAACCTGTGATCTTTATTGTCTGATAAAACAGGCCCTGAACTCTGAAGGCAAAGTCTTAAAAATGTACACAGTACTGTAGATATATAGTTTTGGTAGCAAGAAATATTTAAATTCCATTCTTGACCATCTCTCTATGATAATAATGATTCTGCAGCAGCGATTTATGTCTGGAATTAACAGTCATCTGTACTTACTGACTTTTTATGTCTCTAAGACAGATATTAGTCTCTGAGATTCACCCTGCTCCTAATCAATAATAACAATGTCAAGTTTTGTCCAATATTTCTTTTATCAAACAATCTATGAATAATTCTCTGTGTATCATGCAAAATGGATAAAGGAAACACGTAAGAACCACAAAATTAGATGGCAAATAAAAATCCATAAATGTTTCATATCACTTTTTTCTTTTTAATTTTCATATGTTTTAGTCAGCCTGCACTGCCTGTCCTCTTCTAATTCAACTGACTTGGCAGTCTTCCCAATGTATAAGTTTTCAAAGTTGGCCCTGGGCAAAAACCTAACAAGGCCTCCTCAGCACTCAATTTAACACATTTTCCCTTCAGTGTAGCACATTTTCCCAAGACAGCTACCTGGATCTCCTCTGAATTACCCATCTCTCAGAGTCCAGGATGTCCAACTCTCAACTCAGAAATCATCACCTTTTCCCTTTCCAGGAGCTTTCCACAAATGTGATGATAATAGCTCACAGTTAGCAGAAACACCTAGGGCCTAAGAATGGTCCTTTTGCTTCAGATTGGTGTGGGCAGCTACCTATCACACTTATGGCTAGGGCTGGCCTGCATTCTTTTTATAACTCTGAATCCATTTTGTGAATTACAATTAAGTAACATTTTGGCAGAATAAATGCTGAATTAAACTTGAACACTGAATGTACCTCACATGGATTTCCTTTAGAGGGCACTATTGATTCTCTGAAACCATGGAAACCTTTCTTCATGTTTTCTTGGTAAAGTTGGCCAATTTGGGTCATATTGGGCTTGAAATCTACCATATAGTATGACATTAGTATTATCCTCATTACCAAATCTATACTTTAAAGAGATTGTCCATGCACAGAATAAATAAGAAACTAAACCAAATGCTGGTTGTTAGGACAAATCACCAGTACAACACATATAGTTTTCTATAATGGAAACTTCAATTGGTTTATTTGCTTTATGAATTCTCTAAGTGAGAATTCCCTTTTGTCAGATGATGTAAAATTTAAATTAAACAATTCAGTCTTTTGTTTATAATGACAAATTAGTACCTCCTTGGAAACTGATGTATCATTCTAAAAATAACAGATAATTATTAACATATTTATATGTTAATACCATTAATACCATGTTGATAGTATTTTCATTCAGAAATCCATTAAGGTCTGGAGATATCCTAATAAAATTTCTTCTCAAATTTCTTGTTTTTCTGAGACTCTGCCAATTCACAGATTTTTGATAAAAGCCATAAGGGAGAACTTTTTTTTATTCTCTAAGTTAACAAAAATAGAAATTTATAAGCTGGTTCACTGCAGTCTTGCTCTAATTTTAAAACAATAAAATCTAAAATATTCCAAAGCTCAAAACCATAATTTTTCAGATATAAATACATTCATATCACCTACCTACCAGGGTTTGCTTCATGCCTTGCTTAGTAATTTCTTACTAAATTACCAGTGTTCTGGGAGTGGGTAGTAGTCTCAAAAGTGTTTTACAAATAAATACATTAACAAATAAAAAGGTCATGTGTACATCAGAGATAAGAGAAAAAGGTGGATTTTCATTGTCTAAGGAAGTAAATATAAATTCACCAGACCAGCATTTAAGACTCTTCATAGGATGGTCCCAGTTTGTCTTCCTAGACTCACCTTCCTCTACCAGTGACCTGAGTTCCAAGCAAATGGTGCCACCCACTATTCTCTGGACATTTGTGCTTTCCTCTATCCCTCCCTTTACTCGTCCAGTGTCTTCCACTTGGAATTCACTTTCCTCCTCAGCTCACCTCCCCAAACCTAGTAAGAGTCCAATCCATCCTTCAAGTGGCATTTTGAATACCACTCACTCCACTGAGTCTCCTTCAAAATGGATCTACCAATTCTGTGGATTTCCATGCCAAGTTATATATAATCTCCACTTGGAATTTATTAATTTTGTTTTGTATTTAAGTGGTTTGAGTGTTTATTTCATTACTCTTTCTAAATTGCAAAATTTTTAGAGTTGGTTTCAGGCTCTGCATTAGGTCTAGCACTCGGCATGTGGTAATAACTCACTACATATTTTTTTCAAATGAATTAAGTTAAACAGACACTATTACCATTTGCCTAATGAGAGACATTGAAGGCAGAACTTGGACAGTGTGGTAAGAGAGGAGTGAAGATAAGTACCAGAGACATTAAAAGTGAAGTGAAAGGCCTTTACCAACTGATCTAATGTGGAAAGTAAGCACTCTGTCACTCTTATGCTCTTTATTCTATTTTACTTTAAATTATTGCATTTTTCTGATATAATACAATATGTATTCTCTCATTAGAATGAAGATCAATATGGGCAGGAATTTAGTTTTAGTTTAGCTCATCACTATATCCACAGCACATAGGAGAGTTCAAAACATATTTTAGGTGCTCAATAATATTTGATGAATGAATGAACTAATAAGGATGCAAAACTGACAGAAAATTGTCAAGCTAAAAGGATAGCAACATCATCAACAGATTAGGAAAAAGAGGAGAAGGAATAAGTTTGGAGAGAGGATGATTTAGAGGTGTATACGTGGACATATAAGATGGGCACTGAGGAAACAATTGAAAATTGACACTGGAATGTGAGAAGGAAGTCAGACTCAGATATGTAGATTTGGGCCTGATGACATAGCTGTGATTCCCGAAGCCATGAGACTAGATGGTGTTGTGAAGGGGAGAGGTATGCACTGGCTATATCACTGGTAAGCACCTCTGCTGAGAGGCAGAACTAAGTAAGAGCCCGATAATGAGTGAAAACTGGTCCTAGAAGTAAGGAGAAAACCAGGGATATTTTATGTCCTTTTCTTGACTAACCTCTCTACTATCTTTGACATTATTTAATTTCTCTTCCCACTTGGTTTCACCATTTTTTACTGGTTCTTCCTAAATGCTGTGGAGTTTTATTTCCTAAAAATCTTTTAAATTTATTCTGCCCCCCACCCTTTTTTTTACACTTATCACCATAGTTTTAGTTCAGAAACATCATGGTCTTTATCCAAATTCTTTAGCACCCTCCTTACTGGTCTTTCAGCTTCTGAGTAACTGCTTGCCTATTCCACCCAGTACCGTTCCACCAGAATGATCTTTATAAAATACAAATCTGATTATACCATTAAATGGCTCAGAATTCCTCAATGGCTATCCACGATTTATGTCATAGTATTCAAACCCTTGACTGACCTGGCCTCTGCCTTCTTATACAATTTCATCTCCTGCCCCTCCCCCATATTCTTTATAACCCTCCCCCCATAACAAGCCACTTGTAGTTTGCTGACTGCACCATGCTGTTCCCTGTGCCTTTGACATTTTCTAATCGACAAACTCATTTTTTCTTAAAAATGTCCAAGAATAGCCTCTTTTTGAAGATTCTCTGACTCTTAGATTTAGATGCTTCCTCCTTTCATATGCCTCCACTATGGCTTTCACCTGTTGTTTCATTGTCTGTTTTCATACTTTCTTCGAGGGCAAGAGCTAAATCCTTTCAATGTTTGCATTCTCAACATCTATGTCAACATCTATCACAGTGTGTGGCAGGTGGATGATAGATATTGATGGAATAAATGGATAAAAAGGAGAACATATCAGGGAGGAGGATGTGGTGATCAGAGAAGCTGGAACTGAACAATGACATTTGGATTGCTTTACAGAGAAATGACTCTGAGAGAGTAGATTCACTAGAATGGTTGAGGCAGAAGCAAGATCACCAAGTCGAAGCAACAAAGATAGATTGTGCTTTCAGTAACGGGATGAGATGCTAAGATAGCCTGATGGAGCAAGAAGTTTGGGGAAGCTTCGATTATTAAATTTTAATTTAATATGATTTTAATTTTTGTTTCTAATTTTAGGTGAAGAAGAAGAACATAAGCAAGTTATCTAATAAAAAGGAAGCTGTTGATAATTCAAGAAAAAGGAAAAAAATAACAGGGAAAATTTCCATTGGCAGAAGGGAGAGATGGACTCAAAGGCACATGGTGAAGTGGACTTTGTGATGATCTAACCAACATCTAGTTGATAACTACCCTAAATTTCTTCTCCTAGTAACTACCCTAAATTTCAAGTACTTCTTTTCAAGTCCAAGGCTACCAGCTGAATAGTGCTCCAGGGAGCACTATTTCTGTTGTGTGTTTTGTGAACGGCATAAAATACAGTTCTGGAATAGAAATTCATATGAATTGTACCTTCTGGAGCTATGCAATTGGACAATGCTGCCTGGGTATCCCGAACCCTATATGCATTGACTCCATCCTGTTTCTAGAAATAGAGTATGGGATTCAAGCCTAAAATAGTATGAAGTTCTCACATAAACATAGTTACCAGTTTAGGGAAGACATTTCTTCCAATTTAGACCAGTGAGATCTGAGAGGAATTTTCTTCGGGCTTTTGAAAAAGAAGTTTCTTTGCTTTTCTATAAGAAGTTCTAAGAACATCTCTCGTTTGCTGCTGGAATGTGAAAAATGAAGCATGTGGCCCTGGAACTGCTGTAGCCATCCCGGGATCCCCAGGGACTCTAACCTTGAGCTGAACTTGATACCAGCAAGGTCAGAGAAGAGAGGCAGGATCTGATTTCTCTGGCACTGTTGAGCTGCTGAAGTCTGGACTGCTAGTTACATGAACCTGTAATTCCTCTTTATTGTTTTCAGCTAGTCACAGATAGAAATGGAGCTGTGATAGCCTCAGAAAAGGAATAGAGCCCCTTCTTTCTCTTGAGAACAGAGGGTGAAGAGACAGAGAAATGAGAAGAGAAATGTGAAGCTTTTTTCTCTAACATTTGTGTGTTTTGTATGTGCCAGACAATGCATTTAATAGTTTACACTCTTTCACATATCATCACAGCAGTCCTAGGAGAATCATCATCCCCATTTTATATGAGCAAAGTGTGCCTATAAGATATTAAGTGATAGGCTGGGTCACTGGGCAGTAAGTAGCAGAATTCATGGTTGAGTAGTGTGTGCATCCAGGCTGAGGGGTTTCCACATAGGCTTTTAGCCATCAGGTTAGACCTCAACGATTTTCGCAAGAAATCGGGGAGCATGCAGAGGCAGAGGGTGTGCAGAGTCGGGGTAAAGTAGTGCCTGAAGAGTGTGGAAAAGCAGGGAGTCAATTTGAGATAAATGAAAAAATTGCTGAGCAAGAGATTGGCTCTGGAAATACCAAATCTGTGTTTCACAGATTACCTTGAACAGCATAACAAGAAAAAAATGTAAACCATCTCATAACGATGCATCAACTTATCTTCATATCAAAAGTATTGAACAGAGAGAGATTTGACTATCACCAACTCGAGTTAAACTCCCTTTACCTAGTAGGTGTGGAACCTGAGGTCCAGGGAAGACACTGTGTAATAATAATAATAACTAATGTCTCTAAAATTCACAATTGACCAATTTTCCCAAGAGCTTGGCACATCCAAGATTCTCTGGAAACCACATTTAAGATAAACAAGCCAGACATAGGTGGCATTTGCTGGAGTAAACAGGGAGAGCGGTTCAGTCTGTCACCCTCCTTATAGACTCCCATCTTGTCAGTGGTGTCCACACTTACTGATACCAGTTACTTCATCCTTTTACTACACTTTCTTTCTTTTGGGAAAATCCCCTTTTAAATATTTGCCTCTACTTTTTGCCTTCATATATATATATATATTTTTCCTATACCTAGTTGTGGAAAAAGCACTAGAACTCCAGTGTAGGAAATTCAGGACTGAGCTCCTCCCCAGCCACTGACCATAGCTGTAGGTAGGTGCTTCCTCTCTTCCCTCAGGGATATTTGCCCTGCCTACCCCAAAGCTGTGGTACATGAATGGGAGTGGTGTCCAGTGAAATACTGTACTATAAAGTCTTCTGTGAAAAGCAAGTTTGCAATATGACAGACTTCTAGTTCATTCAGTTTTCAGAGATGAGTAAAGGTAGAGAAAGCTTACTTATCAATATGGGGAGAAAAAAACTGAAAAAGAGGTAATATATAGCTGAACAGAATCAAGATTCAAAATAAGTTTGATATGGAGTCAATTCAAATTGAAGAAGATGGCCTTTGATAATTGCTCATGTAGAAATTATCTGCAAAACTTTAGCTGACTTCAAGTTGATATGAACCATAGCCTTTGCTGATTAGGACTCAAAGGAGCAAGCAGTCTACTTAGTTCTGGCTGAGCACACTCATAACTTCGGTCCACCCTGAAGGACCCATTTTAAGATGGATGCCAACGACTCAAGGATCTCAAGTTAAATGTGGCAAGGTGATGCAAACCACAGTCAGGAAACCACAAAGAAAGAAAGACTGAACAAACTAGGAATGATACAGAGAAGAATGAAAAATTGAGGAAGAAGTGGGAGCAATCTGTAAATAGCTGATGAGCAGTGATGTATAAGGAATTTACTCCACACTTCTCCAGGTAGAGCACCAGCTAGAGGAATGTACAGGGAGGTAGATAGGAGTTCTCTTTAAGAAAGAACTCCCAAATATTTGGACTCATCTGTAAATGGCATGAGTTATCTGGTGAATTAATGAGTAACTTAATTAAGTGATCTCAAAGTATCTTCGACTCTAAGATTTATTGATTTATGACCTTCCAAATCATGCCTAGTTCATACAGAGAGAATCATTACTAACCTGGTAAAAATAGCATTTTAGTATTTTCTGTGCAGATTTACATGTATTATTCATTTGTAGTCTACGTATCTAAAGTATGGACCATTTGGTATATACTACATTATAATCTGATTCTTTTCATTTAACATATAGTAAACATTTTTCTATCTCATTAAATATTTTATGACCTGACTTTTATAGGTCACGTGGTATGGATGCTCCATAATTATGCAATCAGTCCCCTATTTTAGGACACTTATATTGTCTCCAATTTTTAATGATTATAAATAACCATGTACTCAACCTATATACCGTCCCCTCAGCAAAAATGGACTTCTCATAAGAAGAGGTTTCATGGCTGCATCAAACAAACTAAATATCAAACCAAATAAGAGAACTAACTCACTCTTAACATTTTAAAAGCATCTAATTTTCCTTATAATTTTACTTTGCCTGGAAACATTTTGAGGCAGGAATTCTGGCTTTTAAATGTTCTATGCTGCAAGGAACACACCATTCATTATATGTGGGTTTTTTTTTTTTTTTTTACATTTATAAAATTGTCTCCTTCATGTTAAAATTGCCTCAGGGTACAAGTACAAAATATAAAACATTTAATTAAAATATAAAAAGCAGAACACTAGTATGGTAGTATAATCAGTGTTAATGACAATATGAAAACATAACAGTGACTTTTGAAAATGAAGGAGAAAACCCTAGATTAGTTTTAAAAATATAGGCTATGAAGTATTTTAAATTATATTTTAACACAGTAAGTTAGAGTACCACACATGATCACATTAGATACGAATTGCATTATTTTAAAATAATGCTGTTTACTTTCCCTATTTATTTCATTTAACGATTCTGAGATAAGTGCACTGGAAACAAAACACTTAATTCAAGAGGGTTTTGGCCCCAAGATCAAAAAGCAGATATAGGGAGGTATGAGCACATTCGAAATGGTTTCCCTTTGCAAACAATGATCATTATTGTCAATTCAAGCCCTCTTATTTTTATGATATATGATTTAGACAAGTAGTTGTAAGAAATATTTTATTTGCAAATAAAGCCCATTAGCATTTATAATGTAGGCATAAGTCCAAAGCTGGGCTCAATCTGCTTTTTCCAAAGAATTAAAAGAACTTTTTAAGACAGGCAATCCTTATAGAAATCTCTGAAGATATTTAAGAAAGGTTAATGATGAACTATGACTCAAGGTGGCAAAACCTCCAGGAAGAACACATCATCCCATTATCTGAGAAGGCATATCTGGCAAAGCATTCACTGAAGAAACAGGTTGGCAAAGAAATGGAATCTCAAGTAAAATGAAAAGCTACCTGAGAAAGCTTCAGAAGGAATGATTCTAAGGTTTGAGACAACCTTCCTAGAATACATAGTCACTTTCTTTGGGGATAATTTAATATTTTTTAGAAATCTCATTGTTTGAGAATATGCAGTCCAAGAATAAATCTTTACTATGCTCCATCCCTTGTGAAGAGGGGCAGTCCCCATGCTGCCTTTGAAATCACACTTTTAGCCCTTGGCCTCTGAGGTGACTTGTATTTGTGATAATTTTCCCTGTGAGAAGTCATCTTTGCAAATAACATTCTCCAGGGACCTGGCACCATGAGATTTGCCCAGTGTACTCTGTGGAGTTCATCAAGTTGAGGATGAAGACATGCCACTGACCTGTTTTTATTTCTTAGAGCTCAATCACTATGACTGTAGCCTGGCTTGACAGCAGCTGAGAAGAGAGTGTTCAGGTTATAGATTGTTTTCTACCTTAATATATTTTGAGGAAGGAAGAAAGAAAGGACAGAAATGAGAGGGAGAAGATAAAAGGGGCAAAACTGTGTTACCTTGGTGTGTACTAGAGAATAACCTTACACAAAGGGAGGTTTCACTTTTGTCCTTGGTTCCTCTGGGGTGATCTCTAAATCTTTAGAATGTCAAGCCTGATAAGAGTCTAACAATGTGACTTAAGCGGGTTGGGGCGAGGGGGACATGTCACATCAGCTAGATCCTCAGAAAGGCTGGATACTGAGATTGGCAATGTGGATGGCCAATTAGGTCTGTGTAACTAAGCCCCCATTTAACTCTGGACATCAAGTCTTGGGTGAGCTTTCCTGGTTGGCAATACTTTGTGCATATTTTCTCACATTGTTACCAGAAAAGTTAACGCTGTTTACACTCCATGGAGAGAACAATTGGAAGCTCTGAATTTAGAACTCTCCTGGACTCTGTCCCATACCTCCCTCTTCCCTTGGCTCATTTTAATCTATGTCCTTTCACAGTAATAAACCATAGCCATGAGTATAACAGCTTTCAGTGAGTTCTGTACTTCCAGAGAATTATTGAAATGAGGGTGGTCTTGGGGACTCTCAAACTTGCACTTGGTACCGGAAGTGAAGGTGGTCTTATAACTTTGCACTCAGCAGCAATCCAGTTCCCTCTAGTATTTCATATAATGATACACCTGTGAGCTATGTCACCTTCTCCTCCTCCACAATTCTTTGGCCCCCACTCTGCCACTCTATCACCCAACACGTCCATGACTATATAAGATTGCCCCACTAAAATATTCCCCCTTAACCTCATCCTCTCCCCTCTTTAGGAAAAATCATCTGTTCCAGCCCGGCTGCTTTCACTGGGGTCTCCTTCCTACATGAATACACTGTCTTTACTCAGGTTACTTCCCTTGAGTGTCTCCTTTCCCTCATCTCATCCAAATCCTACCTGTATAAACATTTAAAAAGAGAGACATGGAAAAACTACAATGTCTTGGAAAATTTATTTGAAATAAATTCAAGGCCAATTATAAACTGGTAGGATCCAGGGAGAGATAAAAGTCTATTGTGGGAGGTAATGGAATAAAAACTACACCAGGTATCACCAGAATCCAAGCCACAAAACCCTTTTGTCTGTTTTTCAGAATGAGCATAATTTGCTAATATTTTATTCTACTAGGGATTCTCACCGTCCAAATGACAAGTGTTGTAACTAGTCCTCTGTGCTCACAACCAGCGTTTTCCTCACACCCAGATAACTGGATGGCAGTAGTAAACTGTTTGAGACTTCACCTGTCCTAGTTTAATAGTATTTCTGGATTTCAGGTTTCTAGACTACAAAAGTTCAAATTAATTAAAATAGTTTTGTTCCACTTCCAATTTTTCTGCATGTATTCTCTGTTCCTTTCTCGGAATTAGGGAATAAAATAAAAATATAGGTTTACACAGTTATAACCCAATAATGCCAAAACAGAAACATACCAATTACCCGGAATCTTCAAAGCTTTTGAGTTGCTGATGGTACCACCATGATACTTCTTTGGCTACCTGCCATAACGTGCACAGCCTTAACCCTAGGACTCGGGTAGGGCTGGTGACATCAGAGATTGGTCATTTGCAACCCAGAGGACACACCATCCCTCCAAGCCTCACACTACTGAAAACCATCCTATAATGGTTTAGTAATTTCTGTAGAACTATATAATTTACATAATAATTAAAATGGTAGAGTGACAAAATGGATAGTCACTTAAAGGCCTTTTTGAAACAATCACATGTCAAGCTTGCTACCAGTGTTTCAATTCCTTAAAAAATAATCTTGTGCCATATTTGTCCTTGTTTGTTCTCTAACAAAGGATCGTTATAACGTATTTTTAAAGTTCTGTTTCACCCTTGTAGTGAAATGAAAGTTCTGAAAATGTCATGTCGTGACTTTAGTTGGGTGTTTACAGATTTTCCTTGCTGCCCATTCATCTCAACACAGATAAGAAACACCTAAAAAAAGGCAGGTTACTTTGCCTTGAATCTGTCGGGAGTTGTGATTGGTAGCTCCATCCTTGTGGCTAGGAAAAACCCGGTTCTTCAGCACTGGGGAAGCTTTAACTCATCATACAGCTTTTCCACCTCTTTTCACTTCAGAGCTGCTCCAAAGTTCACATGTCCTTAGGCAACTGTCAGGTTTATCAGATAATGTATGAACAGCTGTCAGGTTTTTGCTAAGCTCACCATTGCCTCAAATACAGTTCAACTCCTACTCTCTCTCAAGGGGCTCTATCATATTTCTTTTTTCCTCCATTAGCATCAGCTGCCCTCTTCATTCTCCTGCACCTGCCCAGCCTCTTCCACACCTTTGACATAATGTTTCTCCCATCCAGAGTGGTGCCTTTTCCTCACCCTATCTCCAAAACCTAGCAATTCTTCAAAGCAAATGCCAATAACTTCCCCTATTAGGAAGGCTCTCTGCTCAAACTCTTAATTTTAATTCCTCGCCTCTCTGACCTCCAAATGAACTTATATTTATATACTTATAAAATGTTTGGCTGGAAAGGCCTTTCAGTTCAACCTCCCTTCGATTGCAGTAATTCATCCCAGTCTGTGTCTGAATTGAAAAGGGAAGTACACTGCTCTCCAAGACTGCCTGTCTGACTCTGGACAGCTGTCTTCTTAAGAGTTCTCCTTTACACTGAGCAACAGTCTGCTACTCTGCAACCTCAGCTTCTCCTCTACAGCAAAATAAAATACAATGAAGTTACAATTCATGCAGGGGTTTGTTTTAAAGTAGACAGGATGAATTCAGTATTACTCTTGGAAATCCAAGTCGTCATCCAGAAATTATAGTAATTTCGTTTTTATGTAGATAGTCCCTTCTTTTAGAACATCCATCATGGCCATTTTTTCCCTCTATTTTTGGAATAGATTTCTATTTCTTTGACTAAACTGCTGATGTAGTTGTTGACTCACAGGTGAAGGCCATTTATATGTAAAACACCTGCTTTTTAAAAGTACAATCATGTTAACACACAGAGATGCTCACAAGTCAAGAGGCATCAGGAAACTGAGACCAGCCAAGATAATATAGGCACACGTTCCCTCCAGAATACATCTACTTCTTTTCATACATGATGGGCTTCACATATTTAATAGGAAATAATAGTTCTCCCAATTATTTGTGTTACTTTTGTTGCTTTGATGCTCACCACTGCCTCTCACTGTTCCTCAGTGATATTGTGCTTTTACCACACCAACAACTCTGGTGTTGATATTGTGAACTTTCTTGATTTTCTGAGAAAGCATAGTTTCAGGTTTACATATACGAAGTTGAGGTGAGAGTGGGACGACCAAGCAGAAATTGACCAGGAGGGAGACACAGATAGTTAAAGAATTAGAGCTAAAGTTTGAGCAAGAAATCAGAATTGAAAATCTAAAAATTTGGAGTCACTTTCAGAAAGTTGACAGTCTTGGCCTTGCAATTAGATTATATAATTTCTGGGGGCAGAGACTGCTCCATATATTTTTCTGAAACGTCATATTATGAAAGCATTTCAGCAAGCACTAAACAAGTATTAGTAGATTATAATTCAAGTTCTAGAGAGCTCAGCATATAAAAGCAATTTAGAAAAAGATGGGGCAGGAGTTTGAGCATATTACATTATGAACAACAGAATCGCCTTCCTCTCCACCCTACCGCTAATAGGCATGCATGCCTGCACAAGCACACACTGCTCACATAGCCCTGGAAACTGGTCTATGCAGAATCCCTCAGGTGTAGGGTGGGGAATTGTTAAGTTGGGGGCAAATGAAGAGGGCTTCAAGCTTCCCACGTTATCTTGAGCAGAGCAGCCCTGTTTTAAATCCATTGTTCACAATGAGGTCTCAAGGCTGGGACATCCACGCCATCAATCTCAGGGTTAATAGCTAAAGGACATGTAATATGCCTCTTGCCTCCACTATGCTTGCTAAAAGTCCCCTTTTTTTTTTTTCATTTTATTACTTTATATATATTGTTGAACTGATAATACGCACCATGGGACACCGCTGGAGAAGAGAAATCAGCAGGACTGCTCTGACAAGACAAGCCTAGTTTTTGCACTTTGGAGAAACTACATAGATTTTCTCTTTCTAGGGCCTGTCTGGTGGCAGGGAAATCTTGATAGTCTTTTGAATCTACCTAATCTATGGCTCCCATTAGCGAAAATCTCAAATGCTCCTTTGCAAGGAAGAATATATACATGGTAGGTGGAATGTGGAATGGGTGGTAAGAAGTGAAAATGAAAGTTTGAGCTCTAATTGGTGAAGGTAGAACCGGGGGTCATAGCTGAGAGCTGGCCTGAAGACCCGTTCAGCAGGAGTGGAGAATGGCATAAAGCTGAAAGATGGGTGGGCATCTCATGGGGAGGCCCTGAATGCCCTGCTAAAACAATTTGGACCTTATCCCATGGGCAAGGAAGAACATTGTTTTTCTGTTTATTTGTTTTGTTTTGTTTTTAAAGGGATAATCAGAACAATGCCTTTGAAGGTTAATCCTGATGAGGTAGGTGGGTGAGAAGGCAAATTTAGCTCATGAGATGTTTCTTTTCTAAACCTCTTTGAGACTTGCTTTTCCTCTCTCTCTGCAATAGAGATAATAGCAACAGAGTAACATAGTGAGAACTAATGAGAAGCTATTAAAGGTACATATACAATCTCTGGCCTTAGGCTGCCTGGGTTCAAATCCAACTCTGCTTATAAATTCTGTGGCCTCAGGTAAGTTACTATAAAATAGGGGTCATGAGAAAAGTACCTACCTCACAGGGCTGTTGTTGAGGATTAAGGTTAATAAACATGAAGTACTTTGTAAGTAAAAATCTATTGTCCAAGTGAGAGTATAATTAGGGTATCCCCAGAGGGAAGGGAAAGGAACAATAAAATGTGAACAACACTATTAAGATATGACAATAACTCTTTGTACATGAAAGATAAGGGAAAATAAAGATAACAGTGAGAAATACCTTCTTAACAACCTAGAGAAAGTAGTATCATTAACAGGAACAGAGAAAGCAGGAGGGTAAGCAGCAGACCTGGAGGACAATTCATGAGTTTGTTTTGAGATACGTTGAGTATGCTGTCAAGATATCTAGCTTCCTGGCAAGTGGTCAGTATTGCAGGACTAGAACTGAAGATCAGGGTAAGGACTGGATACACAGGACTGAGGTGTTCATGTGGTTAGAATTGGTGGTTGAAGTTATGACATTGACTGAAGTCACTAAAAAGAGTGAAGGAAAAAGATGACAGAAGATAGAAATTTAGGGACGCCTAGAAAATTAACTTTTATAGCTAGTTTTTAATATATAAAATGTTATTCTCCCAGTATGTTACAAGAATCGGGAGAGAAGGAGCTATGTCTTAATGACTTTTATGATCTTTTCAAGTAAAAAAGTACTAATTTCTCATTATAAATAATTTATAAATATAGAAAAGTGCAAGAGGAATAATAATCATCTAAAATCCTACTATTAACATTTAGGTATATTTCCTTCCAAATAATGATGTTTCTATCTTGAGGGGAATCATACTATTTAAAAAGTTTTGCATTTCATTTTTTTAATGTAGAAATTGTGTGATCCATGAGAATTAAAGATTCTAAGGAACTATCATAATAAGTGGCTGCATACACACATTCCTTAAACCTGAGAAGTCAAATATGTGGTCAAAGGGGCATAACTATTTCTATTTGAATTTCAGAGGGAAGAGTAGTAGCTAGGACTTCCCATGACATAACTAACACCTCCTATCTCTCAGGGCTAGGCTACAGCTCCCTCACTCTAAGGAAATAGAACCACTATATGAAACATTTAAAACTGGAATTAACAGGAACAGCTGTCAACAAAACCAAGTGCATTTATTATTCACACTCAGTCATTGCCAATTAGAATTTTCTTTTTGAAACAAATCTAACTCCATTAGTATATGAAGGCCTCATTAAGCACTGAGAAAGGTGCTCTCTCACTCTTTGGCTGAAAGGACTCTATCATCTTTTACATTAGTCATAAAGACTTGATCTCAATAGATGTTTTCAGCCTGGCCAAGTACTTGAGATAACTTCACACACAACTTACAGCAGTACTAGATGGAAAAAAGTATAGATTTTATGTACTTTATTATTATAATCTCATAAGCTAAACAAACTATTTGGGGGAAGGGGGGAAGGAATTGGTAAATTGTTTCCCTAAATTCATACATTGGAGTTATCTGCAAAAATGTAATATATAATCTTCTCCCATTAAGTCTCTTTATCAAAACAATCTTCCTTTGTTTATTCACCAGAAAATAGAGAGGCAAAATTAAAACTCTGTTAGCGTCTGATAATAAAATCTAAAGGCCGAACTGTAGGAAGATATGTAAATTTCCCTTGCATCCTGCTTTGCTTGCTCAGCAGCAGGATAAATCTCTTAACTAGCACATGGATTGTTTTCCAAATTATTAGTCTTCAGTAGATGCTACAAAATTACTCAAACGGTACACAAGACAGGCTTGTAAAAAGCAAGAGAGAAAATTACATTCGAAACGGATTTAAAATCCAAGGAAATTAATATCCTTCCATTTTCCTTTATTCATGTTGTCCAGGGTTCATGCAGCTTGTTGGGTGTGTTGGACAAACCAGAACAAATAAATCCTTAGAAACATAAAACTATTAATAATGAATCACAAAGAAATAAAAAAAATATATAAACAGACTAATTAGTACTTAGGAGATTGAATCAGTAATAAAAATCTTCCAGTGAAGAAAAGCCCAGGACTAGATGGCTTTACTGGTGAATTTTACCTAATATTTAAAGAATTAACATTGATTCTTTTCAAAGTCTTCCAAATAATAGAAGAGGGAACACTCCCAAATTTATTTTATGAGATCAGCATTATCCCAATACCAAATCCAAATAAGGACACTAATAGGAAAAACAAAACAAAACAAAACAAAACAAAACAACAAAACAAAAAACTACTAGCCAGTATCCCTGGTGCATATAGATGTAAAAATTCTCAACAAAATACTAGCAAACTGAATTCGGCAGCACATTAAAAGTATCATTCATCATAATCAAGTAGGATTTTTCTTTGGGATACAGGGATGTTTCAACATATGAAAATAAATTAATGTGATATATCACATTAATAAAAGAATCATATCATTTCAATAGACACAGAAAAGCATTTGATGACCAACATTCAACATCTGTTTATGATAAAAACACTTAAAAATTAGGCATGGAAGGAACATATCTCAATATAATAAAGGCCATATGATAAACCCATTGCTAACATCACATTCAGTGGTGAAGGATGAGGGCTTTTCCTCTATAATCAGGAACAAGACAAGGGTGGGTACCCACTCTCACTACTAATATTCAGCACAGTACTGGAAATCCTTGCCAGAACAATCAAGCAAGAAAAGAAACAAAAGGTATTATAATTGGAAAAGAAGAAGTAAAACTGTCTCTACTAGCAGATGACATAATTTTATATATAGAAAATCCTACAGACTTCACCAAAAAACTGCTAGATCTAATTAATAAATTTAGTAAAGTTGCAGGATACAAAATTAACATACAAAAATCAGTAGCATTTCTATACACCAACAATAAATTATCTGAAAAAAGAAAGAAAGCAATCACATTTACAATAGCATCAAGAACAATAAACTACTTAGGAATTAACTTAATCAAGGATCTCTACTCTGAAAACTACAAGACATTGATGAAAGAAATCAAAGACGACACAAATACATAGAAAAGTATTCTGTGTTCATGGACTGCAAGAATTAGTATTGTTAAAATGTCATTACTACCAAAAGCTACCTAGAGATGCAGTACAATCCCTGTCAAGATTCTAATGGCACTTTTTTTTTTTCACAGAAATAAGAAAAACACTCCTAAAATTGACATGGAACCACAAAAGATCCCAAATAGCTAAAGAAATCTGGGAAAGAAAAATAAAGCAGAAGGCATCATACTTCCTAATTTCAAGTTATGCTATAAAGCTGTAGTAATTAAAACAGTAAGGTGCTTCTATACTGTTATATAAAAACAGACAAAAAGGACAATGGAACAGAATCGAAAGCTCAGAAATAAACCTAAGTATCTATGGTCAACTAATATTTGACAAGGGAGCCAAGAATATTCAAGAAATAAGACAGTTTCTTTAATAAGTGGTGCTGGGAAAACTAGATATTTGCAAGTATAAAAATGAAACTTGACACTTATCTTACATCATTCACAAAAATTAAGTGGATTAAAGACTTAAATGTAAGACCTGAAATTATGAATCTCCTAGAAGAAAATATAGGAAAAGAGCTCTTTAATATTGGTCTAGTAATGATTCTTTTGGAAATTATACCTAAAGCACAAGCAACAAATGCAAATGTAAACAAGTGCACTTACATCAAACTGAAAAGCTTCTGTATTGTGTAAAAAAAAAAAAAAAAATCAACATATGAAATGGAAAAATTATTTGCAAATCATATATCTGATAAGAGGTTAATATCCAAAATATATGAAATATTTATACAACTCAATAGCAAAATCCCCAATTAATCCAATTAAAAATAGGTAAAGGACCTGAATGGACATTTTTCTAAAGAAGATATATGAATGGCATGAAAAGATGCTCAATGTCACTAGTCATTAGGGAGATGCAATTTAAAATCACAGTGAGATACAACCTCACACTTATGAGAATGACCACCATCAAAAAGACAAGAAATAATAAATTGTGATGTGGATGTGGAGAAAAAGGAACTCTTGATCGCTGTTGGTGGGATTGTAAATTAGTACAATCATTATAGAAAACAGTGTGGAAGTTCCTCAAAAAATTAAAAATAGAACTACCATAGGATCCAGCAATTCTCCTTCTGAGGCTATATCCAAAGGAAATGAAAACAATAACTTGAAAAATATCTGCACCCTCATGTTTACAGCAGCATTATTTATAACAGGTAAGACATGGAAACAACCTAAGTGTCCATTGACAGATAAATGGATAATGAAGTTGTGGTATATATGTACGATGGAATATTATTTGGCCACTAAAAAAGCAAGAGAATCCTGCCATTTGATACAATCTTGAATGCATTACTGCTAAGTGAGATAAGTGAGAGAAAAACAAATACTGTCTGATCTCACCTCACCTATATGTGGAATAAAAAAAACACTTCACAGAAAAAATGATTTGTGGTTACCAAAGGTAGAGTGTGGGGGAAGGGGAAATTGAAGGAAGGTGATCAAAAGATACAAACTCCCAGTCATGAAATAAATACTAGGAATGTAGTATATAACATGATGACTATAACACTGCTTAATGATATACAGTAAAGTTGTTAACAGAGTAGATCATCAAAGTTCTCAGCATAAAAAGAAATTTTTTTCTTTTTTAATTTTTTCTATATGAAATGATAGATGTTAACTAAATCTATTGTGCTAATCATTTCACAATATGTGTAAGTCACACCATCATGCTATACACCTTAAATTTATACAGTGATGCATGTCAATTATTTCTTAATAAGACTGGAAAAAAGTGTACAGGTCAGTGGCTTTTAGTGCATTCACAATATTGTGCAATCATCATCACCATCTAATTCCAGAACATTTTGATCACCCCCAAAAAAAACTTGCTGACAGTCTATGAGGGTGAGGGGAGGGAACTCTCATTTGTGATGAGTCACTATTTTCTTGCAGCTTTCAATGCTCTCTCTTTGCTATTGACATTTGTCAATTTCATTATAATGTTTCTTGGTGACGCCTTCTTTATGTTCAATCTATTTGGAGTCTTTGGACTTCGTGGATTTTGACATCACTTTCCTTCTCATATTTAGGAAGTTTTCTGTCATTATTTCTGCTTAAATCTCTTTTATTGATCACTGAATAATATCTCTGAATATATAGTCAACCTTTGAACAAAGCACAGTTGAAAATCTTCATATAACTTTTGACTGTTCAAAAACTTGTTATCCCTTAGTATCAACAGGGGATTCACTTCAGGACCCCCTGCAGATACCCAAATCCACAGATGCTCATGTTCCATATATAAAATGGCCTAGATCAATGCTTACAGTCAGCTCTTTGTATTCATGGACTCCCAATTGTGGATCAAAAACAATACAAGTATTTATTGAAAAAAATTAGCGTATAAGTGAACCATGCAGTTCAAACTTATTTTGTTCAAGGGTCAACTATATGTACATTAAGTTAAAAAATTCTTTGACTACATGCTCTTGCTGTTGAAAAATTTTCTCTGGATTAAATTGTAATTATAATTATTATAACTATTGATTTAAATATCCAAATATATCAAATATCTGATAATTCTAACAATATTTTTGTAAACATATCTGAGATGGATGGGGTTTTCTTTTCCACTCAGTTCATATACCTTTGGATAAATCATTCATTGCTCAAATGAGATAGACTTCAGATTATAAAAAGCTTAATCACACAAATAAGCAAATGGAATAAAAGGTCTAATTATAATAACATTAGATTTTTTTGAATACGAGTTAGATGCTAAAACACATAATAATTTTTGATACAAAATTATTTTCATTTTTTATGTATTGGGTATCTTCTACTTATCCTTCTACATCTACGTCCTCCTGTTCTACCTTACTTTCTGTCTGGAGGCTAATCTGTATAGGATATATCAAGGAGCTTTCTTGTCTTCTTGCTTCTAGTTAGATTTGACCAATAAAGATTCCTGGGCAGGAGATGATAGGAAGAGAAAAAGATTTGTTCTCCTAGCTTCTTTCCTTCAAAGTTTTCTCTCCTTTCAAGGTGCCCCTCTCTACATTGTGGGTTCTGGTAAATTCTCCCTCTTCTTATCCCTTTAGGCCCAAAGATAGTAACAACCTTCTTGTTACTATCCTTAGGATATTGCACTATCTTTGAGGTTTCCATACATCCTGCCCATAGTCATATATATTTATAACCAACCTCATGAACTATTCTCCTCATGTGCATATGCCATGTTTATTGCCATGTAACCACAGGTGGTTGTCATGACTCATTCAGCCCATCAGTGGATAGTACAAGTATGTTCTCCTTTAAGTCTATTGAAAAAAGAGAATTATATACCACCTAACTTGTGAAAGGATTTGTTAGACTTGTATAATATACTGTCCAGTATAATAGCCACTAGTCACATTTAACTAAATTTAATTTAATTGAAATTAAGTAAAATTTTAAATAAAACAAAATTTTAAATGAAATTCAATCTGACAGTCACATAAACTGTATTTCAAGTGCTCAACATTCAAATGAGAATGGTTGCTACAGTATTGGACAATAGCGCAGATATAAAACATTTCCATCATTGCAGAAAGCAATATACAGGCATACCTCAGAAATATTGTCGATTTGGTTCCAGACCACTGCAATAAAGTGAGTATTGCAATAAAGTGAGTCATAATCTTTTTGCTGGTGGAGCGTTTTGACTTCAACTTATAAAAAATGCAACATTTGTGAAGCACAATAAAGTGAAGTATACAATAAAATGAGGTATGCCTGTATTAGGAAATTATTAAATGGTGACTATAAAATTAAAAATTTATACTGGGACATTTATAGTTCTTTAAAAATATTTATTTATAAAGTGAAAATTATTTTCTTATATTTGTTGACTTATAAACTTATTCGCATCAAAACTATTTTAAAAAATAAATTAGAAATATATATCAATGTAGATCAAGAAATCCTGGACATAGAACCAGATGTCAGAATTAAATAAAACTTTAGGGTATTTGGAGGAATTAACTATGATCTGTATTTGGAAGTGACGTGAACTCTTATGGCGTGAAGGAAAACTGGTAGATTTGTCTGCAACTAAGGCCAATACAGTTATTACCATCCTTGTTCGCATGTACCCCTCTTCTGACCAAGAAGGCTGGTCTGTCTCCCCATACCTTGAATCTGCACTGGACCTGTGATTTGTTTTGACAAATTGAATACAACAGAAGTGATAACTTAGAATTTCTGAGCCCAGGCTTTCAAAGTTTGTTTAGGTTTCAATCACAGGGAAACCAGCAGCCATCTAAAGAATCCATGTAAAGAGAGGCCATGTGGAGAAAAAGGGACCCTGGAGTGTAAGAGCCTATTAGGAAGAGAAGAAGGCACAGGCAGCCCCCAGTCATTTCAGTCAACCAGCTAAGAAACTAGACATATGAGTGAAGCTATCACATGTTTTCCAGCCAACACCACGTGCTGCAGAAATCAGCTTTCCCTTCTGAGGACTATTTCAAATTCTGAAAAACAGGATTTGAGCATTAAGTGATTATTTTATTTTAAGTCAATAAGTATTGGAGTGGTTTGTTAATCAGGGCTGCTCAATTTCTATTTTTTGCATGTATTCGACATGCACCTAATTATCATTTCCCATGTGTCATGGATTGAATGTTTGTGTTCCCTCAAAATTCATACATTGAAGCTTTAACCCCCAGTGTTTCTGTATTTCAAGATAAGGGCTCTAAGAAAGTAATTAAGCTTAATGAGGTTACATAAGGGGCTCTAATCCAATAGGATTTGTGTCCTTATAAGAAGAGACACCAGAGAACACTTTCTCCATGTGAATACAGAAGGTCATGTGAAGATGAAGTGAGAAGGTGGCTGTATGCAAGACTGGAAGAGAGTCCTCACCAGAAACCAAACTAGCTAGAACCTTGATCTTGAACCCCAGCTTTCACACTTGAGAAGTAAATTTCTGGTTTTTTAAGCCTCGCAGTCTATGTTATTTTGTTATGGCAGCCCAAGTAGACTATGACACTACATTTGCCATTGACTTTGCTGACTGGTAGACTAGGCTGCATTCTCCAGGCCCTGGCACAGATTGTGGCACAACTTGCTGGAAAACTGATTAGCTGAGGGAGGCAGCATCAAATATTTCTCCTAACCACCAACAGAGACTATAAGGAATTAGCTGTCCCTAAACCTTTTACGTCCTAGAACACTTTGTTTAATCAGGAAATGCCCTGTATGCTCTCTTTGACAGGGCAGTGTTAGTTGTATTGAGTCTGAAAAGGATCAGTAAGAAAGCATATGGGTTATGTTGGCTGTCTTTCAGATTTAACCCTGTATTAAAGTGACAGCTCTCTTCACTGTGCATGCCTCTCAGAAGTTGAAAGTATAAAGTGGAGGTATACCAAACTTACTCCAGATGACTTTAATGCAACTACTGATAATACTTGGGTAAAATATAAAAGTAGCCAGGACAAATGCTAAATTGGATGGGATACTGAAACTATAATCCAGTATTTTTGCCAGGCAAACTAAGAAACTTTTAGTTTCTGTTTCTGATAAATATGCCTTGAAGCTATATCAAGACTTAACCAGTTGATGGTGATTTATACCTGTTATGCTTTCTTATAGAGGTATATTGTTTATGAAGCTGGATTTGGTCAAAACCTGGTAAAAACAACCTCATAAAACTGGAAATTACAACAATCTTCCCTCCTTCCAGGAACAAAGACCTATTTTGTGCCAATTTCAATATTCTGGGTTGACTTGAAGGGCCTTAAAAAGGTATGACAGATGGTTCCAAAGACAGACATTTGAGAATTATTACATATGGATTGCTTAGTCATTTTATTTCATGGTTCAAGATTATTAAGTTTATGATTACACATTTGACAGTATTAAAATATCAACATCTGAGTGGAAGGAACTAATCCTAATTAAATAAAGATGATTTTTTAAAGTTCAAGTTACTATATCTTAGATTGTATTTTGAGAATATTTTATCATATACTCATACCTAAGTAGATGTTCTACTTTGAAGAGTACAGTTTACTTTATTGGGAATTAAAAGCAAAGCAAAGAGAAGTTAATGAGTCCCCAGTAATTGCAGAGTTTACAAAAAGTAAATTGATGATTGCTGTTAGGTGCATTATTTACAACACAGCATTGTTAAGTACATAAATAAACAGAATAATGACTAACAGTGAGCAGAAGATTCATGTCTGTGTAAAAACTACAACATAGATTTCTGTTATAATCTTTTGAAAAAAGTTTATAATGCAAGTAAACATGGATATTTTTTACCACTTCCTTGAAACCATGCAAAATATACAGCTGGAGACACAGACCAAGATTCAGGTTAATACCACAAATCACCAACCTATTGAGACTCAAACATGCAAAAAGAACACACTTAGCTGACTGAACTTCCCAGCATGCTTTTCACAGTTAAATATTCTAATTTTGTGACAAATAGAAAAAATGATTTCTTGCTGAAGAAATCATTTCATAAGTTTGTCAATTGGATAAAATAAGATATCGGGCCTTCAGTATTTTTTACTGATGATCTTTTTTCTTTTCCTCTGGCAACATTTTATGTTAAACAGTTTCTTTGGTTTGATAAGAGGTTTTTCTACCCTGGGAGAATGTAACATGGCTGGATTCATAAAGAAAAAAAGTTAGTTCTTGTTAGGTAAAGTGGAAGAAAGGTGATAGTGGTAAGATATAAGACAGGAGCACCTGCAAGGCAGGGCATTCATAGGCAGATGGAGTTAGGGAAGAGTTCATATGGAGGGTAAAGATCTGGATCTGGATCCTTCAAAGCCACCCTCTCCAGGTCTTTCAGGGCCAGTCTCTGGTGAACTCTGACATGTACATAACCCATTTTGAAGAGCATTACCCTTCATTGCCTTATATTTGGTAATCAAGCCCTTCAATTGGTTGTCCATAATGTGTCAACATGCTACGTTGCCAGAGCCTGTAGTGTTGAGGTACTCATTTCTGCCCAGGAATCCAAGAGTATTTTGTGACTGCTTATTTTGATTCCTATTTTTGTGACTTTAAATCGGATAAGAATTCAAATTTACACATTTTACTCCCTCTGTGATTTACTACATGCTTAAATGCTTTAAGAACTATTGAATAAAAGTGTTTTATTTTTCGGTCATTACCAGAACTCACTTGATTTTATTATGCTGATCTGTTATTTTCAAGAATTTTAAAAAATTCCCCTTTCCAGTTATTTTTGTGAGTCTGTAGCTTTATTAAATTTCTTAAAATATTTTTAGATCAAGAATCTTATGAAAGGTCATTTGAAAGTTTTCTGAAGGTTTTCTTTTTTAAATGCTATAACAAAGCTTAATAATAAAGAATGGTATTTATAGATTAATATTTGGGACAAATTCAAAATGTATTTCCAGCAGTGATTTCCACACTTTCCCCCTGAATACAAAGCAATCTGCTCCTGTTTTTGGGGGGACTAACTGTGGATAGCCCAGTGATGTAACTCCTTATTAAGAACATTATTGCAGCCCCATATTAAAAACATTTTTGCTTAAATAATTAGCATTTTTGCTTATCCATAAAGAACCCACATGAAACAGAAGAAAAAAATGTTTTTCCAGATGGTCCTTTTTGCATTAATATTACTAACTCAGGCATTAAAAACAAACAAAGTGTTGAAATATGTAATTTGGGCCAAATATCAGAGCTGTGAACTTTCAAGGGCTCCTCAACTTTAAAAGGACAGCTGAATGTGCACATGAAGTCAGCCTGGCTAGACGATTACCTCTCTTGTGTTTCCCTTTTCTATACAGTCATTATGTGAATAGTTTTCTTCTTCTGGCAATGAAAGAATGATTACAACTATTCTCAAACTGCGGAAAGGCATAAACATTTGTTAACCTATTGTAAGAGTGGAAAAAAACACAACCTGTTTTAATATTTATGGTGGAATTGGTTGTTTTTGTTTGCCTGGTATCCATGTGTCTTTTGTTTAGTAAAATAACCCATATTTTCGTTGGAGAGCCACCCCTGTCCATTCTTAGCCACATGAGACTAATAACCCAGAGCTGGGCCTGTGATCCAGTTAGCCAATTGGAAAATCAAATTTCTTTAGCCCCTGTGATTGGTTCAGGAAGAAAACATGCTCCAAATTAGTCCATTGAAACTAAATCTGGGGACTTTTATAGAACTGTTGGGAAAAGAAAAAAATTATCTTGACTAGGAACTGCTGGAGTTATTACATGGAGATGGCAAGTTGGTGGGTAGAGAAAGAGAAAGACCTGGTCTCGAGCATTTTAATTACACAAGCCAAAAATTCATTCTTTGCTTAAGTCTGTATGAGTTGGAATTTTCTGTCACTTGCACCTGAATGAATTCTAAGACAAAATCTATCCAGATGTGATCATGTTCAAAATAGAACTATTTATCAGATACGAGGGCCTTTTATGTGCCAGGTACTCTGCCAGTCCTTGAGGACATTCAGGGATCAATAAAACAAGGCTTTCCTGTAAAAGAATGCTGCTCTAAACACTTGAATTTATTTCTACCCTCCAAATGACAGTTATGGAATGTGTTTTTTTCTAAGTAAGATGTCCTTTGATAAAGATTTTTTCAGGTAAGGGGTAAAGATAGAGAGAGACAATCCCGATTGTGTGTTGTTACTATAAGAGAAGCATATTTTTTTAACTCCTAGAGAAATAGCTAGCACTTTAATAAAATTCTCTTTTTGGACAAGAAAAGAAGGGCTACTATTATTTAAATGACAGTCTTAGGCAGCAATCCTTGAAGAGAAAGAAACATACAGGGCCAAAGACAGTTAACAGAACTACACAGCTGAAGTTGTGGTTATGTATTCATTCTAATGTGATATCAGATAATCAGAAAAAATTATTATAATGCCAGGCACTCAGCTAAACATATATCTAACTGTTTTTAAAATACCCTCAGTCATTTCCACTAAGGACACACCCAAAGCACCAGGGGCATTGGTCCAAAGAAGTTCTTGTAGAGGCCATGCACTGAGTCTAGAATTAATGTTCCACTCAGCTGATTAAGTCCCTTACTGAATGAGTCACCAGTGCACCCTCCCTCCTTATGGCAAACCTTGTCTGGGAATTTAATTACTCTTGCTAATCTGGCCTCCACCAAGGCTTTTGAGGCTCATCAGGCCATGCTTACAACTCTGAACATGGAGGAGTCCGAGTTGGACACTGTTAGGCTTGGGGAGGCTGTGAGTCCCCATCTACCCAAAGAGTCAGAGTCTGGAGCTAGACCCTGCAAAGACGCAGTTATCTCCTCTTCTCAGCACCTGGGTGGCTATTTCTTTTACATTTACATCACACAAAGGGATATTTTGGATTTTTCCCCCCAAAAAAGAAAGCCAGATCCAAAGGCAAGCTTCCATTTTTATCATTAGAGACAGAATACTGTCAACAATTTTTAAGTAACCTGTTTCCAGTTTAAAAGAATATAGTACAATGTATGTATTGCACTTTTTAAAAAGTAGCAGGCAGAATCAAATATATTTAATATTGAAACTGTGATGCATGCAAGTTTTGGATAATTAAGAAGCAACTTCAATAATTTCTGAGATCCATCATTACAGAAGTCCAGGAGGCTCAATTAACAGAGCATTTTAATCCATAGAAGCCTGAGTACAAGATCATTTGTTCTATTTATTATGTATTCACATACACATTGCAGGATCTTAAGAATTTTACAAAGTAGTGATAACCTTTGCCTTGTGAGAATTCCTAATGTTGAGTTGAAAGAATGCCACTGTCATGACCACTACAGTGTAAAACCTGACACTCTTTACCACTGTTAACATTTTCTCAGATAATGTCTGTATTTCATGCCTCTTTCATTGTGGGTACTGGGAGAGCATTAAATAAGAAAAGTACACGTTGGGGAATGCACAAACATGGAATTGAGATTTAAGAACCATATTCAGGAAGAGACAACTCTGGCCGGAGCAGTGGTTTTCATAGGGCTCTGGTCAGGTGTCTCAGCACCTGACCTTCCCGCTGGCACCTGGGGACTGGGCATCATGTGGACAGGGCTGGTTCTTCTTAGATGTCATTATTTCTATGTTCTAGGCTTCTTGCTGACCATCCTCACAATCTGGGCACCTTCTTTTTTAGTTATGTTTATTAACATCATCTACTAGGAAGCTATCACCTTAGGGTCTGTTTTTTAAGGTGGTCTTGAATATGTTTCCTCTTATCTAGAAGGATCTCTACAATGAGTTAAGATATATGGGCTTTTGAAACCAGACTGATGGATTCAAATGCCTGCCATTTACTTGCTCTATAACCTTGGGTAAGTTAAAAAACCTCTCTGTGTCTTAGTTTTCTCATCAGTAATGAAGTTCATAGAATTTCCCTCATAAGCTTGCTTTGAGGATTAAATGTACTAATATAGGTATTGGCACACTCTTTCTATAAAGAGCCAGATAATAAACAGTTTAGGCTTTGCAGGACATATAGTCTCTGTTGCAACTACTCAGGTATGACATTGTAGAGTGAAAGCAGCCATAGACAATGCATAACTGATTTGGTGTGGCTACTTCCCAGAAAAAGCTTAATTATGAAAACAGGCAGTGACTGATTGGCTTGCATGTCATAATTTGCCAACCTCTGGGATACTTATATGCCAAAACTTTACCTGGCCCATTGTAAGAACTCATTGTACTGTCATCATCACCATTATGCCTTTAGTCATTTCATTCCTATTATGTGCTAATTTTACAGTGTAGCTCTTAGTATTGTGTGGCCTTTGCTATCACATCTACTCATTTCCTAACTCAGGGACTCTAACCTTCAACTAAAGTCCTTCTGATGGCAGAGGACAGTGAACTCCCACATCATCATTTTTGAGCTGCCAATAGCTTTAAAAGAAGAACATATCTTTTAAGTGTCACATTTCATCTTAAAAATTCATGTGACTTTAGCATTTTATTCCATAGTATATTTGTTTCCTTTAATACAAAAAAAAATGGAGATTTAAATCATTACCATTCATTACTGAGTAAAATTAACCATGTTTATCAAGTATGTTCTGCTTTTTCATGACACACACATTTATACCAGTTTGATAAATGTGGCCTGTAATGACAGGAATTTAAATTGTGAGGTAGGAAATCTCTTTAGGGATTAATAGCATTGGCTTTCTGTGTGGCTATCAGCACTTTCTCAAAGACAAAGAGAGGGAATACAATTAGGAAACAGGGGTATGGAAGAGTATGCTAGAATTTAAGGAACTCTATTCATTGCTTCCCACCTGACAGGTGACAAAGGGGATGTCTTGGCTCCTGAAGCTCTGGCCTCATGGCTCAGGAAACTGATGAAACACAGGAAATAAACATGTGTCTGTCGGGCCATGACTGAAAGAAACTGCCTGGGTTGATCTAAGAAATACAGTCATGAAAAGTAAAATAACATACAGAATGATTTGTATGTAAGAGTGATCATTGTTAAGTTGAAACATAAAATGTTCAATATTTTTGAAGTATAAAAATGGCAATCTCTTTGATTCAACCTAATATTTCCTCAAAGCTCATTAACCAACAATGTACATAGCACTGGTTTTTAAGTGAAATACTACCAGTGTAAATCATAATAAGAATAGCACTTTGAGACACTTTAAAAAGTACACACAGAATGAAAAATGTGAAAATAGAAAGTAAAACTTAATGCTAAAAACAATCAGAACCTAAGAGGTTGCACTGTGATCATAGTTCATAGTCAGAAACCTTCCTGACAATTTTGAGAAACAATCCCATAGGTGCTTGTTGGTCCAGCAGGTGTAAAGAAGTAAAACATCAGGACCAGAAGAATGAGCCTGGAGCATTGCATGAAAGCACTTGGAAAGATGAAGTTCCCTGTGCTCTTTATGGCCATAAGCGAAATGCATTTATTCATCCATTTTATCAGTGTGAGATGAATAGATAGCAGAGGTCGTTTTATTCCTCCTCTATTTCCATCAGCTGATAGACAATATTCTGAAGCCATATGAAGCATCAATTCCTTTAGTAGGCAGTGCCCTGACAGATTTTTCGGAATCTTATATTTAAACCAAGATACATGAATTCCGGTCTTCATCTCAAATCTTAAGATATATACAGGGGTGAAATAACACAGATACAGAGAAAGTAGCATCAGTAACATCAATGACATAGGATGCACAAGTATTTTATGTGCTTCTACTTTGCAATCAGTGCAGCACTTTTTTTGAGAGTCAGCCTATCCTGCTTCTTTAGATTTTAAATTCCAAAATCTCAATTTGGATTGGGTAGAGAGGGGAAATGAAAGCTCAGAAGTATGTATTTGGTAATTAAAGAGGAAAGCAGAAAGTATTTCTAAGCTCATGTGAAAGCCTCTACATTCAGTATGGTACACCTTATGTAGCTTTGAATTTCAGACTTGCTACCTTCATTGTCTTGAATCTTATGACTTGAAGATTCAATTGAGTGGGCAGAGAAAAACAAAACAAAGCAAAAGAAAAACCCAAACCCAAAAAACAAATAAGCCAAAGTCAGAAGAATATATGAACCACTAATAAACAAAGGTTTTTCTGTTGGAAACATAACCGTCAACAAATAGCTTGGCTTCTCACATCAGAAATTTTATCTAAGTAAATATTTTCTAATTTAAAATTTTAGACATACACAGAAATTGAAACAATAGTAAACAAATTACCTAGATCTAATAATTTTCAAAAGGTTTCCAATCTTGCTTTATCAATCTTTTTTTTATTACTATTATTGTTAAAGTATTTTTAAGGAAAGCACAGCCATATGTCTGTGCTTTCATATATATTTCATATACTTCAGTATACATCTCTTAAAAATTAAGAATAGTTTCTTTCATAACCATAATGCCCCTTGAGCATAATTTTAAATGATAATTTAACACTTAAAAATAAAACTTACATTTACTCTTCATTTATACTATGCTACACTGCAAAAATGAATATGAGAAAAAGAGATAAAACTAAAAGGGAAATAGGTGAAGATAGCAAAATGACACCATGAAGAAAAGTATTGAACATCCAGGTTTACAGAAGGTCCCATCCTAATGCAACCCTGCTTCACAAAGGCCAAAGCAGGAGAGAAACCCTTGCAGTCACTAGATTCAGTGTGCATAAAGGAGAAATATCACCATTTCTTTGGAGAACATAGCTTTTCCTGTCTCTAAGGTCTCTGAAGAATTTCTCCTGGGTATCTTCATGAAGAAGGCAGTATAAGATTTATTGGACAACCTACTTTTCAAAATCCCCACAATAAATGTAAAAGAGGTTCTGTGCTGCTCCTTATTAGAGTTTTCTTCTTGCAAATTAAGGCATAATGCTGGCATCCAGTTGAGTAAAAGTCATCCAACAAGGATCCAGAGCAGTGTGTCATACATATCTACCTGGTGGCCATCATCCCCAGCACAGCATAAACCCCATTAATTTCAAATGAGCTTTTAATCCCGTCAGACTTCCATCATCCCAATTCCCCTATGAATAATACAACCGTAATTTTAAAAACTCAAATCCAGCTGTTACTACTTTTAAGTGCTATTATCCACAGCAAGTTAATGTGACACCAAATATGTCTTCCCCATTCATTGAGCATTTGTAAGTCTGGCCCAGCCACTGGATTCAACCCCCTCCTCCACCCCCTTGTTCAGGAGGGTTGCAAATGCCAAAAGCAATCAATCTATAAGCAAATCAATGTGAACAGCCATCAATGGGAACAGCTTACCCTGCAGCTATCTGCTATTTTTTTTTTTCAAATAGCTAGCTGAGCTTGTCTTTGGATCTGATTACCAGAATACCCATGCACTAAAGGAGCTGTCTCTCTTTAGTTCTTAAAATTTTTTTTCTTACACAGGAGGCTAGCTTTGCAGAGAGGTTCCAAGCTGCAGGAACAGCTTGAGGCTGGGGGCGCCGTCCTGCTCTGTCAGCATAGGAAGCAAGCGGCTCCAGGCGTCCCCCGCTCTCTAACCTGCAGGCTGCGGCATTGATTCTCGATAAGCTCTCTGGCTCCTCAAGAATCTACTATCTGCCATCAATATCTCCGTGGAGGGAAGTATTTCTAAAATACAATTTCTTTGTGTCCTTAGCGTGTGTGACATAGCTCATCATGCTTTTAAAGATTTTTTCCTAGCTTCTGCTAACAGCCTTTGCTTGCTTTCTGCAGTTCTGTTCATCATGCAACTAAATAAACCTGTCTGATGATGCCATCTCCCAGGAATCCAACCCGAAAACATGCTGAAATTGTATATTTAGGCGAACTGACATCAGGGAACAATGAGGAAAAACAATCTCAATAAATAAGAAAATTTGAATGCACAAATATTTTCTCGTTAAACTAAAAAAGAAAAACAAAAATATTTTAGAAATTTGAACATACAATGGTAAAATATGTCCTGTTTTCACACTGCTTATTTTCCTGAGTGCCACATTCCTATTTTAAAATTGTGGCAACAGATCCAGGAAACAAATGTCTTTGAAAATTCCATTTCATGAAAGCTTTACTGTATGCATGTAAGCTTTTTTTCCTACTGAAAATTATTGTAAACAGCGTGAAAAATGTCAATGCTGGAAACAGAATAAAAGTAATGAATGGTCTTTAAAAAACAGAGGGATAAAAATGTTCATGAAATACTATGCTCAAATGACTAATGTTAATGTTTAAGAAAAATTATTCCCTGCCGGCAAGAAAGTAAAATGCCTACAGAGTATTATATAAAATAACAGTAGTAGGGGAAATAAAGTTAGAAAAGTCAGTAATATTTCTAGATGATTTTAGGAAGTTTGCAGAGAAAATATCCAACAGTAGGATAAAATCTGTAAATATTTGCCCAGGAACTGAAAATTTCTCTTTATTTCCCAGTACATCATTGTTAGGTGTTTTGTTGTTGTTCTGAAATATCTAGATCGTTTTCTCTATTTCCTTGGCAGAAATCTTAATTCTTATTCTCTTACACTGTCTCCCACATATACCCATCCAAACTTATATTTAGATTTCTATTTATGATTAACAGTATTTTGTTTCTTAAATGCAGTCTCCTAGAGTTTTTATCATGCAAAAATCTAGATGTTGGATCCTATTTTCCTTGTTTTCTTAGACATTTACTTTCTTCAATTACAAAACAGCAAGCATCTCACATGTGCTCGCCATTACTCCATTTTAATTGAAGGCTCCTTGTTAGTATTGCGGTCAGTACCCAGGGAGTTGCAACATCATACAAGCAAGGAATTCACAATTAAAATTTTTTTAAAACGTTGAGGCTAACATGGAGATACTTGCTGGAGGAGGTGAAGTTCAAGGTCCTTGTTAAAGAACAGGAGGAATTTAGGTGTAAAGAAAAGAGGAGGTTGCTTCAAACAGAAAGAATGATATGTAAACCACTAAGCTGCAGAGGGAAAACTTGGACACTAGAGGGATGCCTGGCACGCTTATGATGGTTATAAAAGCCATATTGCTGATAAAGTCTAGTGCGAGCGCTGGAAGGTGTTGTATTCAACATGTTCTCTTTAGTTCCACTGGGGGAAAGTAGGGCCGTTCACATACTGAATGCACTCAAAACCTCACCAGAAGAAACAGACCCTGGAGATTGGGACTCATGAGGAGCCACTCCAGGGAAGCTCTGAGCATGATTAAAGTGCTGGTAATGAAATGTTCCACATTACTTTACATGCTACATTGCATTGACTACCCAACTCTGCCAATGCAGAGCCCTTCTGGAACTCATCAGTATCTCCATCTACCATTGCTGAGTCTTTCTCATCCTAATTAAGGGCTTCCAATTCTTAATTGCCTAAATCTCTCTGGAGAAGTTTCAGAACACAAATCACAGATTGATTTGTTTGTGGTGGCACAAAATTACTGTGTTTTCCCTTTAGTTTTAAATTCTCTTCTAAATACCTATAAGAACCTATGATTGGACTCATTCTTTATATGAAGTAGTAGCATATTACAGAAAGAAAGACTGTTAATGACCCATCCATCTGTAGACTCACTATAGGTACAGAATACCAAGTTTTACGACAAGACTCCAAGTTTGGAATAAAGAGAGAAAGAAGGATCAGAGAAAATCCTTTAATTCACCACTTACTCTAATTTGGAATAATAAATGAAGATGAACATTTTACTGTATCTTAAAAATTAAGCCCAGAATCCTTCATATCTTTTTTCAGCTCTATTGAAATATAATTGACACAGAATATTGGGTACACTTAAAGTGTATAATGTGATTATTTTATACACATATATTGCAAAATGTAGTTAACACAATAAGATTGATTAACACAATCTACCTCACACAATTATCATTTTGTTGTTGTTTTGTTATGGTGAGAACATTAAAGCTCTACTCTCACAACAACTTTCAAATACACAATACACTATAGTCACTATGCTGTATGCTAGATCTTCAAAACTTATTTACTTATAAACTTATAACTGAAAGTTTGTACCCTTTGACCAACATCTCTCCATTCCCTTACTCCTCAGCCCCTAGTAGCCACCATTCTACTCTATGTTTCTATGAGTTTGATTATATCATACAATATTTGTCTTTCTCTGTCTGACTTATTTCACTTAACAAATGCCCTCAAGGTCATCCATGTTGTTGCAAATGGCAGGATCTTTTATTCATATGTACATGAATTTTATGTATCTCTCACATTTTATGTACTTCTATCTCACATTCTTCATCATTCATCTATTGATGGACACTTATGTTGTTTCCATGTCTTAGCTATTATGAATAATATTGCTGTTGACATGGGGATGCAAGTATCTCTTCAAGATAGTGATTTCATTTCTTTCAAGTATATACCCAGAAGTGATATTGCTGGATCATATGGTAGTTTTAATTTTAATTTTTTGAGGAAGCTCGATACTGTTTTCCATAGTCACTGTGACAATTTATATTTCCACTAACAGTGCACCATGATCCCCCTTTCTCCACATCCTCCCCAGCAGTTATCTCTTGTCTTTTTTATAATAGCCATTCTAACAGATGTGAGATGATGTCTCATAATGGTTTTGATTTTCATTTCCTTGATGGTTACTGATATTGAGTACCTTTTCATGTACCTATTGACCATTTGTAAACCTTCTTTGGAAAAATGTTTGTTCAAACCCTCTGTCCATTTTTAAATTGAATTTAGTTTTCTTTGCTATCAAGTATTAAGAGTTCCTTAGATATTTTCAGTTTTAACCCCTTATTGAATTTATGGTTTGCAAATATTTTCTCCCATTCCACAGTTTACCTTTTCATTTTGTTGGTTTTGCTGTGCAAAAACCTATGGTTTCATAGAATCTCACTTTTTTATTTTTGCTTTTGTTGCCTGTGCTTCTGGTGTCATGCCAAAAAATAATCATTGCCAGACTAATGTCAAGGAGCATGTTTTCTTCTAGGTTTATGGTTTTAAGTCATATTTAAGTCTTTAATCTATTTTTGAGTTAATTTTTGTGAATGAGGTAAAACAGGGTCCTGATTTCATTCCTTGCATGTGGATATTCAGTTTTACCAATACCATTTATTGAAGAGACTATTCTTTTCCCACGCTTGGCTCTCTTGTCAAATATTAGTTGATCATATATGTATGGATTTATTTATGGGCTCTCTATTCTGTTCCATCGGGCTATATGATATTTTTATGCCAGTATCATACTGTTTTGATTACTATGGCTTTGTAATATAGTTTGAAATCAGAAAGTATGAAACTTCCAGCTTTGTTCTTTCTCAAGGTTGCTTTTGCTATTTGAGTCTTTTGTTGATTAATATGGATTTTAGGATTTTTTTTATTTCTGTGAAAAATGCTGTTGGGGTTTTGATAGAGATTGTATTGAATCTATAGATGGCTTGGGGTAGAATGAAAACTTTAATATTAACTTTTCCAATTCATGGACATGAAATATTTTTTCATTTGTGTATTCTTCAATTTCTTTCATCAATGTCTTATAGTTTTGGTGTACAGATCTTTTGCTTCCTTGGTTAAATTGATTCCTAAGAATTTTATTCTTTTTCATGCTATTATAAATGGGATTTTTTTCTTTTTCAGATTATTCATTGCTAGTGTATAGAAACACAAATGATTCTTCTATGTTGGTTTTGTATCCTGAAACTTTACTGAACTTACTTATTAGGTCTAGCAATTTTTTTGATATAGTCTTTTAGGATTTTCTATATATGAGATCATGTCATCAGAAAACAGGAATAATTTTACTGTTTGCTTTCTGATCTGGATATATTTTATTCTTTTTTCTTACCTAATTGTTCTGGCTGGGACTTTCAGTGCTATGTTGAATAGGATTGGTAAGAATGGATACCCTTGTCTCATTCCTAACCTTAAGGAAGTTTTCAACCTTTCATCATTGAGTATGGAATTAGCTGTGGGCTAGACATACATAGCTTAATTATGTTGTGGTATGGTACTTCTATACTCAATTTTTTGAACATTTTTATCATGAAAGGATGCTGAATTTTGTCAAATGCTTTTTCTGCATCTATTGAGAAATCATGTGATTTTTATCCTTAATTTTAAGAATGTGGTATATCACAATTTTTGATTTGCACTTGTTGAGCTATCCTTGCATCCCAGGGATAAATCTCACTTGGTCATGGTGTATGATCCTTTTAATGTACTGTTGAATTTTGTTGTGAATTTTTGCATCTATATTCACCAGGCCTGTAGTTTTCTTTTCTGGTTGTGTTCTTTTCTGGCACTGGTATCAGGGTAATGCTGTCCTTGTCCAACAAATTTGGGAGTGTTTCCTCCTCTTCAATTTTTGGATGAGTTTAAGAAGACTTGGCATTAATTCTTTTTCAAATGATAGAATTCACCGGTGAATCCATCTTGTCCTGAGCTTTTTTTTGTCGGAAGGTTTTTGATTACTTTCTCAATCTCCTTGCTATTGGTCTGTTCAGATTTTTTTCTTCATGATTCATACTTGGTGTTTATATGTTTTTATGAATTTATCCATTTCTTATAGGTTGTTCAATATGTTGGTATATAATTTTTCACAGTAGTCTCTTATTATCCTTTGTGTTTCTGTGGTGTCATTTGTAATATCTCTTCTATTTATGATTTTACATGAATCTTCTCCTTCTCTTGGTAAGTTAATATTTATTAATTTTATCTTTTTAAAAATCAACAAGTTTCTTGATCTTTTCATTGTTTTTCTATTCTGTTTCATTTATTCTTTCTCTGATCTTTGTTATCTCCTTCATTCTGCTAACTTTGAACTTTGTTGTTTTTCTAGTTTCTTGAGGTATAAAGTTAGTTTGTATATCTGAGATCTTTTTTCTTAATGTAGGCTTTTATCATCATAAACTTCCCATAGTACTGCTTTCATTACATCTCATAAGTTTTGGTATATTTTATTTCTATTTTTGTTTGTTTCGATATATGTTTTATTTCCATTTTGATTTCTTCTTTGACCCATTGGTTTTTCGGGAGTTTGTTGTTTAATTTCGACATATTTGTAAATTTTTAATTTTCTCCCTGTAATTGATTTCTAATTTCAGACCAATGCAGTTGTAAAAGATAATTGATATAATTTCAGTCTTTTTCAATTCGCTGAGACTTTTTGGCCTTAAAAACATATGATCTATCCTGGAGAATGTTCTCTGTGCACTTGAAAAGAATGTATATTCTGCTGCTGTTTGGTGGAATATTCAGTATATATCTTTTAGGTCTATTTTTCAATAGTGTTATTCAAGTCTGTTTATTGATTTTTCTATCTGGGTGATCTATCCATTGTTGAAAGCAGGATAGTAAAGTCTTCTACTATTATTGTATTGTTGTCTACCACTTCTTTCAGATAGGTTAGTGTTTGCTCAATGCATTTATGTGTTCTAATGTTTGGTGCATATATATTTACAATTTTTATACCTTCTTGATGAATTGAACATTTTATTATATAATGACCTTCTTTATCTCTTGTTACAGATTTTGACTGAAAGTTTATTTTGTCTAAATATAGCTATCCCTTTTCTCTTTTGGATTTCATTTGTGTGGAATATATTTTTCCATCCCTTCACTTTGAGCCTGTGTGTGTCCTTGAATTGAAGTGAATCTATTGTAGGGCAGCATAAAGTTGGTTCTTTTTTTTTTTTAATCCATTATCCACTCTATGCCATTTGACTAGAGAATTTTATCCATTTACACTTAAAGTAATTATTGGTAGGTAAAAACTTACTACTGCCCTCTTATTTTTTTCTGGAAATTATATAGTTTCGTTTTTCCTTTCATTTACTCTCGCCATCTTCCTTCATGAGATGACTTTCTGCAGTTGTATACCTTGAGTCCCTTCTCTCTCTCTCTCTCTCTCTCTCTCTCTCTCTCTCTATATATATATATATATATATATATATGTGTGTGTGTATATATATATATATATACACACACACACACACACACACATATATATGTGTATATATATTATATAGATATAATATAGATATACATATAGATAGATATAATTTCTATATATTTTTGTTTTGTAGCTACCCTCTGGCTTACTTGAAACATCTTGTAAATACAACAGTATCTTCTAAAATGATAACAATTTAACTTTGATCACAACAACTCTCCCTTTTTATTTCAGCTCCCCATACTCTGTTTTTGAAGTCACACTTTACATTTTTATCTTATGTATCCATTAAGAAATTATTGTAGCTATACCTATTCTTAATACTTTGGTACTTCTATCTTTATACTAAAGTGGTTAACACACCATCATATAACATTATTAGAGTATTCTGAATATGACTATGTACTTGTGCTTGCTAGCCTTTTTCATGAGTTTTCATATTACTAGTTAGTGTCCTTTTCTCCTACCTTGAAGAACTCCTTTCAACATTCCTTGTAAGTTAGGTTTAGTGGTGATAAACTTCCTCAACCCTTGTTTGTTTGGGAAACTCTTTTTCTTGTCTTCGTTTCTAAAGGACAACTTTGTTGGATAAAGTATTCTTTGTTGGCCATTTTTTTTTAATACTTGAATATATCATCTCATCTTCTGATCTGTAAAGTCTCCACTCAGAAATCTACTGGTAGCATCACGGAGATTCCTTTCTATGAGATTTTTTTCCTTTGCTGCTTTTAAAATTCTTTGTTTTTAATTTCAAATGATTTTATTAAAATGTGTCCTAGTAAAGATTATTGTGGATTGAAATTTTGGTGTGACCTATTAGCTTCATGAACTTAGATGTCTAAATCACTCCTCAGGTTTGAGTAGTTCTCAGCCATTATTTCTTTAAATAAGCTTTCTATCCCTTTAGCCCTCTCTTCTTTTCTTAGACTTTCAGTACTACACATTTCTTCTCCTAATGTGTGCCATAAGGCCAGTAGTCTATCTTTATTGCTCTTTATTCTTTTCTCTTTTTGCTTCTCTGACTGGATAATTTCAAATGATCCGTGTTAGAGCTTATTCTTTTTTTGGCTAGGTCTTATCTGAAGTTGAGACTTTCTATTGAACATTTTAGGGCAGTCACTGTATTATTTAGCTCCAAAATGTCTTTTATGTTCTACGTTTATCTCTTCTTTAAACTTTCTATTTTGTTCTTGTATTTTTCCTCTGATTTCATTAAATTGTTTATTTGTTTTCTTGTACCTCTCTGAGCAGCTTTAGAACAATTATTTTGAATTGTTTGTTGGGCAATTCCTGTATCTCCACTCCTTTGGGTCCTGTTACTAGAAGTTTACTGTACTTCTTTGGTGGAATCATGTTTCCCCAATTCTTTATGATTCTTATAGTACTGCATAGGTGTCTTATCATTTGAAGAAGCATTCACTTCTTCCAGACTTTCTAGACAGATTTTGATAAGGAATGACTTATCTGTGGGTAGGGGAATGTTAAAACGTTCTGTGTCCCCTGCTCTAGCGGCATAGGGCACCAAGTGATGAGGTGTGTTGTGGCACCAGTCTGAAAGAACATGGTAACTCATGTGTCAGGCTTTTTGGGTTCATTTTATTGACAACTGCCTGGTCCTTTGTAAGCACCGTGGAGGGATTACAGAGCTTGCAAGGGCTTTTTGGGTACTGAACAGTATCTCCAGGTCCAGTGGCTGGGGCCCAGGACGAGCAGTGGTAATGGCTGGAGCTGGTAATATTCATGTACTTGGCTATGGGGCCAGCTACCTGTGTAGTGATAGGCACTGATATCAAACACACATGTTGTGGTAGGAGCCAGGTCAAGCAGCCAGGGTGAAGGCCAACTATGAGGGCACTGGCAGCTATAGCAGCTCTGGCTACTGGTATGTACTACCATGGCCTCACAATCTTTCTTGGGTGAGCAAATGTAGTGGAGACCAGTGACAGGTGTCATGTTGGTGGTGTGCAAATACACAGCTGGAGGGGCTAACCTCGAGTGCACACACAATGATGAGTACCAGCTGTGGGGTTAAAAGCTAGTGTCCTGAACTTGCACAGCTTCAGAAGCCTGGGTTGCCAGGTTTTTCCCCTGGTAGGGCCAGGGGAAAGGAGGGAGCTGGGTGGGACTCAGGTGGTTGGTATCAGCAAACACAAATATCTGTGGGGTAAAACCAGGTAAAATCTGCAGAGGGTAAACAACAGCTTTTTTGGCTATTGGTTTCTTCAGTGGTAAAAGCTACTGAAGTCATTCACAAAGCAATTCACTGAGAACTTCAGTCGCTGGCATATTATAGCTAATAGTAGTAGCCCCTGCTTTTCTTCCTTGTTCCTAGTTTTGCTGGGCTCTGGATCAGGTGAAACTTAGTAGAGCCTTTGTGTAGAGTTCGAAGACTGGGGAAACTTGTCACTCACCATGCTTTTCCTTTCCCTACAAGGGGAACTCTTTCTAGATAAGGAGTTCCCTCTTGGTCCTGAGCAATGCCAGCTTAGGAGAGTGGATGATACAGGCAAAACGAAGCTCTTCTTTCTTCCCTTTTTGTGCTGTTGTTCCCCAGTTTTTTATTTCTCTGTGTTGTTAAAGTTTCTTAAGTGGACTCCAGAGCTCTCCCAGAGCTGGTTTTGTTTGCAGATAGCTGTTTAATTGATGACCTTTGTGGGGCAACAGAGTCTAGGGTCTCCTCCTGCATTCTGATGACATCACTATAGAATTTGGTTGTTTCCTCCTCTCAGGAAGGACAGAGTCCTCCCATGTGGAATTTAACACCTGGAAGCCATCATATTCTTTTCTGTGGCTGCAGAGTATGGTAAATATCCTGAAACATATTTGTTCCAAGGGGTGCTTTCCTCATGGCCAGAAAAGTATCTTCCTTAAGCCTAGAACCACAACTCCAACTGCTTTACCAACAATAAGGATCTCCACTTTGGCAAAGCCGTTTGTCTTACAGAGAAAACTTTATCAGTTTTTCTGTCATTTTTTCAGCTTGCCCATATCAAAGAAAGACACTGGACTATTATTTTAAATTCTGGGCACCATTCCAGAAGCATGGGAATTGAAAATCATTCTCTTGAGGAGGGATTTTTAAGTATTGCAGGTATCATTTTGATATCAGCTGCAAATTTTGGTGCATATTTTTAGTTGAAAGAATAGGGAATTACATACTAACTCCTTAGAGTTGGCCCAGAAGGAGTCTTGCCTTCATATCCTACCATTTGAGGTACCAGTTTTTTAAAAAGAGATTGGCCCTAAGGTACTCAGTAATGACAACTGATATGTGCTATCTGCAGGCTAACTTTAGTGAAAATAGCCCCTATTTTAGTACTAGATATGTTTGAGTTGCACATAATTGTCATATGATTCAGTCATCCTAATAATCTTTTATTCATTTTTTCTGCTCTCTTTTAGTGGTCAGTGATGAAAACATAATGAACACAAAGCTCCTAGTAATGAATGTGTCCCAGGGAACTCAGCTCCCTGGCTTCTGCCATGGCTTAGCACCTACAAATGCCTGTGACTCAGATAGTCTCCCACCAAGGCTGGTTTTCAGCTGCCTGTTTTTATCATGTAATCAAGACATTGTATGTGTCCAGATCCCAAAGGCCTTTCTCTGTCCTAAACATTCCAATGTAATTAGTATGAAAAACATTCAACGTAGTAAATGCCACTTTAATTATAAGCTTGCTCCAACTGGATTAGAATCAAAGTAAGCATGCTTAAGAAAAAATTAGATCTGAAAGGCAAAATTAGTCATTGAGCTTCTGAGACAGGAGTCCATTTTTATTTCATGATGAAGTAATTTTCTTTTCTAATTCTTATTTTAATATTCTCATTACCACCATAAATGTACACCATCACCAATCCCATACATTACTTCTCAAGCAGTTGTTTCCCTTGCACTCGTCATTTACCTTTCTGGTATCACTTCAGCTTTACTGTCTCTCTCTTCTGGGCACCCCAATTTTTGGATGCAGATACTAAGCATTTCAGAGAAGCCCTAACAGTAGAAGTAAGTAGTTATGAATAGTGTCTTTAGACTCAGTTTCAGATTCTGGCTCTAACATTTAGTAGTAGTGTAACTTGCATATAATATTTACCTCTCTAAGCTTCAATTTCCTCAGTCATAAAATAGAAGAAATCATACTTGTTTCACAGGGTGGTTTTAAGGATAAATGAGATAACGTAGGTGATGCCTTTGACAAAGGGCATGAAAAATGCAGTAATATCACCAGACAAATTGTACTTATTGATATGAGTAAAGGATGCTCACCAGATCTATGTGTAAATCTGGAATCAGGCAGACTCGAGTTCAAATCTCAGATCTGGCTCTTGAGAATTGCAAGACCCTAGACAAGTTGTTTAATTTCTCTCTGCTCTGTTGGTTCTTTTGCCAAAAGGAGCTAAAAATACCTGTTTCATAGAATATCATTTTTGGGTGCTGTTTTTATTAATACAAGTATTTGTATATATAGATTAAGTAACCACCATATAGCTTTCTCTGAAATCTCCTGGTAATGAGAAATAAACATCATCTTATAAAGGTTTCCAGGGATAGTTGCTCTTGTTCCATCCCCATGGCCATAAGTAACCTTCTATTCAAATCATTCAGTACCAGATGTTTTACTCTAGGTGAGGTTCTCTACAATTAATATAGGTAGAGTTATAAATAAGTTTTCTCTGCTTTGTATTCATTATACAGATTCAAATTATGGTAGGAGGGCAACTAGTGCAAATGAGCCTGGGTCGAGGCTGGTAACAGAATCCAGAAACCATAGTGGCCTATTGTTGATAATGTTGAAGAAGCCAGATGTTCTAAAAATGGGATTCCTTTTTCCTGTCATAGATAAAAATACTACCTACAAACCAGCTATGTTGTAACAGGATACATAGAAGATAGGTGAGTGAACTCCATTTTACCACTAGCGAAGGGCCTTGTGTTAAGTTGTACTATTGTTCTCAATTACTTGCTGCTGCTCTCTGCAAGGTGTCTATACTTTTCCACCCCATTAACATCAGGTTTCATGTGACTTGATTTGCCCAATGAAATGTGAGCTATATGCCACTTCCAAACAGAAGCTTTAAGAGCCACTGGTCATTCTTTGCTTCTAGGAATTCCTTCAAAGTGTCTTCTCTAGTGTTCCCCTTATGTGGGCCAGAAGTACCTGTTGGCCACTGGACGTGACTGGCCTCTTCTTGGCAATGCTGCAAAGATAAGGATGGTATGTCCAGCATTTCACTCTATAATGTTGGAACACACTGTCCTTGGGTGTAGCTTTCAGTCAACACAAACATGCATGTGCACATGCACGCACATGCACACACACACACCCTTCATATATATTTATTTTTTTTCTTGAATATTGAGTTAATTCTTCTGTCTTTTGTTATCTTCTGTGAGATAATTTAACTGCTTAATGTGGTTGGAAAATGTGGTGCAAATGATACTGTAGTAAATGAAAGAACTTCATCAACTTCTAATTAGAGATTGAATCACTATGTGGATAGCATGATAAAATAGCCTGCTTTTAGTAATCTACAACAGAAATTGGTTCAAGGAAAACTATACTGAAAGGATAAGATTAAAAATCTCTAATTAAATTTACTCTTAAAAATATCTCTCTAACTTCTGGACCAGCACTGTCCAATATAACTTTTTGTGATGACAACATAATTCTATAATTGTGCTGTCCAATATGGTATCCACTAGCCTCATGGAGCTATTGAACATTTGATATGTGCTAGTACAACTGAGGAGTTAAATTTTAAATTTAATTAATTTTTTTAATAACTATAATTAAAGACTCATGTTCCTATATTTGGCACTAAGAAATTTATATGTATACATATGTGTGTATGTGTATGTATATGTACATATCTATCTAGTTATCTCTATCTATGCAAGTACCAGACAACCTCATCCCTTTGTTTATATTAGGAAGCCATATTATTGTAGATCCAAGAAATCATTGCCTGTTCTGTTTCAGACTCATATTGGTACTCTCAATAGAGACCTCATCTAGCTTTATGGAGCGAATCTAAAAATAAAGCATTCCTACAACATGATCTCAACATGCAAACAAAGAGTACCATATTCTGGAATCATAAGTCAAAGATATCCTTATTTAGTCCATCCATTAATCTAGAAAGAACCATTCTCAAATTATCCTGACAACTTCCAATATTATATTTCCAAATCTCTGTTCTTTAGCTCTTCATCCTTATACTGAAAATTAAACTCCCAAATTCTTCAAACAACCAGATTTTAGTTGCCCAAGTTATTGAATTGAAACTTAGCTATATTTCTATTTCACTATATAACTAAATAAGGAGTGTATGTTCCCCATTTTCAAAGGACTCATCTCACTACGAAGATGTAATATTCTTGGACTTACTGTAATTGTAAAACCATGGGATTTAGAAAATAATAATTCCTAATTGTAAGGATAAAATTATTTAAGAAGGCTGAAAGCTGATATATTATTAGGGACACTTGGACTCTTGACTCTCTTTACATTCTGTGGCTATGGCCTTTCTGGTGGACTTTTTCAGGAAATAGAGGTTAGGGAAATCCTTGCCAAGACAGGCCTCATTGGTCACTGCCTCAGACAGGTTCTTTATCATTGGGTAATTAACTAAGACATTTTATCTATTCTTAATGTGGTGTGTTCTCTTCCCCTTAATTATAGAGCACCAGAAAGACCTGATTTTACTTCCTAGTGATAGTGTGAGAATTGACTCATTGATAGGACTTAGCATAGCAACTAATATCATGCCCCCCATAAATGATTATTGATGTTTTTTCAATTGATTTCTAAAATTAAAATGTAATTTTACTCAAAGAACAAAAAAAGCTTCTAAAAAGCACAAGATACTTTGGAATAGACTATTTAATAGAAAGACATGAAATCTACACCAAGTATACTGACACTGAAAGTACCCCCAAATGCAATGTTTTAATTATAGTTTTCTATTTAAAAACAAAATATAATTGAAAGGCTAAGTTAAAAATCAGCTTCCCTTCTACTGACAAGCTAGGCATGACCAACATTGACCTTTACTCATCTGAGAAAAGGAGGTTAACGAGAAAATAAAAGAAGGAAAGCTGAAGCACTATAAAGAGAGTCTATAGTCTGTTTGCGGTTTGTTCATATGCCAGACCCTGGAATTTCTCCCAGATTTCAACTCTAATTTTCCCCAGCCCAATTTGGTGTACTCATCAAATTCTAAGGCACCTTTCTCAAAGAGTGTTGGGTCACAGGAAGCTCTCGATGTGGCTTCAGGGATCCTCTCAGCAGACTAGACAGAGGAGGGTGCTAGTCATCAAACCTTCCCTCAACAGAGAAGTAAAGCCACCAGTAGGGTTAGCTTCATGTACACAGGATGATGCATTTGAGTCAGATTTTCTTAATTTGGAAACTAAGTTGAACAGTTTTAAAAATGTATTAACTCTTTCAAACACTAATCTGAAAGAGACAATGTCATTTTCCAAAGTGGCTGATCAACATCAGGATCTGACTCAAGCAATGAAGAATTCAAAGTTATATCAAGAGAATATTAAAATATGAGAGTAGGTATTTTACAATGTTTAATATAAACTGTCTATCAATCTTATATATCCAATGTAAAAGCCAATAAATGGAGATTATTTATTTCTCAAACTATAAATAAAGCAAGAATCAGAAAGAGTGGATTTATCAGGAATATGTTATATATTTGTGTGTCTTTATTCTCCAGAGAGAAATGTAAACTCTGTGCAGCTAAAGCATCAACTTGATTACTTAATGATGGTTAACATTTAAAAATTTGCTCTGGGGGAAATAAAGTGGAAATTTAAACAGTGTTGCAATTGCCATTACTGTGGGTTTTCACTGTCTATTTCCAAATGAGGACACAAGTGAAAGATAATAGGGAACCTGCTCAGACTATATTATGTTCAGTCAAATCCTCTTCCTTTTGATTTTGTAGAAACATGCTGCTTTAACTGCTTAGATGACTTTTTTTTTTAAGCTATTAGTCTTTAAAGAAACTTTAAAGTTTTCTTATTTAGCAAATATTCCTATAATCCTTGAATACAAAATGTCTGCATGTACCTAGAAACACAGAGATATATTTCACATTGACCAACAGGACAAGAAAATATTGACTCTCCTCATAGCTGATAATATACATCTCTTCCACCTAGACAGATTTTATGCTATCTATCCCTTCTAAACCCCAGCAAAAGGTCTACTATCCTGTGAGATGAGTCTAATTAAATTTTAGGGCATATTCAATGGCTAGAAATAAACAAAAATAAGCACTCATGCATAATAACAATAGTAATCATCAGAGAAGTCATTTAAATTACCAATTTTAATCAAGCAACCTAAGCATCATAATGCAAAAGTAGAATAAAATTTAAACTTAAATCAACATTCTACCCCATTAAAAAAAAAACGGTGGGTGGGAGTTAAATTGACAAAGATACTTTTACTTTACCCATGTAAACATCAGACTATTTTTCTCACTACGCTTGCTTTTCTTTCTTTGGCATGACAGTTCTGATTCTTCAGCCTCCCCATGAAGAAGAGAAAAATTCCCTTGAAGCTGAACTAAATTCATCAGCAAATGAAATTATATTCATTTGATAAAATGCTAAACGGAAAAAGGCAAGTTTATTTTAAGCCGTCAACAGGCTGTTTTAGTTAATCATGCACAGCGCAGAAGACAGGAATTTGGTTGCTAAGAAAATGGTTGGCATGTTTCCACGAGATCCATGTGACGTGAAATGCATCTGCTCCTTTTAACAGTGAAATAGAAAAAAAATAAAATAAACAGTTCAGGGTATATTTGGTGAGTCACTGTGGAACACAGGGCCAAAATAACTTATGTGTTGTCAGTTTATTTTATACAACCTTATTATGGTGTTAGCCTTTTCTTATAATTCAAAAATTTTCATTTAAATAATATTTTGTTAGATAATTGATATGTATTTATTGTAAATTTGAAAATATAAGAAAATTGAAATCTGCTATAACACACAAACATGAATACCAATATCTACAATGCCTGGTACATGCATAGTAGGGGCTCAATATTTGCTGAATGAATTAATATGTATTTTATTTACAAATACGGGATCATACTGTATATACTTTTATAACCTGGTTTTTATTCATTAAAATATTTATCATAAACAATTTTCTATGTATTCTTCAGCATGATTTTAATAGTTTCATTATTATGGGACACGTACGTTGTTCTCTTGCAATACTTTTATGAGACAAGAACCAAACACAAGCATCTCCCCCAATGATGCTGAAAGTATAATGCTAATGAAATCTGAACATGTTTAAGATTTCTTACTTGGTTGTCACATTTATTTCTCTGGTTATTCAGACAGACAGTGGAGTCTCAGCTGTTCTGAGTATGTGTATTTCCCCCACTTCCAAAACCAAACACAGACCTTCAGTACTTAGATACTACTTGCTGCTAGCATCTAGGCACACTGATGTGAGAGAGAATAGCTAAAGACGGCAACCTACAAGGCATCTCCCTGCATGTCATATGGTCCTCAGAGTAAAATAACCATGGTCATTGATGTCCACAGTATCTCAAGGTGGCTGCTGTGGACAAAGAGGACTGGCAAAAGGACAGTCTTAAATCACAATGTAGAAGAATATATTGGTTAAAAAAAGCTATTGATTACATGATCCAGAAGGCTGAGAAGTTCAAAGCAGAAAAATGAGAAGCAGAGAAACATGGTTGGTATTTCCTGCAAACTCACTTGAATCCACTGTCTTCACTAAGGACAAAATGGAAAACAGGAAAATTCAAGGCAAAAACAATGATAGAGGGCAAACAGAAGATTCTTGGAGATTCAGTAAAATCATCTGCTGGTTGAACAAGAACTAGCCTGCTGAGAAGAATTTAAGTATCAGCAGGCATATTGGAGAATTCCAATATTCTGCAAGTTCATCATTACAAGCTGTACCAGGAAGCCAAGGACAAGCTCTCCCAGGGGCAGAGCTCATTTGTCTCATTCACATTGTGCCTCATCCAAACTGATGGTGCTGACAAGAAAGTGTGTTCCACACGCTAAGTTTAAATATGTGGGCAAGTCAGTTCGATATAAACATTGTATTTAAACTGTGAATTAGGCTATAAAGAGATCCAAATATGTATAACTCAATCAAAATAGAAGTTCGTTTTTTGCTCATTTAACAGTCTAAGGCAGGTGTTCCTGGTTGGTGCATGGTTCTTCACCACACAGTGACTCGGGGAGTGACAGGGCCTCATTTTATCTTATCTCCACTAGGGCACCTCTTCATCTGCCTCCAGGCAATACACAAGAAATGAGAACATAAAGGGGGCATACCTGCTTCTTTAAAGCTTTGTCTCAGAAATGGTATTCATTACCAAAACTCAGTCATGTTATCTAACTGCAGGGAAGCAGCTGTGTGCTCCAAAGGGGAGAAAATGAATTGGTGGGGAGGAGAGGAAACAGCTAGCATAGTTTGTAGTTTAAACATGGTCATATTTTGTATACTTGAGTGATTCTCATTGCATTCCAGCAGTGTGGCAGACGAGTAAAAAATAAAAATTATGTCTCGATGAATTAAGATCCGCTTTAAATTAATGCCATGAAAACAAGTAGAATTCCTGGGTCAAATGGTGTAGGAAATTCTAAAGTTTTTTCATTAAATACCATCAAATTGACTTTGAGAAGTTGTTCAGTTCATACTCTCACCTCCATGCCATCAATGACACCACTGCTTACCTTGCATATAGTATTAACATTTTAAGCATTTTTACAAACAAAATTAAGTACTCAAACATTAAAGATGAGTAAGAAGTGTGAAAAAATATCATCAGAGGTAATCACCACTAATCTTTTACTGACTATATTTTTCTACAATTCTCTATATATAGTCCATACAAAGGATTTTACTTTTTTTTTTTAAACATTGTGAATGGCCTTATTCTCGTCCAATTTTCCTTCTTCATCTTTTTTTTTTAATGGTTTCTTTGTCTCCTTCCTCCTGTCCCTCTCTCCCTCCAGTTTCTCATGCTTTGCTTTTGATGGCCATAACTGATTTACTTTATGAAGTCAGTCCTGACTTCAGGAGGTACTACAGCATGGTAATTGAGAGCATGGACCCTAGTGCCCCACTGCCTGGATCTGAATTCTACCTTGTATTATTGTTCGGATCTCTGTCTCAGTTTTCTTATCTGTAAAATGGGGTAATAGTTCCTTCGTCATTAGGTACTATTAATCATTGTGAGGATTAAATGAGTTTATGTTGTGTGTCTTGAACAGCACCTGGTGCATAGTAAGTACTATGTGAATTTGCTTTTATTATAAATCTATCATATATGTTATGAATATTTTCTCTCATCTATTGTTTTTTCTTTGGGCTTTACGTGTGGTACTGTTTTCATGCAGTAAAATATGTCTAGCCTTTTCTTCATAGCTTATAAATGTCTATCTTATTTCTTTTTGTGCCACCCATGTTGCATATGTTTTTTTTCTAATTTATGCTTTTTTCAATTATAATTGAGACTAGAATTTTTGGTGATGGTTTTGTTAAAATCAAAGCTATCATTTTTTTTTTCTTAAAGTTTCTACACTGGTGTTTGCTTAGAAAGGGCTTTGCCACCCATTTACAGTTGAATTGGTTTATAGAAAATTGATATAAGTAGAGATATAACTTTTTTTCTAAATTGTTTGCTAGTTACCAGAATACCACTTATTATTTATTCTATGCTCTGATAAAAGGGATCCACTGAAGGTCGGTGCCTCCCTCACTGGAGCTTGACTTTATGGAAGCTGTATCCCTCCTTTTGTAATAGCATCCTTTAAGAGAGAGGTCCATAAGTACAGTCAACTTTTAATTATCATCCCATAGATAACCCACTTAGGAGATCGATAAAATAAAAGACTCAAATATTAATAATAAAAATATCAGCCTAGGCTCCTCTCATTTCTTTCCACTGGGCTCTGCTAAGAAATGCCAGCTAAAATTAACTTTGCATAAGTCAGAATATAAGGAAGAACAATTTTTAAAGGTATATAAATGTTTTACAAAGTTAACTACAAGTGAATTTTGAAACTTCCGCCATCTAGTTATCTGTGCCTTTGGCTCTTTAATGATTATAACTAATGCAAGGCTGAATAGTATATTTGAAAAAATGAAATCCACATGTTGTTTCTCTGAATCAGGCACTCTGGTATGATTTTATAGAATAAAAATCAGAAGATGAAAGGGATTAAAGGAGGTTTGGCAGAGGTAAATAACTCAGAGTAGACACAGATTTTTGACTCTGGAAATTAGGATTAGTCGGTTAAGAGCTCACAAAACTTTTTACAAGATGCTTCCTTGTCATGCAGGGCTCAAGCCTGAGTACTCTGAGTGAGGAGCTTAAAGAATCTCAGAAATGACAGTGTCTTTTTTTAATCCAAGAAATATTATTAATAGAGCTATGGAACTTGGACTTTAATATGGACTTTCTTAAAATATTTATGACTCAGTTATGGTCTATGCCAATGCTCCTCAAACAATCTGTGGTGAGAACCAATTATTTCTCTCAGTTTACAAAGGAACATTTCTGTAAAATATAATAAAAATGAATTACTAGAAAAATTAAATGAAAATTAAAAATAACTACAAAAAAATAGAAGCCCAATTTTTATTATTAGGTTTAAAAGATACAAAATTACTATGTCAAATTGCTATAAAAGTATCTAAATGCTAACTTTTTAATTTAATTGCAGACCAGTAACAGTTAGTGGACTGGAATGGGTCCATGAATCACTTTTTGAGTAGCACTGCTTTACACCAGCCCCTGAGCTAATGCATATATCAAAGCCAAGGCTCCTGTATCAGAGAAGGGTGAAGAAATAATCAATGCACAACAGTGAACTGTCATGTCTGTAACTGTAGCAAATATTAGGACCTCTTCATTTACTGTAGTCTGGTTAGATATAGTTCCCAAAATATGTCCTTTGGCCAAAAAAATAGATCTGAACTGATCAAGTCATGATACATTTGAAATCTTTCATTTGGTAAATAATGTTCAAATCTGAAAGGTGCTAGTTTGTATAGCATATTTTCTTTTCAACTGTAATTTAGTCAACGTTTTTCCATGCTTAAATATCTTTTTTTTTTTTTAATCGATGCCTATGAATTTATTGCCATGTGGAATGGTACACAGTACAGAGCCTCATATTTCTGGTTTTACTCCATAGATTCCCTGCATCCTATGGTTCTCTAAACGAGGAGCTCTTGGCCTTTTAGGCACTTGCTCCACCTTTCTCTTCAACACTGTGAGGACTCCCTGCATCCAAATAGATAAAGATAGAGCTCATTTTATAGGTTTCCTTTTCTCCAAGACTTCTCTAGGCTTCCAGCACCCTGTATTTTTCTTATGATATGTACCATTCAGTGTGATTAGACTGGCTGGGGATACTAAGATCCACAATTATGGTGTTGGATTGTAGGAGAATCTATTTCTTGACTTTCTCTCTGAAAAATGTGAATTTAATTACTCAGAGTAAAAAAAATATATATCAATTTTTATGTAGTTTACTTAGTGGCATGATAACTCCATTTTACTGTTTAGACATTAAATAGTAATTTTCGTGGGCAGTACTGCTTCATGCAACAAAATATTGGTCATTAAAATACTTTTAAACATTTGTAAATGAAGAAAAAAATTAAACCAATTATTCACATTCTAGGATATAGTCCTTTCAGTCACTTTTGATTAGGTAAGTGTTTTAGAAAAAGTTAGTTTAGGGTTAATATAGTGCAAATAAGAAATAAGCAAAATTTTAGTGTCAAGTTCTCAGTGAAATGCCATTACATACTGTTAATTTTATCACAATCTATCTTAGCTCATTGACCTTATGACAGCTCTATCTTAGCATTAACACAGCAGCTGATCTCTTTTTTTGTTGTTGTTAATTGCCATTCTCTTTCACTTCTTAATTTTTTTGTAGTATCATTTTAATAAAGAAAAATCTGCTAATGCAAAGGTTCATATTTAGCAAACAGACAGAACTCTGAAAACATTTGTATGCCAATCAAAATATATAACATACATGGTTATACATATTCATAAATAACAATTATAAATAGGGATAATTTCTAAGCTTTTCTAGATAATAAGTTTTAATTATTCACCAGAAAGATAAAATTCGTTAATAGTCTTAAGAGTCCCTCTGAATCTGCTTCAGAGAAAGACTGTATCAGTTTGAAGAAAGAAAAAGGTCTGTATATTCGGAAACCAGGCCCTTCCCCAGGCATGGGAAGATAGGATGGAAGTCTATGGTGGGGTCAGCCACAGATCCTGAAACTACTATTTAGCAAAACTTAGAAAGATTCAAAGCAAGATACAGACTTCACATCCAACAGGTATCCTTCCTTTGTCCAGGACTCATCCTGCCACTTCCATTCTGGATCCATCTCTTCTAGTTCCTTCTTCCTCAGGGACCTTAATCCATTCATTATCCTGGACCAGTGGCTGCATAAAAATCAAACCCAGGGAGCTTCACCATGTTCCTATGTCTTGCTTGTACAAATGTGAGGATGCCTCTAAAACATTTCTAACTAATACATCCATCTCTAATACCTGAATTTCACTAATAAAAACCCACTTCTGATATTCATTATGCTAATTATTAAAACCTCCGGTATTAGAGATAAAAGATCATAAAGGCACCTGTAGCAGCCTCTGAAGTCTGACATTTTGATTAAACGCTACCAATAACCACCGCCGGAGTATGTATTTCTGATTAAAATAACTGCCTGCCTTCGGGTATGGATGAAAACAAACTGAAACCCATATTTGCACACATAATGTCTGCTGAAGTATTTTAAAGTAAATTACAGGCCACATAACACTTCCCTTTAAAAAGTCAAGCTACTTGAAACAGGACTACATTTAAGATGTCCTCTTTCTCATTTCCTGCTCACTTTTAACCCATGGCTGTCCAGCTCTCATCCTTGCCATTGTACTAAAACTGATTCTGCCAAGGTTGTTTATGACCTAGATCCTAAATCCAATTGCTAGATCCTAGCATAGTTCCTGAAATATAGTTTTAAAGAATCCATATTCATTTCTATAATTATAAGAGGAGTTAAATATGTCTCAATCCTGTTTTTTCTTTTCCATATACTCTGAATGTTTTAATTATACTTCTGAAAAACCTTGATTCAGGCATGAAACAGGAGAGTCTGGTAAAGTAATTAAGTGGTATACACCATGTTCATTACTCTCCAAATGAATTCTCACCTCCTATGAAATGGTAAAAAAAAAAAAAAAAATCAGTTTATTTCATTAAGTTGCCAAGCTCCTCTGAAAATGCTCAGGCTGACAACCCAAATATAGAAAAAGACCTGAAAATAATGATAACTAAATGCCTCTGGAAAAAGCACAGCTAGTAAAGATTCGCTCATGCAAAAGTTAGGTTCCACATTTTTTTAGTAAAATAGTAGTCTATTAATTGCTGACAACAAGATTCCTTCTTGTATTAAATGTATACTATTTCCCTGTGCATATCAATTTGAACTTCTCTTCAAAGACTTCAGACTAAATAAAGGAATTAGAAGTAGATGATATGTTCACAGGGGCATTTTTAGGCGTGTAATGGTTATATTATACTACATCCTGTTCTGAAGCTGTCTGAATCTTAATTCAATATAAACAGAAAATGTACGTTTTCTACTCAATGTATTTGAGTGCTTTCCCTCCCATAGGATGGAATGTTGGGTGTGCCTTTATTTTCATTTAAGTGGCTAATACGTATGTGCATGAAAAATGTGGGAAATGCCAATAGCAATAACTGAAAATTTAGCTTGAGAAAAGATTCAATTACAGAGAACTAAGAACAGATTCATAGTGGGTCTGGGGAGCAGCCAAAACATGAGTAGAAACATGTTAAAAAATCCTTCTATTTTTTCTGACACTCACAATTTTGAGAGCTCCTCTGGTTATCTTAGAAACAGCCCTGCCATTCCCAGAGAAAGCTACAGGGAGCAGAAAGCATTGCTGTATAAGGAAAAATCATCCTTTGGGAGGGAGAGATATTCAGCTTCTGGGTTAACTGACATTTAAGATGTACCTGGTTAAGTTTTAGACACTACACTTGGTGTTTTCTCAAACACTAATACATTATTGTGTACTACTTATTTGTAATCAAAGATATGAGCTATGGGAGGGAAGAGAGAAAATGTGTGAGTACATATTTTCTTTTATGTATTTTTAAATTATGTATGTATATTTATGTAAATACATATGCATATTTATTAAAACATACGTATATATTCATTTAACAATCTAATGATTTCCTCCATCATTTAATGAACAAGTAAACACCCCTGCAGAGGTGTTACCTGAGATGGGCTTACTAAAGTACAGAGGAGTCCCTTTCCCTTAGCTAGTCTCAGATCCCAAATACCTCTCATACCGTGAGCATCTAGGTATAAGGTGATTCTGGTGCTTAAAAAGAAGCATTTTTAAATGTAACATGACTCCTAAACACCAGTCAAACTTCCCTCATATTCTTACTGAAGAATTAGTAATTCATTCTAGTGCTAGAGTAAAAAAGGGTAGTGTTCAGTAGGCTGGGCTCCAATGAAAGAGATATTTTTCCCTGATAGTCTGTGTTTAGAACCTAATTTCAATACAAAATGTTTTGTATCTCCGCTGAACTCCTGTTAGTTGAATTCTCATTCATTCTCTCTCTCTCTCTCTCTCTCACACACACACACACACACACACACACACACACACACACACAACTTGTTAGGTTAACAGGTTAATTACCTAATAGGTATGATATTAGTCACTCTATCTATGGTAATAGACATCTCTGTTCTTTGGGGAATTGTACCACCCTAACTCCAACCTCACAGTTCAAGTGAGGACTTATCTGTGTCTCTCACTATGAAGGAGGTCTTGTGACTCAGGATGGATGACCTGTTAACATGGTCACAGTGATCAGTCCAAGGAAACACACATAAGACCCAAACTAGACCCCTCAGTGTTCTCCCTTAGAATTTTTCTGCTAGAATTAACAGGAAAGAGCTTTTCTCATTTCTGTGCTTAAGTTCTATAAAAATGTTACCTTCAAGTGTCAGCAGCCTGCATCCCTTCTTTTAAAGATGCCTGAAAATATAACACTAATACAGTTGACCCTTAAACAATGCAGGAGCTAGGGGTGCCAGTCCCTCTAACAGTCAAAAATCTGCATATAACTTTTGACTCCCCCAAAACTTAACTACTAATAGCCACTGTTGACCAGAAACCTTACTAATAATAGTCTATTAATACATATGTTGTATGTTATAGTATTATATACTGTGTTCTTGTAATAAAATAAGCTAGAGAAAAGGTTATCAAGAAAATCATAAGAGAAAATACGTTTACAGTATTTATTGGAAAAAATCTGCATAAAAGTGGACCTGCACAGTTCAAACCTGTGTTGTTTAAGGGTCAACTGTACTCTGAGAGGAACAGAGATGTGAGGTAGAGTCCTGCCAGCATCCCAACCCCTGCATCCAATCATCCTAGACGCCAGATCCTGCCCAAAGCTTGTTTTGTTTTTATTCTTTGATTATTTCAGAATTCTAACTATTGCCTCTTTTGCCCTTGGTAAGTTAGTTTTTTCCATTGATAATGCAGTGTTGTTTCATAGGTAAAGACAGCATAATTCATAAGTGAAATAATTTGGTACATTTCTAAAGCTAAAACCAGCCATATACTAGAATCAAGCACATCTGAGAACATCAAAGTTCATAAGGCCAAGACTTCATGGTTAGTAGAGGTTTTATGGAGTGGGCTAGATTTTTTAAATAACTTTTTTAAGTGAGAGAAACTCCTTTTCTATATATGCACTGGCAGAAAGTCATCCAATGATCATTTTTGGGAAAAAGGCAGTAACGTGATGTCCACTCCATTATATTAATGCATAGCAATAAACACTTTCCCTGGGGAGAAAAATAAAACTTTAGGGACCCATGAGAGCCCAACATTGTGGAATTCTGTGAACCAGTTTATAAAAGAAGCCCAATGCTTTCTGGAATGAAAAAAATTGAGACCCAATACTTGCTCTCAGAGATTCAAATCTAGGAATGACTCTGGACAAACACCCATCAGGAAAGAACAGCAAGGCCTTTACATTGCTTAATAGCAAGCAATTTCAACTCCTCCAGATGTGACTAATTAGATGTGTTTACTCAGCATTCCCTCATGGAGACAAGAGGAAGACTCACCCCCAACTGTACAGAGGAGATGAGTACCCAAGGGGAGAGCCATTTGCACTGCCTCACATTCCTCCCTTAGGATCTGAAATGCCACACACATGGAAATCATTCCTCCTGGCCTTCTATTTTTAGGGAGCCACCTGAACACCTGGGTCAGTATAAGGGGCCTAATGAGAAAAACAGATAACTGTTATTGAGTCTTTCTATATGTCGGGTCCTAAGTTAAGAGTTTGACATTAATGTACATTACAACCCTAGGTACAATAGCAGTCCTGCCACTCTATCTTTCTAATTCCCTTTACCATGCTTATATTTCTTCATACCACACACCACTGCTGGATTACATATTGTTTTATTGTTATTACCTAACTCCCCATATGGAAAAACCACAGTTTTTCCCTCCTGTGTGTTTTCTTTACTTTTACACAGAACTCTTCACTTCTGACACTTTCAGTCACCAAATGTGTGGGGGATTTTCTCCCACCAAGCAATTCTCTGTGACACTAGCTGGGTCTATCCTGCAATTTCACTCAATTCTGACACTATCTACCTAGAGACAGCCTCAGAGCTTGCAGAATAAGACTGCCTCCCACACACACTTCAGATGCCAATCGCAAGTAGTAGGATCCCAGGTTACCCACAATGTCTGTCCAATTTGGCTAAAAACAGAGTATTCCCACGACCTCCTACCCCTGGGATTTGATAATTTTTGAGAACAGCTCACAGAACTCAGGGAAACTTTTAGATTTACCAGTTTATTGTAAAAGGATATGATAAAGAATGCAGATGAACATCTAGATGGAAGTGATGCACAGGGCAAGGTGGGCGAGAAGTGATGTGGAGCTTCCATGCCCTGTCCGGATGCACCACGATCTGTTCACCAACAGGAAGCTTTCCAATCGGGTTTTTATGGAGGCTTCGTTATAGAGACACGATTGATTAAATCATCGACAATTGATGATTGAAATCTCCAGTCCCTCTTCTCTCCCCTAAGGTAGAGATGGAGGAGGGACTGAACGTTTCAACCCAGGATGAAATGGCAGCCATCCCAGATTCTTAGGTGCTTTTCAAAAACCGTCTCATTAACATAACAAAAGACACCTTTCTGGCTCTCACCACTTAGGAAATTCCAAGAGTTTTAGGAGCTCTGTGCCAAAAACTGGATAAAGACCAAATGTATTTCTTACTACGAATCACAATATTACAATCTCAAACTAAAATGTGAGCTCCAAGAGAAAAGAGCTCTGTGTTGTTAACCCCCATACCCAGACTGCTGGCAGACAGTGCCTTTTCAGTTAAAATTCATCGAATGAATGACAGCAGTATGTGATTTCATCATAAAACCTTATGTGACAAGTTTTAGATAGGTTAAGTAAATAGCAAAAGACAACACTGCTAGCAAGTAGCAGAATAAAGACCTGAATTCAGCTGTGTGTGATGCCAGAGCCTTCACCTTGAGCCACCAAATTATATTGGCCAGAGTGCCCTGAAGCATTTATTGTGTAAATAGCATGAAATGAAGAGAATTTTGCCCAACATCTCTGGCCAGGCCTTGGCCTTGCCACCAGTATCTGTTAAAGCACAGGCTTTGAGGTTGAATTCGATGACCTCAAGGTCACCTAACTTCTTACAACCTCAATTTCTTCAACTGCTGTCTCCTAATAATTTAAAAGAGTTACTGACTCTTGATAAACTTAATATCAATTTTACATCACTGGTAACAGCAATCCCAAGGAGAGAGATTGATTATAACACAAGAAATATCTCTGCCTCCATCCTGTTCTAGGCTGACTGAATAACACAGTTCACTTATATTCGATCCGCTTTCAAAACTGTTCTCGTTCCCTACCAGTTCCTCTAAATGTGTAGAGAGATCCCAAATGGAATCTCTCTTGCAATAAATATAAGGATTTGATCACAACTGCCCACTGGAAGAATATACATATTTGCAGTGGATTATTGGGTCTGTGCACAGTCCTTTTATAAAGGAGCACTAGCCCTCTGCTCTGCAAATGTAAAAAGGTTTAATATGTATTTTCCAAGTTTTCTGGCAATGTATTGAGGCTTGAAATATTTGGAGTTATTTGCCCACGGCTATCACTATGAGCTGAGAAGCCCATAGACCTTCTGACAATCCATCGAGTACAGTCTTCCTGCTGTCTTTATATACTTTTATCAGAAGAGGTGACCACTGGTATGGATATTTTCTTAAATTATGTATCTGTGCTCATTTTTAATCACGAAAGCCTCTTTTTAATCTCAAGAAATATTACACAATACCATCCCTCCTCCAAAACAATTGTCTATTGACTGGGGAGATACATTATGAAAAATAGTTACAGTGACTTAACCATAGACTTTTAAGTGAATTGGAGTTATATGAACCACACTGACATCTACATGCATTTAGAAGATGGTATCGCATTTATGTGTGTGACATCTTAGCTATTCAGTGAACAGCCATCTAGGATGCTAAGAAACCCTTGCATCAATATCCTGGTGCCTCAGAAACCTACATCATACAGGCTAGAAACCAGTGTCTAAAGATATTTAATTGAGAATTTGGACAAAATACCACAAAGTTAATTTGAACTTTATCTCTGAGTGGTCTATAATTCTACTAATGACTCGCTGAATTAAAAAATTAAAATGATAGGTTGATCGTAAAGAGAATTTCTTTTTGAAACAGGAAAAACAAGTATTTCTAATTGCTTTGAGGTCTAATTTTTAACTACAGTAGACTAATATAAGTCTTGGCAGGATACTGGAGATCATTTGAAACCATGAAGGTATAAACCCAAGGAACAATGTGCATAATGTTAGAATTGTGTTCAAACTGATCATGGAAAAGACTAGGAGGATTCCTTTACTAAAATTATTGAGCAGGCGAGTGCTTCAAGCACAGTGTAAGAGGCAATTTGTAATTACTGTTCTACTTTTTCTCCACTTTCCATTCTTATTTTAGTGCATAGGCAGTTTGTAGCAACACCAGCTTTTGCATCTTCTGAGTTTCTTGTATTTTTACAGGAAAAAAAGCCATCGTAACAAATTGCTCTAAATTTAAAATTAAAATTTACATTTCTAGTCTCCTTACTTCCACTAATATTAAAGGGAGTTTCAGATTTATACAGAATGAGAAGTAAATTGTTTTTCCTCTGTTGTAAATGATCAGGCAGGTGACATTGGTGCTGTTTTAAAGATTTGAAGATGAAATGTATATTTATGCTACATTGTAAGTGAAGCCTTATAAAAAGTGAAGACTTTTTTAGGAAATCGGCATTTTAAAAATAGGATCAAATCAAATTTACATACTTTAATCATTTCAGATTAATTTAGCTCTGGGCTATTTAGAAATGAATTTCTTAATATATAAAATATAGCTGCTTAAAATAAAGCCACAATTTTGGAACTGACTTATCTAAGAATTATAGGATATAAGAGCACTCATAAAATGATAATTTTCATGGATTTTCAAGCATTTTATATTTTAATTCTAGACTTTTGTTTTAGAAATTAAAATAAAAAGTTAAGTCTAAAGAAAAAATTTCACGAATGAACGTGTAAACAAAACAGTATGTGAAAGCTCCTTGTTAATTAAAAAATTATATTGGACTCACACCCATCACTATTTGAACTGAAAGCCTATTTTCACTAATAGGTGTCATTAACTTATTTGTTCATTTACTCATTCAATAAGCATTTGTGGGATAATAGGAATCTGCTGTGTGCTTAGGATTCAACTCTGCACAAGGCAATAGGGAAGCCGTGTGTTTCAGGCTCCTGGAATCTGGGTTTGAATCTTAGCTTTGTCCCTTGCTTATTGTGTGACCTTGGGCAAATTATATGACCTTCCCATGCTTTGCTTTCTTCTTTAGTGAAATGGGGATAGTAATGATACTTATTAACTCATAGAAATGTTTCCAGGATTAAAATATGTAATTATCATAAAACTCTTAAAGCAGAAAGTGCTTGGAATGATGGTTTGCTGCATGTTAGAATCACTCAGAGAGCTTTTAAAAAATATCAATGAGTTCTTCAGTGGCTATAGCTCTGGAGAAGTGAGAACAATGACTTGGGTTATTATTTCTGTCTGACAGTGTCATACTGAGAACATTCAAATCTAGCTTCCCCCAACTCTCTCAAGAAGAGCCCACTATAGTCTGGAATCTTGCAGGTAGATTTTGACCAGTCATAACTTCCCCCATGTGGATATGAATGTACGTAAATATCATAAAAGAATAAGAAATAACCATAATCTTTAGAGGGGGCCACATTCTACAAGGAAAAGCCAAAGAGCCTGGTTTGTTCTTTATCTTGCCAAGAAAGATAGCTTGATCAATGTGGACACGAGAACTATTTCACTGGATCTTCCAAGGAGAAACTCACTAAAACTTCAGAGACAATTTGTGTGGATAATGTGGTCTGTCACCAAATTCAGAATATCATCATGGCAAATACCATCAATGCTGACTCAAACCCTGGATTTTGGCACCAAGAAATGTTCTCGGGTCCACTCTGACAAAGAAGAAATTGCACACAGCATATCACTGAAATTGCACACAGCATACCACTGATATCTGGGAGTTAGGAGTGCTGTGTGAGGAAATTAGGACTGCAGACTCATTTGTACAACTCTTGAGTGCCACGGTTTCAGAAGCAGAGTGTCCCACAGAATCCAAACCAAAATTATTGCAGCTCAGAGAAAATGGCTGCATCTTGGTCTCTGAATGAAGTCTCAGTCGGTATGCAATTCCCTAGCACCTTTAGAACTGGAACTTCCAGGCACCAACCACTGGAAGAGCTGAGAAAAACTCTACAATTGTCTTTGTTCACAGATATGTGGTGAAGCATTGAATTAGTTTTCCATGGCTGCTGTTACAAATTACAAATTAAGCTTAGTGGCTTAAAACAACACAATTTTTTTTTTCTCTAATAGTTCTAGAAGTCAGAAGTTAAAAATTGGGTTTTGTGGGCTAAGGTCAAGGTATTGGCATGGCCACATTCCTTCTAGAAGCTCTAGGGAAGAATCCATTTCTATGCTTTTTCCAGCTTCTAGAAGCTGCCCACATTCCCTGGTTTGTGGCCTTCTTTCACCTTCTAAGCCAGTAATCACATCACTCTGACCTCTGCTTCCATTGTCACATCTCTTCCTGTGACTCTCCTGCCTCCCTCTATTCTTTATAAAGGCCCTTGTGTTTGAACTGGGCCCACTTGGATAATCCAGAATAATCTCCCCATCAAAAAAAATCCTTAACTTTATCACATGTGCCAAGTCTCTTTTGCCACATAAAGTAACATATTCATAGGTTCTGGGGATTAGGATCTGGACATCTTTGGGAAGCCATTATTCTACCTTCCACAGACATCATAGGGCAAAACACTGACCTGTAGAGGTCAAAAACAAGATTAACTTTCACGTTGAGGGGAGAGTAGGGCAGGGTGACTTGAACCTCCACCCTCTCTCCTTTGCAACATGCTGACTTTGGTGTATCTAGAATGCAAAGCAGTCGAACGAGCTGTTATCCTGGAAATACCAAGAGATATTAATCATTCATGTAAGAAAATCTCTTGGGTTATAATATTTAATAGTTTTTTTTTTAATCATTCAGAAGGAGGTTAAATTCCTCTTCTTTTGGCTTCTATAGAGACACTGTGCACCCTGGAGGCTAAGACGAAGTCCAGTGTGTAGGTTATAACGACCACCACAGACTTCTGCTCACTTTTGCACAACTAATTGAAGAAAGAATTCCCCAGTACTTGTTTGGTCTCTGAATTCAAACTACATTTAAAAATAATCCTACCTGAGGATTAGACACTTCTTTGCCTGTGCCTGCTGTTACTAGGGAAGTAGGCTAGACAGATGACAGGTTCCCAACCCTTCTATGACTTTTAAACCTGCTGTTTTAGTAAATCTTTAATACAACACTGCTGGCTTATTTAACTGTTTTGGGCCTTGTTTATGAGTGAATGATTCTATTGTGGATTGTCTTTTGAACCAGGTAAATATTGTCCTCAAGAGTCTATTTTCGAATATCAGGTTTGAGATATTTTTGTTTTGCTTTTTAAATTTTTTTTTCCCTCTACTGAACCATAGCGGTCAAGGCAGAATAGCAATTTGAACTTGCTGTTCTGAAGAGCTATTTGAACAGCTTCAGGACAAATGTGCTTTTCCTAATGTCTTCAGGGAAGCAGTGTATTTTACTCCCTACGTGTGGTATGCTGCTGTGCACTGTGAAGGCCGGGATTAAGATGTTTGGTTTTCACAGTGTACAATAATATTTGCACACTGGAATATATCATGTATAGGGCACAAAAAGGCCAATGAACCTGAGCAGATGCTGTCAAACATGTGAAATAAAGAGAAAAATAGATTTTTTAAAAATCCCAGCCTACCTGCAGCCTGTTTGCTTTCTTTCTCCCCCCATCATGCAATTGATCCTGATGGAAGAAGCTATTCTTCCTGGACCTCAATTTCTTTGTCTGGAGCATAAAGAAGCACCTTCTAACGCTCAAAGGCCTGTGCATCTGTGTGAACGACCCTCCTTGACCTGTGTTTAGGAAGCCAGCTGTTGACATTTACATCATTTCTTCCCTGAGGCTCTGAATTCACCTTGAAAAGTCTAGAACTTGGGCCATCCTTTCCCAGAGCCACCCTTGGCATCTGTCCTTAGCTGGACAAGCCTTGTCCATCCTGGCCCTTACTGTAAAATCCTTCCCATCCCTCCCTGAGCTTGATCAACACTCTAGCTCCTCGCACTCAGGCTCCCAGTGAAGCTTACGGGAGGCATCTAGAGATTTTTTGACTTAGAACTCAAGTTGCATGTTCCTATTAAATTTCAAAGTTTGGTTGTATCTGCTTTCTCATGAATAATATATAACCCCATCTTGGTTGAAAATTGCTTTGTCTGACTTAAAATGATATATGCATTAAAAAAAAAAAAAAGAAACCAGTGAGACAGAAAATATGCTGGGGTGCAATGACCACATTAGACAATGTGTCTGAATGAAGGAAGAAGGGCGAATTCAGGCCTCTGTGTGATGGGTAGTGTGTTGTTATATGGCTGCTGTTAAGGAAGAAAGTACCTGCTCAGGACATGTGGCCTTCTGGACTACAGAATCTCCAGGGCATTTGCCAAACCACAGCTGCAGAAATGGACGGTGCTTGGAGAGCTGACTGCATTCTTAGATTTTAATAGAGGTCTATGTCTAATACCAGAAATCTAATAGGACAGAAATATCAGCCAATTTATTTGACAAACTGTGTTTTTCAAAAGATTTGTAAAGTATTTTACTTATTTTTTTTAGTCATGATTCTTTTAAGAGGAGTTGAAGATAACCATACCTACTTAGCTAAAATTCACAGGGCAATAATGAGTTGCTGGCTGGTTGTTAATAGCTGAAGAAAGGTCAGGGTAGAAATAGGTAGGTAAATTGACAGTCCAAGCACTGTAATAAAACTTAAAAAGACTGCTGTTAAAACTCTTCCACCTCAACTTGAGCCTGTCTTTAATTCCTAACATAACAATATAAGATATTTATAATCACAGTTTTGTTCTATTTCTTTTTCCCTTTCTCCCTGTTCTCCCAACAAATAATCATTTCAGTTCAATGGCCAAATTCTAAATTGGAGGCAAAGTGTGTAAATACTGAATTAAAACAATAAGAATTGAAAGTATTAAGATCCCAAAAAATGCAATGACACCATACTTTTAAGCAATCACTGCATGATTTCAAAATAAAATATAGACACTCCAGGGCAATTGATACCATTATAAAACTATATTATTATCACTAATAAAATGCTCTTCTTTTTAAAGAAGTGATCTCTGTTAATATGATCTTTATTCAGCTTAAAGGTCAAAGCTGATATTAGGGTAGAAAACTGGAACAACAGAAAAAAGATTTCTCTAACATTTGCATTCTGACCACAAGGAAGAAAAACTAGATTAAAAAAATATTTTCAGAAAAATAAATTTCAAAATTCTCAAGAAAAACTATTTAATGATTAGTCTGTGTGGAAGCCATTATTGCATTTTAAATAAAAAGATACTTTTTTATTTGAGGCCCATAAGATATAAATAAGTGAATTGGGAGAGTAAAAATATTGCTAAGATAATAATGAATAATCATATCAGGTGATAGGATTCGTTTTCCAGTTATGAGTTGCTTTATATTTACTAACCTCTGTGTTCAACTGCTGTTTTATATTACTCTATTCCTCATTCAACTATTTTGTGTAGTGCTAGAGTGAATACACTGTCTGGTTATTTAGCACCAACTGGAGCTATTCATCTGTAGATTAATAGTTTTCTTAAGTGCAGACCACTAAAAGACACTGTGTTCATATATGCACTGGGGTATGCATTTGGGTAATTTAAAAAAATTGTTTCTGTCAGTTGGGAGTTGGATGGGGAAAGAGGAAGGGAAATAATGAGTACTTGAATACGTCTCAAGAATTCAAATCAATCAAAATAGAAACTGTGAGATCCCTTAACTTCGGTGATAGAACGCTGTATACATGAGAAAAGGCCAGTAAAATGCTGTATAGCTGTGACATGGCACCAAGAGTGCTACAATAAATAGTCCGTAAAGTTCTTCAAAAACAATCATGCTTTATGTTCCTTCTTTTCTTTAAAGAGATTTTTTCAATTAAATTATTGCAGTAAAAAAATTCACATTTACATTTTACAGGAATTCAATAAGGTTTGCTTTGTGCCAAACATTTTTTCTGGCTTCCAAATAACTTGTGAAATCCCAACAATGTTTTTTACAATGGTCTCAGCCACAGGTGATCAGGATCATAGTTTACAAGGTTGGATCTTGGACCGCGAAATGCATAATACTGTGTGGCTATTAATAGTACCTCCATCCAAATTGTACTCCCCTGTCCAACTAGGTCTTTCTTCTAAATTCTTTCATCACCCTTTCACCTTTTCACAAGGTCGAAGATCACAATGGGAACACAGGCTGTGAGCAAATCACACGAGAGAAGATTCATTGGTGATTCTAAAAGTAGTGTCAGAAAAAACAGCTGGGACTCTAATGGAATAAAGCCCAGCTTCTCATCCTGTCCTGGAGCCTCTTTTTCAAGCTATATCAATGTGGTAGGAAAGTTTGCCACCTATCTAGGTCATGTCGCCTTGAATTAAGATGTAATTACTATCCTGGCCATTTATCCCTTACCAAGGATAAACAGGTGGGTGTGGTTGGCAGTAATCGATGCCTTTTTCTGACTCAGAAAGAACCTGGCACACTCCCCACAGCAAATCCCAAGAGTTCTGATCATTAGGTAATTGCTTGATGGTGACTGGATTAGTCCTGGGGGCTAGAAGTGCCTGATAAGAAAAGAGATATAGAACTTGGAACTAATTACTTTCCTGTTATATTTGGCATTTCAGTAGAAAGAAAACTGGGATCAAATTAGAATTTTAATGAAGAGACTTTTTCACCTGAGTCTTAATCAAAATATCAGGTTCTACTCTCCCATCACCTCTTTCTCTTGCCACACAGCTCTTACCTACAAATTGGTACGTGTTCACTGTGTGATGAGGACAATACTTGCTCAGAAAAGAAAGCCTGAGCGTTAAACCTGCTAGACCTGGAAAACAAGCAATTATCTGAGAAATTCTGACCCTTAATCTTTTGCGTCCTTCACTGCTCAGATAACTCAGGTAAAAATGATGATTCTCCTGAATTGTCTCAAAATTGTTTCAATTTCCTTCTTTGCTAGTGGAGATTTTGTTGCATTGTGCTTTTTCAGCTGAAAGGCATTTCATGCAAGAATGAGGCTAGACATTGTCCTTGTGTCAATAGGGTGGGTGTGGGTTTTCTGAGAGATTAGTGTGATTGCATGTTTCTCTTCACTGATCATTGGTCTCAAACACCCCAGAATGCTGATGCGAGGACTATGAGCTGGTGGTATAGCTTGAGCCTAGGCAAAACTGTTCCAGAGAAAGAGAGCCTAGTGAGAAGGGCACAGAACTTGTGGTCACCTAGACCTGGCTTCCAATCCTGGCTCTTCTACCAGTTTCCTATGTGTTGAATCTCTCAAGCTCTAGTTCCTGGTTTGATAGCCGTCAAGTCTGAAAGGACTATTGTGAAATCAGATGAGATAGCCTAGATTTAAGCAGCTAACAGTGCCTAGAAAACATAAGCAGGGAACATCTAATTTCCTTTCTTGACCACATAGGAAAGATGGCCATATATCTTGATTTTCCTGTTGTGTCAGTATAATTATTAACAGCACCCAAAATGTCCCAGTTAGGATGATCAATGACATGGTTACTCTTCACCCAAGTAGAATTGGTTTTTGATTACATCCCTCTGTCTTTGCCAGGGAACTTTAGTGACAAATAATAAAATCCACTTTCACCAGCTTAAGCAAAGAGGGGAATTTGTAGATAAGGAGTAGAGGTAGTTCCCAAAACAGCCAGGCTTCGTGAGAGGCCAAAACTCAAAAATTGAAGTCTCTGTTTTTCTCTCTCCAGAGTTGTATGTTCTCTTGATTGCTCCTCTCTGTACATCTGGTTTTGACTTTTTTGCTTTTGGCAGACCTGGCTTCCGCTGTGTCAGCATGCATGTGGCCACCATTATCTCTAGCTTTAATATTGTCTTCAGTTAGTTCACATTGACTAAAGTCAGATCTTTAACACCGACTTCTATATTCCTGAATAAAAGAATTTCTGGCTTTTTTGTGTGTGCACAAATACATTCCAAATGCATTGTCTTGAGTCTAGTATCTATCTATAGCTAAGTCAGCCGTTACTGGGGAGGGAAGGATGTCATGTGGTTTGCTCCCACACTTACCGTGTCTCTATGATTCTCACTGCAAAAGGAGCCTAGGAAGGTTCTCTAACAAGGGATATAAGCTGAGAATAAATTGTCCATGGACAAAAAAAATGATCTCTTTAGTAACCCCGCCCCTCACAAATAATATTTTGATGTCCCACTGAGACACTTTCTCTCTCACTGTTGCTCAGCAGAAATGATCTACATGCTCCCAGAATTCAATCAAACTTATGCTTCTGGGATCTCATTATTTCAGGTATTTCCTCTGTGCTGGGTGGATCTAAACCAATAAATTTGTCTGTCCTCAAGTGCTCATATTTGGCAGGGAATGTAAATGTTCCCTCACCACTGCCCATCAACATGTTTTCATTTTCTCAGAGGCTTCTGTGGGACAGGGTGCCTTCAACTAGCACTTCTCAAACTTTTCCAACAAAGTGACCCCTACCATAGAAAGAATTCATATGCTTGGAGTTCTGGGATTGTAGCATGGAATTTCTCACATTTTAGCTTTTAAACTAAGTTCAAATTTGCATTTTATAAAACATTAATGTTTGTTTCGATATAACTTTTCTCTCAGATCTTGGCATGAAGCCACTGATCTTGAACAACATACCATGATTCTCCTGCAACTATCTTCAGACACACTGCCACATACCTGCCAGGATGTGCATAACCTGGTTGGACAAACATGGATTTAGTCCAATGAAAGAGAAATATAATAGCAGAAATCTAGGCTTCAAGGTGAGTTAGCATAGGATCCATTCTGGAGTAAATTGCTTTTTAAATTTTTTTGTCTCTTGGATCATACAACATTTGAACATCTCTATATGTAGGTTGAGTCTGAATGATATTCATTTTTTTCTCCACTTTCTGAAGATAGATCTGAGTTCTAATCATACTTCTATCTGGATTCTTCTCCCAACTCTCCAAATAACTAGCTGTGGAATCTTGAGCAAGTTACTGGACTTCTCTTTATCTCAGTTTCCTTATTTACATATCAGGAAGGTTAATAAAGGACTACTGTGAGAACTGAGTGAGGTACCATATGTCAAATACCTGGCATGGTTTCTGGCACATGTTATTTCTCTTATCTTTCGTTCGTATCCTCCTTATACACACAGATTGCTCTCTCCTTTCTTTCCCAATAGCTTACATACTTATTTACTCATGGAAGTATAATCTTGTCTATTCTTGTCTATTTTGTTGAAGTATCTTAGTATCCTGGGGCCTTGGGGGAAAAAATCAGACAGGAAGGACTAAAAAATAGGCTGGATTCCTATAGATCTAAGGGTTACTATTGTTCCTTCTCTCCAAATGTATAGGAAATGTTTCTTGTATTATCTTTCACACCCATCCTTTTTTGCCTCTCCTGCTTTCATATACCATATGGAACCCAGAAATGAAAAGGTTACCAAAGAAACTGGTACAAATAATTTCAGAATTTAGGGCTTTAAGAAGAAGTATTGGAAAGGACCATACACTCATGGAGAGGCCACGAGTGACTTAGAGAAAGTACTCTCTCTGGTCTCATCCCTCCTGTTTTGTGTCTGCTTTCTGCCTTTCTACCCAGCACATGGTTCAGTCCCTCTCCTCTTGATCTTCTTGCCCAGCTCTGGCTCTTGGATGCCCAGGCTAATTTCCACTTCTTTAGAAGGCAGAATGAGAGTAGAAGCGGATTTTGCCTTCCTGTTTAAACCTTCCTGAATAAGTTCCTCAGAGAACAATATAACATGGACTAAAACTTGGGGCCCCAAAAGGAAGACACACTTTCCATATTCTTGTAGATTTGCACAAGTATGATTACTTCAGTAAGGACAGAGCAAGAATAGCATAAGGCAAACTACCAGGAGACCACAAAAAGAAGGACACACCAGGGAACTATAGCAGTCTCTCCTGTTGTGTCAAGGACATAGAGAAAGAAATAGTTCCTCAAGGCTATGTTACAGTATAAACAGAGCCAGCATGTCAGCTGTCAGATGCTCACTCCCTTCCTTCTCTTTTCCACATACAATCACACAAGGTGGAATCCCAAGGCAAGAGAGTGGCAAGGAGAACCACTATCTATAAAGGGTCCAATATCATAAGTTGGGAGAATCTCAGTTTAGAGAGAACCAGCTTTTGTCATAAGAATGCTGCACAATAACAACCTCACGCCCAGGTCAGTGGCTTATGAGAAGAAGCATTTATTTTCACACTCATGAATCTGGGGATCGGCTAGAGTCTGCTGATCTAAGCTGGAGCCAGCTGGGCTTGGCTGTGGGCTGGCTTTACACCTGTTCCATGTGTGTTGATTCTAAGGCCTAGGCTAAAGGGGCTATGGCTACTGGGAGCATCTCATAATGGATCACAGGGACTCAAGAGCCAAGCTGAATTGAGCAAGTACATTGAGAGACTCTACTTGAGCCACACCCTCCAACATTTCATTGGCCAAAGCAAGTCATATGACCAAGCATAAAGTTATTGGGGCTAAGGAATTATACTCTATCCTGAGAAGAAAAGGGAGTTGAGTGACTATTTGCTGAACAGTAATCCAATTCTATTACATCAGGTTCAGCCATTTATGGTTCCCACCACCACAGATTCATTGAACTCCAAAAACTTTGAAGGGGAAGTTAGTTGTCATCTAGTACAAACTCCCTTCCCCAATATGGAAATGCTCTCTTAGGAATGGGATTGCTAGATTATATGGTAGTTCCATTTTTAATTTTTTGAGATTTTACCTCAGAAAACGAATGGAGTATCGCTGGAGCACAGATACCAAGGAGAATGGCATGAGACAAGGGCCAGTTTAGGAGTTGGATCTTTATTGAGAGAGCAATAGAAAGCTTTGAAAATTTCAAAGCAGGGCAATAGCATAGTAAGATCTTCATTCTTAGTGTAGAGAGTGGTTTAGAGAGAGGCAAGAAAATTTATGGGGAGATCATTCAGGAGGCTAGTGTAGAAATTCAGGCAATAGATAAAAGCAGTTTGGACTAGGGTGCCAGCAGCAGAGATGTAGATTAGTTCATGGCATCAAGAGATCCTTAGAAATAAAACAGACAGGACTTATTGATAGCCTAGCTATCAAGAATAAGGAGAAGAGGTATAAAGGATGGCCCTTAGTGTCTCATTTTTATAACTATAAGAATGATGATGCTCATGATTGCGACAGGGAACATTGTAGGCAGAGTAGGTTTGGGGAGGGAATGAGATAAGTTTGATTTCAGACATGCAGTTTTTGAGTACTATCGAGATATCCAAAAAGAGATGTTGAGAATAGTAACAGCAAGCACTCATATTACATGTCAAGCACTGTTCAAAACACTTTGTAAATATGAATTAATTTACTCTTTAAAGTAATCCTATGTGGTAAGTACTGCTTTAATACCATTTTAGAGAGGAGGCAAAAGAGGCACCAAAAGGTTAAGTAATCTTCCTGGAATCACACAGCTAGTCATGAGAGAGTTTAAAAAGTAAGTTTAGAGTTGAGAAGAAAGACCTGAATTGAAGTTGTAATCAGAGAACCACTGGCATAGGTATAGAGGAAATTGTTCCAGAAAAGTAGCATATGGTAAAAAGAGTTGACCATTGGGATAGAAAAACTATCTGCAATCTGTAAATAAGGTCAAGAGGATGACTGCATGCCCTTTAAATGCATCCTGGGTCATTGTTTATCAAATCTATCCAGGGATTATTTCATTTTCTAGGAAAATATACCATTGTTTACCTTTGTTGCTTTTTACTATTTTTACAGTTCTGTGAAGTTCCATTTATTTTTATATTTGTACCCAGCAGAAAAACAAATGATTTCTATGCAGCAGAAAAGGACATTCCAAAGGTTAAAGGTAATAAGAATATTAACCAGTTTTGTGTCCAGTGATCTTATTACAACTTTCTTGTCTTAAAAAAATTACATAATCCCAATTCCTTAAATCACCTTAGAATTAGATTTACTACTTTGCTGGTTACATCATTAATTAGTAAGTTGAATAAAACCCTTGATACATGTTTATTCTCAATTTGTAAGAGGGTCATGCTTAAACGTCTGAAAATTACCCTATAAAAGGAGTGGGTCTTAAACATATTCAATATTCATTTGGAGAATCTTTTACTAGCCACAAATCCATCCCTCCATTACTGAGGCCACATTTCTCCTTATTTTGATTCATTCTTTAAAAAGTATTACTGGAGAAGTAATTAGTAAAAGGCACTTGTATAAACCTTAGGGCACTCAAAAACGAAAATCATATCTTTGAGTTGCTTATGGTTTTTGAGGGTGGGGGGAACAGACAAATCAACAGGAAACCATAATATAAATAATACTACACAGGAAGAATGCTATAAAGCATATGAGAAGGCATTGCAATGGGCATTAAATGACTAAGGGGTCTTTGCCAAATGGAAATGAGAAGAAACCATGGAAGCAATACCACAAATGAAAGTGACACAGAGCAAAAGAAGATATCATGTTAATGTGTTGGTGAAATTCACATACCCTTTGCTTTGGCAGTCTCCACTATGCCATTTTATATTCTTTGGAAATGGCTTAAACAAGAAATTCAAGCTGAATCTCAGTACTTACTACTCTCTTCCAGAAGGCTCATAAATGGTTCATGGTCACAGAATCTCCTGATATGTGACTAGCCATCTAGAACACAGATTGCCATTATACATCCCAATCGCTACATCTGCTCTTTTTAATTTCTTTGGGCATGACATCCACATGGGATTTTTGAGACAAAAACTAAACTTTATTCTTCACTATTGAAAATAAACTAACAAATATAAAAACAGACTTCTGAATTTCTGGATCTTTCTAAGGAGGTGGCTTTGAAACTCATGCATAAAATGGACCAACCATCAAAAATTAGGTCTTCAAAAACGATATCCCTAAGTGAACCCTGTGCAGTCAGCAGAGGCAGTCCTTTTCTGTGCTCCGCTCACTGCTAGAAGGCTCTCACTATCTAGTGGGCATTGTGCTAGTTCCTTTTACCTGGTCATTCTTAATTCTCCCAACCCAGTAGGATTGGTCTCCCATTTTACAAAAGAGCAAATGGACTTTCAAAAAGAGTAAGTAGCATGCCTAAGGTCATGGTATTGGAGTTTAACCCAGACTGTCTATCAAAGTGCACAAATGTTGTAATGTAAAGCAGTTAGGCATCAGGTGCCAGTTTCTATTCAGGCTTCTTGGTTGTTTGGCAGAACTGTCACCCCATGTTCTTTTTGTACACTTGAGGCTGCTTGCCATATTCTAGAAATGCCAAGAGGAGAACTTAGAGCTCCAGGCCTTTTTATTATTTATTCTCTAGCTCTAATCAGGGGACTTTACTTCAGAATTTTCTGTTAACTCCTCAGAAAATCTTATCTAAGATCTTCATTATAAAAACATTACTAACTAGATTGTGCCATTAATAAAAACCGAGCACTTAGTTGGAGACTAGAAATAGGACCTTAATCTATGGGGACCAGATGAGAGATCTTCCACAAAGACCAAATAGCCAAGCCCCTTCCTTACCTTCAGAAGAAACCTGGTATTTTACATCTATACAGTTTATTTTATATCCACAAGTATTTATCAAACCTGTATTATGTGCCAAATTCTGCTCTGTGCCAGAACATAAAGGGCATAGTTCCTGTCCCAAAGTGATTACGTTTTCATGGACTAAGAAAGATCAAACATGTGAAAAATTACATTAAATGAGGGTCTCAGGAAAATTTGTGGAGGTTTAAAGTGGAATAGTCTGTTTGAAGGACAATTTGGCAGAATCTACTAACTTTTTAAGTATGTACACTCTGATATAGGAATTTCACACCTATAAATTTATCCATAGAAATACTTACATATATTTAAGTGTGCATGACAGATTTTTTTAAAACAATAGGATGTCAGAAAATAAATGGCCATCTAAGTATTATGATGAAAAGAAATTACATTTTTATGTACTGACAGGAACAACCATCCAAGTAATTCCAAAACAATGCAGAGTATGATTTTATTATGAAAAACATTAACCTCTATTACATGTGTGTGTATGTGCTCACAAGTGTACAAGTGTATGTAAATGCCAAAATAAAGTTCTGAGTAGACACATACCAAATTACCAACAGTATATTTTGGAGACAGAAATGAGATACACGTAAATTCAGGGTAAAGATGGTTTCACTTTTTACTCTAAATATGTCTAATTTAAATTGTTTCAGTTATTTTAAATATTTATTAAAATAAATTAAAAGTTAAAAGTAGTGTGCCATGAGAAAAGCACAGCATGTTGTAGGAATTCAGAAAGGTAATGAAGCCCACCAATGTACCTGCAATAGTTGTGTCTCAGCCACAACAGGGGGGTGCACACAGCTTACACAGGGGACACCCCTGGATCACCTGGTTCTGGTGACTTAAGGAATTGTGATGCTGAGTGCACAGGACACCTTCTACAAAAGACCACTCTTTTAAGACTAGGAGACATATCTGATCTACCTAATATATAGAAACAAACACAGAGAGTTAGGCAAAATGAGGAGATAAATCAATATGTTCCAAAAAAGAAAAAAAAAAGAAAGACAAAACTCCAGAAAAATAACTAAGTTAACAGAGATAAGCAGTCTACCAGATAAAGAGTTCAAAGTAATGGGCACAGAGATGCTCACTGAACTTGAGAGAAGAATGAATCAATATAGTGAGAATGTCAATAGAGATAGAAAATATAAAAAAGAACCAATCAGAGCTGAAGACTACAATAATTGAAATGAATAATACTTTAGAAGAAATCAGGAGAATGGATTTGTGATCGAGAAGACAGGGTAGTGGAAATCACCCAATCAGAACAGCAAAAAGAAAAAAAATGAAGGTAGATTAAGTGACTATCAGGTATACTAACATTCACATTACAGAGATTTCAGAAGACAAAAAGAAAAAGAGACAAAAAAAAAAAATCTATTTGATGAAATAAAGGCTGAAACCTTCCCTAATCTGGAGAAAGAAACAGATTTCCAAGCACAGAGTACTAAACAAGATGAACCTAAAGAAGCCCACAACAAAATACATCATAATTAAAATAACAAAAGTTAAATATAAAGAGCAAGAGAGAAACAACTGGTTATGTACAAGGGGAGCCCCATAACACTATCAGCTGATTTCCAGCAGAAAGTTTGCTGGACAGAAGGGCATGGCATGATATAGTCAAAGTAATGAAAGGAAAAAACTGCAGTCAAGAATACTCTACCAGGCAAGGTTATCATTCAATATTGAAGGTGAGACAAAGAGTTTCCCAGACAAGAAAAGTTAAAGGACTTCACCACCACTAAACTTGCATTACAAGAAATATTAAAGAAACTTCTTTAAACAGAAAAGAGGCAACAAAGCTAAATAAGACAAAATATGAAAGAAAAATTATCTCTGGTAAAGGTAAACATATGGTAAAGGTAGTTGAATGAACCACTTATAAAGTTAGTATAAAGGTTAAAAAGCAAAAGTAGTAAAATCATGTATATCCATTTATATCTACAATAATCAGTTAAGAGAAACACACACACACACACACACACACACACACACACACAGATGTCAAATATGACATCAAAAACCTAAAACATTGGAGGTGGGAAGTAAAAATGTGCCTTTAGAATGCATACAAGCTTAAGTGATCGTCAACCTAGATACTACATACATAAGCTGTTATACATGAATTTCATGGAAATCACAAACTAAAACCCTAAAATAGATATACAAAAAATAAAGAGAATGGAATCTAAACATACCACTAAAAAAGCTATCAAATCACAAGGAAAGAGAGCCAGAGAAAAAGGAAGGAAGAGAGAACTACAAAAACAAACATGGAATAATTAACAAAATGGCAATAAGTACATATCAATCGATTAGTATCTTAAATGTAAATGGACTAAGTGCTTCAATCAAAAAATAGAGTGACTGATTGGATGAAAAACAAGAACCATATATATACTGCCTACAAGACACTCGTTTCATATCTAGACACACAGACTGAAAGTGAAATGGGAAAAGATATCTCATACAAACAGAAACAAAAAGCTGGGGTAGCAGTACTTATATTAGACAAAATAGACTTTGAAATAAAGACTAACAAGAGACAAAGATATTATATAATAAGAAGTGGGTCAATCCAACATGAAGAAATAACCATTGTAAACATCCATACAACCAACATAGAAGTATGTAACTTTTATATGAAGCAAATATAACAAAGGAAGAGATTGAAAGTATAACAATAATAATAGACATTGACAATCCACTTATATCAATGGATAGTTCATAAAGACAAAACCAACAAGGAAAGATTGGCTTTACATGACACATTAAACCAGATAAATTAATAGATATACACAGAACATTCAAATGTGTATAGGAGAATACACATTTTTTTCAAGGGCATATGTAACATCCTCCAGGTTAGATCACAGGTCAGTCCACAAAACAAGTCTCAATAAACTGAAGAAGATTGAAATTATATCAGGCATGCTCTCTGATTACTATAGTATGAAACAAAATCTATTACAAGGAAAAAAACTAAAACCACAAATGAGTGGAGCCTGAACAACATGCTACTAAACAATGACTAGTTCAACAAAAAAATCAAGAGAAAGTCAAAAATTATGTTGAGACAGATGATAGTGGAAACACAATTTTACACAATTTATAGGATACATCAAAGCAATTCTAAGAAGGAAGTTTATTGCAATATAGGCCTACTTTAAGATATAACCAAAAAAAAAAATTAAAATAAACAATCTAGCCTTAAAACTAAAGAAATTAAAGGGAAAAAAAGCCCGAAGTTAGTAAAAGGAAGGAAATAATGAACAGAACAGAAAAAAATAGAGTTGAAAATATAATAGAGGAAATCGATAAAACTAAGAGCTGGATCTTTGAAAAGATAAACAAAAATCAATAAACCTTTAGTCAAACTCATCAAGAAAAAATAGAAAAGAGGCCCAAATAAAATGAGAAATGAAAGAGAAGTTATAACTGACACCAAAGACATATAAAGGATCAAAGAGAGTAATACTAACAAGTAATACCAAAAAATTGGACAATCTAGAAGAAATGGATTAATTCCTAGAAACAAACACGTCTAATACTGACTTAGGAAAAAATAGAAAATCTAAACAGACTAATTACTAGTAAAGAAATTGAATCAGTAAGCAAAAATCTTTCAACAACAATAAAAAAATCCAGGACCATACTACCTCACAGGTGAATTCTACCAAACATTTAAAGAATTTATATCTATCATCCTCAAACTGTTCCAAAAAATTGAAGAGAAAGAAATGCTTCTAACTCATTCTATGAGGCCAGCATTACCCTGATACAAAAACTAGACAAAGATACACACACACAAACATACACAAAATTTTAGAAGCCAATATTCCTGAATATAAAAATTCTCAACAAAATATGACCAAACTGAATTCATACCATCTGCAAATAGTGAGTTAACAATACATTAAGAGGATCATACACCATGATCGAGTGGGATTTATTCTACGGATACAAGGATAATTCGATATCTGCAAATCAACATGATACACCACATTAACAAAACAAAGAATAAAAACTATATGATCATCTCAATAGTTTCAGGAAAAAAACATTTAACAAAATTCAACTTTCATTTATGACAAAAATTCTCAACAAAGTAGAAGGAACATACCACAACATAATAAAGCACATGTATGACAAACTCATAGTTAACATCATACTCAATGCTAAAATGCTGAAAGCTTTTTATCTAAGATTAGAAACAAGGCATGAATGTTGACTCTTCTCTTCTATTCAACATAACGTTGGAAATCCTAATCATACCAAACAAAGTATAAAAGGCATCCAAGTTGGCAAGAAAGAAGTAAAACTCACTATTTCCAGATGACATGACACTATATATGGGAAACCCTAAAGACTCCACCAAAAAACAAACAAACAAAAAAACAAACAAAAAAAACCCCTATTATAACTAATAAATGAATTCGGTAAAGTTGCAGCATACAAGTTATATAGAAATCAGTAGTGTTTCTATACACTAACAATGAACAGTCAGAAAGAGAAATTAAGAAAACAATCCCATTTATAATTGCATCAAAAATAACAAAATACCTAGGAATAAATATAACCAAGGCAGTGGAAAACCTGTACTCTGAAAACCATAAGAATACTCATGGATTGAAAGCATAAACATTGTTAAAGTGTCCATGATGCTTAATGCAATCTCCATTAAAATATCAATGGGATATTTTATAGACTTAGAGTCAGTAATTCTAAAATTTGTATGGAACCACAAAGGACTCTGAATTGCTAAAGCAATCTTGAGAAAGAAGAAAGAAGCTTGAGGCATTACATTACCTGATTTCAAACTATATTACAAAGCTACAGCTCTTAGCAGCGTTATTTACAATATCCAAGGTTTGGAATCAACCTAAGTATCCATTGATAGATGAATGGACAAAGAAAATATGGTATATATACACAAAGGAATATTACTCTGCTATAAAAAGAATAAAATCCTGCCATTTGCAACAACATGGGTGGGCCTAGAGGGTATCATGCTAAGTCAAATAAGTCAGATAAAGACAAATACTGTATGATTACACTTAAATGTGAAATCTAAAAAACAAACAAAATAAAACAAAAAGACTCATAGATACAGAGAACAAACTGGTAGTTGCTGGAGAGGAGAAATGAGAGAAAAAGTTGGTGATTAAGAGATACAAACTCCTAGTTATAAAGTAAATGTCATAGGGATTTAATGTGCAGCACAGGGAATATAGTCAATATAGTGTAATAATTTGTAAGGTGACAGATAGTTACTAGACTTACCATATGATCACTTCGTAAGGTATGTAATGCTGAATCACTATGTTATACACCTGAAACTAATATTGCATGTCAACTATACACCAATTAAAAAAAAAAAAAAAGGTGATTGATTTGTCCTGGTCAGGGGAAATTGCAGCAGATGAAGAGACGCATTTCAGTTTAGGCCTCAAAGTGTCAGAGGTATTTTAAAACAAGAAAGTATCCCATATGAGAAAATGGAGTGAACAGAAAACATGCTGCGCATTCTGTAAGGAGCATTCTGAAGGTATCTAGCAGAGGGCCTGGGTGCTCAGGAAGTTCTGAATGACTAAACTGAAGGATTCTCTGAGAAACTTTCCATGATTCTCCTCATTAGATGTTTTATGTGTTTGTCCATTGCTTGCATTATCCTAGGTGCTCCTTAAATACTTGTGCACCAAGTGAATTAAGTAACCATTAATTATTTAATGCATAGTACTGTGTGTACATCTTCATTCTAGCACTTATTAAATTCCTCAACTTAATTATAAGTCTTTTGGGGACAAGAAAGATGTCTTTTTCTTTTCCTTTTGTATCTGCTGTGTCTACTGTCCAAAACAAAATAGATGATCCAAAATTTTGTTGAATGAATATGTCAATAAATGAACAAATCGAATATGAGATGAAAACAGATAGATACATACATGAAAAGGAGATTGGTGCTCAACTATTGACGACTGTTAATAAAAGACTAAGGTACTTGAACTTATTCTGAGGGCAGTGGTAAAATTTTTCTATAAGTTATGATACTATCAGAGCTGATTGGAGAATGAAAAGAAACTGTTAAACTCTTTAAATAGTCAAAATATGAGAGGGTGAACATATAAAACTACCCAAATCAAATCAGATTTGATTCAGTTAGCAGAAAAAGCACCCAGGGAGAACAAATAGAGGGAATGCAGTTAACATGTTTTTAACAGTATCTGTATTCTACAGGGAATGGCTCAGCAGTGTTCTTTAGGGAAGGGTGAGAGGAGGAGAGTGCTACTCAAAGAGAAGAACTGAGGATAAATAGGTAACTGAGTAGCTAAAGGCAAAGATCATCCCATTCTGTTTTCCAGGACAGCTTCTTTCATCTGTGTGTAAAATATTGCTGATCTGAATGAATGACTGCTCTCATTTGCTACTTAGCAAGGATCCTGGTTCAAGAAAACTATGAATTAATGAAAGACCACTGCTTCTTTATTTTAAGGTAACACAGGTAAGCAAGAAATAGGGAGAGTTTCTGTTATTTAATAAACAATGCTGTGATTAGAAAGAGAAATGGAAAATTTAGAAAAGGAAGTGAAAGTCTGAGTTACTGCAGCATAAAGCTCCTGAGACCTATTACCCCAAATGAACCCATTCCTGCTATTGCAGCTTTCTTTGCTATACATTGAAGGAGATAAATAGAATTTGTGTCAAATGAAATATTTCCTATTTTGATGAGAGAGGACATGACCAATTAGCAGCTCTTTATACCAGTAGACTCCAGGGACCACTTTCTTATGTCAAATTCCAGTGGTGGCATTTGGTAAAGTAATACGTGAAGCTCTGGTGGCAAGCGCTGCTCACCTAAACAGAAATATCTGAGTTTCCAGGGGAGGAAGGAGAAGGAGGAGTGACTTGGTGTGCCTGCTTTAGTCAAAGGCCTTTGATTGAACAACAGCAAACATGAACTTCTCTCTTTAAAACAAAGAAATAATCTTAAAAAAAATTTTTTTTAATGCACATGACTTTAGAGGCACCTGAATTCATGTCTCATTTCTTCAGAGTCCAGATATAAAACAGGAAAGTTTTTTCCTTTTATAATCTAAAAGACATATTGCTTGTGTTCTATTTAGCTCAAAGTGGAAAACTGGATAAGCATCACTATAAAATAGTAAAACAGACTTTTCAAGCCAACATTAGAATCTAAGCAGCTGGTATTTAATTAAGCAGCCAAAGGAGCACTACTCCTTTGGGACACATGGTCTACCTCTCCACAGTAATTCCAGGGATGAGGCCACTGCTCAGACCAGGAGGGAAGATTCTCGTTAGGAGTTGACTCTAGAATCGATTTACCAGACGTGTCAGAAAAGCAGCCCTGTAGCTTTACAATCCCTCTGTGTGTTTTCTCCTGCATGATGACTGTTATCATATTAACCCTTCGTGAGTTTCAATGTGGTTTTCTTGGTAAAGCTCTTATCCTGTTTCTGTAGGGCAGAAAGGGCAGGAGAGGGAAGAAAAGCAGCATTCACTTATGAACAAAACAAGTGCTAAAATGTGAAAATTTGGGACAAAAATGGCAAGCAAAATGACATGTTTAAAAGGACACTGCTGGGGTCCTTTACGTGTGATTTCTTATAGTGTGATAAATTCAGAGGAGAAATAGCAATCAGCCAGCCAGCCTCCATGGAGCTTTAGCATCTGCTTTTGTATCTGTGCAGAAAACAGTTAATATAGCAGGTCTGAGATTAGCCAGCCTTAGAAAGCCATGCTTGTAAGGTTGGGCCTTGGCCTAGTGTCTGGGAATTTGGATTGGGGAGTGCTTTCTTCATTCTCTGATAAGGGTGATTTAATGTGACTAAATTGTTTGTACAAACAATGTCATTTATGTTGAACACTGTTATATTTCTGGGAATCTGTGCTAGGTATGTGCTAGGCAAATGGTGCCTCCATGACCAGTGTCTAATAAAAACATTGGGCATTGAATTTCTAACGATCTTCTTTAGTATATATTTTGTATATTTTTACATATTGTTGCTGAAATAATTAAGTATGTTCTGTCTGTCTCCCCTGGGAGAGGACTCTTGGAAGCTTGTGCCTGGTTTCCTCTAAACTTCATCCCCTGGGCCTTTTTCCTTTGCTGATTTTACTCTGTATCCTTTTGCTATAATAAATCATAACCATGAGACAACTATATGCTAAGTTCTGTGAGTTATTCTAGCTAATCACCAAACTGGAAGTGGTCTTTAGGGATCCTCTGCTCCATCTTTACTGTACCCTATACTTATGATCAAGCCTGTCATGTAAGTTCTTCTTTAGTACCATTTTCAGTAGCTCATTCAATGGGAGTTTCTGGAGGCAGAGAGCACCATGAATTCCAAAACAGAGAAAAGGTAATGAAGGGGACAATGCAGTTTATCTAGATCTCATTGACTCTTCTGGAGTTTAGTATATAAGGTTTTCATTATCTTTGTGTTCTATTTAGTATTAGTTATTATTACTACAGTTAGAGTTTTGGTGTGTGCTTTTTACAATGTCATATTTTATGTTTCTTATATTTTAAAGATGACAACTAAAATTCATCCATCTCGACAATTATTAAAAATTGTATTTTGCCAAGTGTTAAGTTCTCTATTATTCTCTAAATAAGGATGTTAAATACCAAGCATTAGATTCAGAGAAAAATACTCTGCTCTGCTGAATTTATCAATAGAACTCCTTTGTTATTTTCCTTCATTTAAAAAATGAACCTTCATTCTTCAGTCTCTGCTTCTTGATTTTTAACAATAAAGACATCTTTAATTCAAGTATATGCTTCTTCTAAAGGTATATATGCATACACATATATACCCATGGCTACACGGCGGGGAGCACTTTGTTTTGCTTTAATTGGGTATTTTTGCCTTTTTTCTTTTTCTTTAGCCTACAGACACATCTGTCTTTCCTACATAGTACTGGCTCCACTAAGTCTACAAATACAAGCATGGGCCCTATCAGGAGGCCCAGAAAGTTTTTGAGCAAGCAGCAAGCAAATAAGTGTCTTTATTTGCATTTGTTACCTTCAGAGCTTTAAGCACTTTTGATGGCCCTATTAGGCTATGATACACAAATATGGACTTCAAATGGATTAAAGACTCGAATGTAAGACTTGAAACCATAAAACTAGAAGAAACAGTAAGTTCCTTGACATTGGTCTTGGTGATGATTTTTTGGACCTGAAACCAAAAGCAAAGGCAATGAAAGCAAAAATCAACAAGCGGGACTACATCAAACTAAAAGGCTTCTGCATAGCAAAGAAAACCATCGACAGAATGAAAAGGCAATCTACTGAATGACAGAAAATATTTGCAAATCATATATCTGATAAGGAGGTTAATATCTAAAATATATAAAAAAACTCATACATCAAAAAACAAACAATCCAGTTAAAAAATGGGAAGAGAACATGAATAGACATTTTTCCAAAAGAGACAAACAAATGGCCAACAAGTACATGAAAAGATGTTCAACATTACTAATCATCAGGGAAATGCAAGTCAAAACCATCATCAAAAAGACAAGAAATAACAAATGCTTGCAATGGATGTAGAGAAAAGGGAAGTCTCATGCACTGTTAGTGGGAATGTAAATTGGTATGGCCACTATGGAAAATAGTATAGAGGTTCCTCAGAAAAATAAAAATAGAACTATCATATGATCCAGCAATTCCACTTCTGAGAATAAATCCAAAGGAAACAAAAATACTAACTTGAAATGATAGCTGTACCCCTATGTTCATAGCAGCATTATTTACAATAGCCAAAACATGGAAACAACCTAAGAGTCCACTAACAGAAAAATGGATAAAGAAATTGCATACACACACACACACACACAAAGTGGAATATTATTGATCCATAAAAAAGAATGAAGGCTTGCTGTATGCAACAACATAATGGAACTTATGAAAGCATTATGTTATGTGGAAGAAGTCAACAGAGAAAGACAAATACTATATGATCTCATATGTGGAATCTTAAAAAAAAAAAACCAACATCATAGATACAGAGAACAAATTGGTGGTTGCCAGGAAAGTGTTGGGGGGTGAGGGTGGGGTGAAATGGATGAAGGGGGTTAAAAGGTATAAATTTCAATTATAAATAAATAAGTCATGGGAATGTAATATACAATATGGTGACTACAGTTGATAATTCTATATTACATATTTGAAAGTTGCTAAGAGTAGATCATAAAAGTTTTCATCACAAGAAAAATTTTGTAACTGTGTATGATGATGGATGTTAACTAGACTTATTGTGATCATTTTGTAATATATACAAATATCAAATCATTACATTTTGTACCTGACCTAACATAATGTTATATGTCAATTATACCTCAATAAAATTTTTTCGCAAAGTGAATGTACAAAAAAGAATACTTGAGTGTATTATAGGCTCAACTGTATTCCCTTCACCCCAAATTTATATGTCGAAGTCCTAATCCCCGGTATTCCAAAATGTGACTATATCTGGGGACAGTTCTTTAAATAGGTAATTAAAATGAAATGAAGTCATTGGGTAGGCCCTAATCTAATATGACCGATATCTATAAGAGGAGTAGATTAGGACATAGACAGAGAGAGACAACCATGTGAAGACACAGCAAGAAAGCAGTCATTTACAAGGCAAGGAGACTGGCCTCAGAAGAAACCAAACTTATTGACACCTTGATCTTGGACTTCTAGAGTCCAGAATTGTGTGAAAATAACTTTTTTGTTTAAGCCACCCCGTCTGTGGTATCTTGTTATGGCGGCCCAAGCAAACACAAAGAGTGATTTAAAAAAATCACTAATTCATAATGATCTGTGTACCCCTATGTTCACAGCAGCACTATTCACAATAGCTAAGATATGGAAGTGACCTAAATGCCCATCAACAGACAATTGGATAAAGAATTTATGGTTCATATATATGTAATGGAATATTACTCAGCCATAGAAAATGAATTTCTATCATTTGTAATGACATGGGTGGACCTAGAGATCATCATGTTGAGTGAAATAAGTCAGAGAAAGATAAATACCATATGATTTCACTTATATGTGGAATCTAAGGAACAAAAAGAACACATTAATTAAAAAAAAAAAAGACTCGCAAATACAGAGGACAATCTGGTAACTGCCAGAGGGGAGGGGCATTGGGGGCCTGAAAGGAGTGAAGGGCTAAAGAAGTACAAATTGGTAGTCGAGAGCTAGTCATGAAGATGGAGAGCACGGCCCAAGGAGTATAGTCAGCAGTAATGTAATGGCTATATGTAGAGTCAGTTGGTGATAGAGTAATAGGGGGGGATTGTTTCATAAACTATAGAAATGTCTAACCAATGTATTCTATACTTGAAACTAATAATAAAATAAAATGTTTCTGGTTCTTGACACGGCAAGAAATTCACCATATTAATTTGACTATGTCAATGCAATAAGTGTTTGTTCATCATGAGAAAGTGGCATTTTTAATCTTGATAAGTCAATCCAATCAATAGACTGACTTACCCTTGAATTTTAGACAGGACCTACAGGCTTGCAGGTAAAGAAAAATTTAAACAGCCAAATCCACCTTCAATAAAACTTAGTTCAGATCTACAGACCAAAAAAAAATCACTTCAAAATAAGAATTTGAACATGTGCAGGATATCAGGACTTCCCAGAAGTTCAATGATTTTCACTGTGGCTTCTATAAAATCTAAACTTCAAACTATATTGCTTTGTTTTATTATGACTTTGTTTTGTCATTTTGCTTTTAAATTATGCAAAGCATGACACAGATTGTTTGAATATCTTCAGCATAAGAACCTACACTTACAATGTCCCATGTATATTCTATTCACATAAAAAATATTGAGTATTTTTCATTTTTATCTGTTAATATATATGTAATGGCCTTACAGTACACATTAATTTATATTAATTTGATGTAAAATAAAATATCATATACTAAGATCTGAGTGCTATCGTAACTTACAGAAACAAAGCAAAACCAAATTTACTCAGCATAAACTTAGCTACACAATATCAATGTTAATTTGGTTAGGTAAACTCTCCACATCAGGCCTAAGAGATAATATAATTTAAAAGATTTTAAGCTGCTTTGATTCTTCATTGAGGTGAGGAGGTGTACAAAGGAGTAGAAGAGAGCAGGAAAAATTGAAACATGCTAAATATTTTTATTAATATTTATTGCTCAAATATATTTTGTGAAATCATAAATGGAGATAAGTGCTTTCTACTTTACAAGGAAGTTTTTCTGCTCTAGGAATCCCCAAATAACTGATGGACAGTTAAACATACTCAAGATTGGTTTTCACAACCAATCTTCTGTCAGAAGCGTCAGATTCATATCTTCAATAGTTTATTTTTTCATCATATTCTGCTTTGAAATGGATTTGACTAGAGGTCAGGAAGTAGGAAGAATATCTTACAGAAAGGTCTCTCTGCACAAACATAAATACCATCCAAGAGAAGTACAGTCAAATTGTATTTCTTTGCTATTGCTACAATTTATAACTTTACACTCCTCATCTCTCTCTCTCTCTCTCTCTTTCTCTCTCTCTTTCTCTCTCTCTCTCTCACTCTTTCAATTTTCCTAATTACCTTCCCTCTCTCTCACACACACACACACAGAGTCATTTAATCTGGTTTATAGGAGTCTGTGTGTGTCAGCCTCCAGCCCACCTTGACTTCTCCCCCTAACATCCTCCATGCTCCATTACAACCAAGGAAACCAATCTCCCAGGCTTTGTTTTATGCCTTATTCCAAGTCTCACTTTTTTCTTTTCTTTTCATTATCAGTATTCCCTCTCTCTAAACAGTCTGGCACTTTGCACCTCAAAGCTCTGTCAGATCTGAGTTTACCTCCAACCTGAAGTTATCTGAAGCAAAAAAAGAACAGCCCCTGCACTTGATCAGCATGAGGGAACAGAATGAACACTGTCCTACAAGATAAAGGTCCAAGTTTTAGTCCCAGTGTCACCATTTTAGTTACAAGACCACAGGCGAGTCACTCAACTTCTGAGACAATAATTTCTGCCGACCTAACTGGTGGTTGTAAGGATGAAATAAGACCTATTTATAGTAACTGCCTTTTCTAATATTTGTTAATGCATAACAAATTTTTGAAACTTTTCTCAAAACTTCTAATTTCCCTTGGCTATGATATTTTTCCTAATGAATTGTTGTATCCTTTGAGGGCAAGAACTATGACTTAATTTGAATGATTAATAGCTGTCTGGCAACTGCTATATTTTCCAATACTATTTACCAAATAAGAAAATGAACCTGTTAAATGAAAGTAAATAATGTGTGTGACAACAATGTTCCAATATTAAATAAGCTGTACAATGTAAGGTTGTTTTTTTTTTCATTCATTTATTCAACAAACAATTCTGGAGGATTTGCTCCATGCCAGGCAGACAGTGGAAGAAGCCTCTTGTAGGAAGTAGCAATTCTTACCACCAGAGACCTCTTACTGAGCACCCACTAAAGAGTGACTGTAACTAGATAGTCAAACATGAAGGGAGGGTAAAACATCTGAGTTGTAAGAGAATTTCACTTTGATTTTAATGCTAAATATAATATTTAATGAATCACTACATTTTACCCAAATGTGTCATTTCTCCTCTTCCTATCTTCCATGTTTCTTTCACCTTCCCATGGATAAGTCCACATGTTTTAATGCTTTATCTTTAAGGAATCAATCAAATTAAGATTACCAAATATATATTGAAACCTTAATTTATAGATATCATTACCTTTTACAAATGAGAGAATTTAGCCTTAAGGCTTTTCTTCAGTTATAGTCAGTTGGGCAAATAGGGTTCTTTCTTTAGAAAATATTGAGCATACACTCAATAAAATCAGCTATATAATTTAATTCCCGCAAAATGTATTAAAATTCCAGTAAATACAGGGCCAGGTTCTGACAGGTAGAACAAATTGATTTAAATATCATTGCTACCCTCAAGAAGCTTAAATTTAGTAAAAGAGGGAAGATATGCATATAAATATTCAGCCATCATTGGAGAAAATAGATATCAGGAGTTAATTTATGCATTGTCAAATATTCAGAGAGAAATTGCTTATTGTAAATGGATCATAATGACAGCCTTACAAAGTGTTAAAGTTGCCTATAGAGCCTTGAAATAATTTACAAAATGTCTCCAGTGGAAAATCAGTTATTTCCTGGTTATTACTTAAGGCTTTACCACTGCAGTTCAACATATGATTTCAGAGTCTTTTGTGTAGTAACAATGATTCATCTTGTATTTTATGCAGTCTTTTCTGGAATCATTGTTTTTATCTCTAAATACAGTCTACACAGGCTCAAATTTTCAATGCAATATTAATGTTGCATGTGCATAGAAACATTCTCATTTACCTGTCTTTGCTGTTCTTATTCTGGTACATTAAAAGAGGTTTGCAGCTGAGTCGTTTGTTTCTCTCATTGTGTGAGATGGACTTGTAGCTCATATATAGTGGAGGCATAATAGCTAAACAGTTTTTATTCTAACTTAGAGGATGATAGGTCTGCCCTCTAGGACATATGCCGTCATTTCAAACTCCAATCTAAGAAAAATGTGTATTGTCAGACTTGCTTTACCATTCTTTCAAATGAAAGTTTAATCAACTTGACATTTACAATAATGAGTGTCTTGGTGACAGCATTTATGAATCATACAGCAATCTCTATCCAAAAGTAAATATGAAAATGTGCAATGAAGGGCAGTTGAGTCTCAAGAGTCCCAGTCTAAAAACAGTCTTCAAGTGCTGGGATATAACTGACACTATCTCATGTTTTAGAGGCCACATTTTTTCCTTCACGACGTTTATAGGTTTTATGAGACAAAAAGACCCTTGAGTCAAGTAAGTTTTGAAAACACCTGGGTCAAACAGAAAAAAATGTTCAGAACTTCTTAGAACTTTTGGTGTACTTATATGCTATTTGAATTTCCAAAAGAGATAAAAATTATACGACTTTCCAGATATTTTATGACCATAGAAACTTATTTTTTTATGGAATAGCTTTTGGTAAAAGTGTTCTGTGGAAGATAGTTCAGCATCAAAGAACTTTGTTTTGCCTAGGATCATTTATCTTGCCATTTTCACAATGAAAATTGTTTTTGTCCCCTTCTTATTTTTCTCAGAGCTTCTTGAAGTTAATGGGTTTACATGATTTTGGTTATACTATGATTATGAGATCTAATGTATTACAAAATACATTGTTTATAGTCTATTAAACTCTTTAAACCATATGATTACAATTATATGAGGTAGGAAGAGTAGTCAAACTCAGTGACAGAAATTAGAATAGTGGTGGCCAGGGACTGGGAGAGGTAGGAGGTGAAGTTGCTTAATGCAGTTGTTATAGAATTTCAGTTTTGCAAGATATGAAAGTTCTGCAGATTGGTTGAACTCCAATGTGAATATACTTAACACTACTGAACTTATACTTAAACGATTAAGATGGTAAATTTTATATGTATTTTACTGCAATTTTAGGAATCATGTTATTTTCAATATATACTGTATTAAATCTCACCAAATGTAAAGATGCAAAACATAATTGTTTAAATATTTAAGTTATTTATCTATGGAAAAAGAAAACTTAGAGAAAAAAAATCTAGTTCACTAGAATGGAATTCTAAGGGTTTCAAAATAACCTCCTTAATCAAGGTACAGCTAACAGTGCAAATATCTGATGTTCTGGTGAAACTTTCAAAATTGCATGGATCTTAAAATAAAAGGTACTTTAAAATTTCAAATTAAATTACTTTCCAATATACATATACAGTTTCTTATTGATCACACTTTAAATCTATATTGATTGTGTGCTTCTAAATAAACTTCTATTTAAAAAAAAAATCCTTTAACTCTTGGTGCTCCAAACTGTTATTATCATTACTATTATAACCTCTGGTAAATGTCTGGCTAGAATCATAGAAATATTTGTCACCTTTTAGGAAGCAATAGGGAAAATATGCTTTTGCACTTCTTTTTTCCCTTCTCTGTTCTAGAGCACTGTTTGGCTTTTTTATTCCATATATATAGCCCTTATTAAAGCATAATTCCTTCAGAAATTTGAGGGCATGTGTTAAGTAAATACAATCTCACACAGTACTTAAAAACCTGTGTAGAATTAGAAAAAAAAAAACCAAGATATATATAGCAGCACAAAACACCTCACATCTAGAGCGTTTGTTGTGTGCTCACCTATATGTAGCCCTGGGCAGGTGCTCTCCAGAAATAGATATGGGGCTTGTAATTAATGAATGACAACAGAATCATTAATATTCCTGCCACACAACTAAATCCATCCTGTATAAGACTATATTCATTGTGTACAAATAGAGTGGTAAATGTTCTCAGTGAGGTAGTAATTGGAGGAGTTGTAGAAACTCTAGAGGAGTAGAATTGCAGTAGAAATTGTCTTTCTCAGAGCCCCAGAACAGAGCTATTTGTGTGATTAAAGGAGGAAGCCTGGGGAACTGTTACAGGGTCAGCATTTCAGGAAAATGGTGAGACCCTGAAGCAGGTGACTAAAGAAGAGGAGACTAGGACAACAGAAAGGCCCAATTTAAGGTAATTGAAATCATCTCTGGAGAGAACAAAAATGTCTTTCTTCATGATAAAAATGATTCTTATGAGCTGTAAGGTAATTAGAACTTCCGATAGCATTGAAAAGGATAGATGATCAATGTCTAGATTTCACCAAATTGACCCTTTCTTAGGTAAACCTGGAGGACATGGAGACTGAGGCCTGGTGGGGAGGCTGCCTGAAGATGTACACAGGGAAACAGAAAGCCCTCAGAGTTTCATTCCCGAATCTTCAAGATATCTACCTAGAATGAGGTTCCCACATGGGTGAGAATCATATCCGTGAAGACAGGGAGAGGGAGCAATCACATCAGCCCTCTGCCCTGACTTTTAAAAATGGAGACAATATCATACAGAGACTTCATCAGGATAATGAAAAGAGGGAGTTCACGTTAAAGGTAACCAGCTTCATTTGCAGGCTAGGATAAGACAAGAATAATTATTATGAGAGCTTTTGGAGATTTTTAAAGCTTTCAACACTCCAATGTCTATTGTTTTTATTCCCCTCTCTGTTTCATAGAGTATTCAGCAGCAAAACCCTAAAATAAAAAGAGTGTGATCTTTTCATTCTGAGTCAAAGAAGTTCCAAAAAGCTAAGGAGATTGTATCCTAATTACATATAGGGTCTTGAGGGTGAGAGCAGCTAGAGAGAAGGGAGACACTCAAACGCATCTCTGAAATTTGGGATTAATGAGAGGCCCTGAGACAGCCTACTTAGGATGGAGTGATGGACCTAGGAGTTTTACCCGAAAGAGATCCAGTATAAGCTCTGTCAAAATGACTAATTTTAACTTACCTATTTCTTATTTTTTCAGTTGAACTGCAAAAATGAGACTAACTGAATAATTTCTACTAGATATCTAGTTGTTACAGTATAACTTATAAGCTAAACTATAAGATGAAAAAGAAAATCATCTTTTAAAGCTCCAGTGCAAGGCAAACACAGGACATCCTAAGTAGTTACTAAATCGCTTGCACTTTTTTCTCCAACAGTGAATCTTCTGAATCAAGAGTTGTGCCAGAGAAATTTAAAAAGATACCCTACTTAATTCTAGAAAACACCATAAAATGTGTCATATTGACTCAATTTCACAGAACACAGCCTGCATTCTTTTCTTCCAGGCACCCTTGTTTTCATGCCAGTAGTGCACAAGGTTAAATCTCATCATGATTTTCTTCTATTTTTACAGTAAAACTTTATTCTGCTTCGTGGCTTCCTGCTGAGTCATCTTTATATTAGTTTCCACACTGTTGCTTGAAGGGCCTTCCTACATGGACAGTTCCAGAATACATCATGCTCCTTCTTGCTACAGGTTCAGGATGTTTTCTACACCAACTCCCAAATGCCTGGGTGTGGCTCTCAAACCTTTCCATGCATAAAAATCATGGAGATCTTGTTAAAATGCTGACTCCCAGTTTTACATTTTAAAACTAGTTTGCCCAATTGTTCAATTGCAGATGATCCGTGAATCCTACTTTAACGAATACTGTTTTATTTTTCCCTTTCTTGCCTCCCTGACAGATCCAACCCATACTGATTTTTTCCTCAGACTTCAGAGTGGTATGTTGAACTCTGATTTAGCCCTGAATCATTTATCTTACTGCATTGTGGTTTATTCCAAGCGGTTATATCTCATGATTGAACAATCCTGGGAGGAATCCCACGTGTTAAACAATGGCATAGTAATGTCTAATAAACGTTAAGTACGAACTGTCCTGAGAGCCTTTTACAGCAACTGGGTGGGGTTATATGCAGCCTTGTAGATGACTGGAGAAAGAGGGCCTGGGAAAAGCACAGGCATTAAATGAAGGAAGCACGGGCACATGGATAGCGTTGCAACCTCCTCCTTCCTTGGTGTCACTACAAACATGGAAACAGCAGCGTGGGGCTCCTTAGTGCCAGGTGTCCTGGGACTGGCTCTGTCCTGCCTTGCTATTACTAGAGTGTGTCCTTTTTCTAGACTTTAGCATACCCAACTAGAAAAGTAAGTTTTATCGCTTGATCTCTAAAATCCCTTCTGATGGCCCAGAGTTTGAGAATTTACTCATATCTGGGAATAGTACAACAAAGACTGGTGTTTTGCAAAGAAAGTACAGATGCTCCTCAATGGTAAGCTGAAAATATATTTGATACACTCAACCTAAGGAGCATCATGGCTTAGTCCAGCCATGCTTCAACATGCTCAGAACATTTAACTTTAGTCTACAGCTGGACAAAATCATCTTGTTGTTTCTGCCCAGCCTCACGAGAGAGTATTGTACCACAAATCCCTAGCTTGGAAAAATATCAAAATTCAAAATTCAAAGTATGGTTTCTACTGCATGCATATTGCTTTCTCACCCTCAAAAGTCAAAAAAGCATAAGTCAAACAATCATAAGTTGGAGACTATCTGTATATTCTGACTGTAAATGTTGTCAGTACCTTTGTTCTCAGTTTTCCTTATTTCAAATTATTTTCTCAATTAAGAAGTATTTTTACATAGTTTCTCCACTGTTCTTATAAATCCCTTATAAATTAGAGGCAATGCCATTCGATGTTGTATGTAATCATTTTGAGACTTTTTAGTGCACTGATATTCCTTTCCGATACTTGTGAGCACTGTCTGAATATTTTGCACCTGAAAATCCTCTAGAGATATTCTGTTTTATTATCCTGAGTTATTGTTGTTGTTGTTGTTGTTGTTGTTGTTGTTGTTGTTTTGGCAATATCATCTATAAAATCTTTTCTACTTCATCTCACAATTTTTTTCTGTTGCTTTATAATGTGCATTTGATAATATAGCCACATTATACAAGTCCCTAGGCTCCTTCTAGTCCTAAAAGAATGTGTATAGTTTTAAAATGAAAATTTTTATAAGTTGATTCATATTATTAGTCTAGCTTATATATAGCTATCATTTAAGTATCTTTAGTTTTAACAAAATAAGCAATTTTCAAATTTTCCTTATAATTTCCACTATATTTATAATTGTATCTCTTTTCTGTCTTTTGTGACATAATACACTTAAAATGTTTCATTTGTTTAATTTTGTTTGATGTTAAATACTACCACTTTTTATTATCAAGGCAAAATAACAAAAGTTTAAAAAAATTAAAGAAAAACTATTCGTCACCATTCCCTCTACTTACCACAAAAGTTTTCATTTATGCATATTGTCCACATGAATATTATAGCAGCGTATTTTCCTAATTTCCTAATTTCAAACTATTTTCTCAGAAATGGCATAATGCCATTTTGTAATCATTTTCATGTGCTAACATATCATAAACATTGTCTCATAATCATAATTTCTAATGTTTGCATAATGTCTCATTGAGTTAGTTGTGTGACATACCTCTTTTCTTTTGCATATTTAGGTATGTTACTTTTAAAAACTTTTTAATACTGCAATGATCATCTTCATGCAAATAGCTTCTTACTACATTAAGATCATATTCTTAAGAATAGGATAGCCGAATCAAAAGATAGGAAAAGTTTGGGGGTTTCTGATCAAAATTATATTGCTTTCCAAAATGAGTTGTAAAAATTTGCATTCCCACCCTCAGTATAAATGGACTAGTTAAATACAACTTTGCCCTAAGCAGTTATTTGTGTTTAAAAAGATTGTGGTCAAATAACATAAAATTTATCCCTTTAACCATTTGAAGTGTATAATTCAGTGGTATTAAGCTCATTTACAATATTGCACTGCCATCACCATTATCCACATCCAAACTTTATCATCCTACACAGAAACTCTGTACCCATTAGACAGTAATTTCTCATTCTTCTCTCTCCTCAGCCCCTGATAACCTCTACATTGTCTGTATAAATCAATTCTAGGTACCTTATATAGGTGGAATCATATACTATTTTTCTTTTATATTTGGCTTTTTTCACTTAGCAAAATGTTTTCAAGTTTCATCCACATTGTAGCATATATCGGAATGTCATTCCTTTTGAAGACCAAATAATATCCCACTGTATTTACATATCACATTTTGTTTATCCATTCATCTGTCAATGGATATTTGGGCTGCTTCCACCTTTGACTATTGTGAATAATGCTGTTATAAACACTAGTGTATAAATATTCAAGTCCCTACTTTCCACTTTTTTGGCTATATACTAAGAAGTAAAATTGCCGGATCATATGGCAATTTTTACTTAATTTTTGAGGTGTACCATTCTTTTAATGCTTAAAGTTCTTTGATTTATTTAGCATAAATTTTATTTTATAAGATTTGAATATTTTCTCTACCTATATTGCTTTATATTGCATCTTCTGTACGTCATCAGTTCACATCCCTTGCAATTTGAGTTTTTTCTCAATGTTTTTCTAAAAATCTGAATGCACCCTATGGAGGACACCTGTTCCTTTTGCCTGCTGAGAGTCTTTTCCCTTTTATACCTGGGTTTTTAAAAGTTAAATTACCTAGAGTTGGTTTCTATTGTTTATAATCAGACTTGATAGAATATCTATCTGTATTACACAATCCCTAGTCAAATTTTACATAAAATGTTTCTCAGTTTATTACTCTTTTTTTATTTTAGTTTTATTTTTTCTACTGTTTAGAAAACTTCAATTTTATAGAAGTAAATCTATAAATTTTTTAAATGGCTTTTCAATTTTTTTGAAGCTAAAAAATTATCTCTCTTCTACCAGTTGATACTCTTCACTTTCTATTTTAATTATATCAAAATTATTCCCATTTATGTCAAATTTTCCATTATTCATAAATATGTTACTTTTCATATTTTCCTAGCAGCAAATGATTTTAGATTGATTAATGTATTTTTATATAGCCCCAATTCTCCAGGTCTTGGCAAGCATTTGATTTTAGGATACAATAGGTACTTTCTACTTCTGCAGAAATCCATCCCAAAGCTCCAGAGGCTAATGATGTTCTACAAATATATTTTAGGAAGGAAGGAAATAGTGGAAACGTGTGCATAGCTATTCCTTGTTTCTCTTCCTAGTCTCATTTCTCCTTTTTTCTTTCTAGTGCAGCAAGGATGAGAACTGTATAGGAGTCAGTAAAGTGGCTCTGGATAATCGTCTAGGAGGGAAGCAAAGTCCTGTGCTGAGGAGAGTGCCCAAGTCAGGAGCAAGGACTGCATGGGAGAATGTGGAATGGGAGAACACAAACTTGAGTAAATGATGAATTGGAGGCTCACTCTTGGCTTCATGCAAAAAAAGTCTAACTTGAGAGTTTGAAACAGAGTTATAAAAACAGTAATAATAATGTAAAACCTTCTACCACATGAAATCTTACATGGAAGCTGAGTATCTATGGCAGGCAACAGCCTACTTGCTCTGTTGAAACCCAGGATATCTGATCTCTTATCCTGCAGCAATCCTTGTGATACACTTGGGACTACAGGATTCCTCAGGACATGATTTGAAAATGACTCCTTCAGAGGAAAAGAGGCATCATGCATCATCATAGTTTGTGCCCAAAAGAAAATGACTGATAGTACCTTAAATAACACCTCTCTCTCTGAAGGAGTTTTCATTGGAATAAGGATCAAAGGGATTGAGCCTCAATAGAAGAATTTCATAAATCAGACTGAGTGGAAAAACTGACAGGGGAGAAAGATGGTGGCAGGCACAGAACCAACTCAAAGGCTCTAAAATCATGTTATGTATCCCATCACCTACTTCCTGGATGAAGTGCTGGCCACAGACAATTTATCATGAGTCATAGTCATCACAAGATACTTGATACTTTTTTAGAAGTTCTCAGCACACTATTCACACAAGTTAATCCTAATCCTATCAAATAGGACACATCATGTATACATACATCTAAGAATAAATATGCATTTGTAATGCTTCTCAAGAAAGACTGGGAGAGGAGAGTAACATTTGAATACAATTATGGGAAATTAGAGAGAAGAATTTAAGATCTTCTCCAAGTCAATCAAACCAGGTTAACATATTTAAAGGGAAAATGGCAAGTGGTGATTATTTAGTGTCTGAGAGCCTGACAGAGGGTTTTGTTTGTAGTCTCAGCCAAAGAACTGAATGTTCTATAATGTCACTGAAGAATGAAATGTCATCTGGTGGAATTAATGGCTGATAAATTTAGAGCAAGGCAAAGGAACTATTACTTCGTGCCACATTTAGCCAACCTGTGAAACTCACTGCCACAGGAGGTTATGGAGTTGAGCAGTGCTGTTGGATTTAAGCAGAATGAATAGCTTTTTGACTAATAAATGTCAGTTCCAGATCTTTATGCTAAAATAAAAGGAGTAATCAAAATACATATTTGAGAGCACAGGCCAGTTGCTACAGGGATCAGAAGCAGAGAACTTTCCTCTGTGAACACTGATACCAAATTAGCATTTTTACCCCTCTGCTAGAACTAGGTATTGCCCCCTGCAGAAGCAGAGTTTTATGTGCTGGGCCAGGAGAGGGGCTGCTGTGGAAGATCAATGAAGTGCCCATACTGAGCTTCCCCAGTCCGTGAGCAACTGACAACCAACAAGCAAACAAACACAAGTCACAACTTTTCTCTTGCCATCCCTAGTCACCTACTCAACAAGCCTCAAATGTTTTCAAGCCAGGGGGCCACGCTGCTGACTAAAATAAAGTCTAGTCTTCCCCTTCTCCACTAGCTGAGTGCCTGCCTCCTACTAGTCCGTTCAGCAAATGAAGATTCCCTGAGCATCTGTTCATAGTTCCTGTTTTCTCTCATCCTGATGATTTGGGCTGAAGCTTGAAAAATATACAAGATCCCTGAACACTTTCCTTTTACACAGATTTTAAAAATCAAAGGTCAAAAAAAATGTAGGTAATATAACACCAGGTTGGTAATGTGTATGTGTAGCACTCCAAGTACAGGAATGTTTAACTTCCAGAAAAAGAATTAACATTCTTTATTTTCACTAAATTAGAGTTGCATTGCAAAATCTAAACAGATACAATATTTTGAATTATAAATTTTAAATAAAAAGATTAATTAAAAATTTCTAATTTCAATTCCTCTGATTTAGAATTAGAAAACTAACATCTTTTCTTCTGCACTTGTACTTCTCTTTGAAATGGACAGTCTAGGATTTGGCTTTAAGTTCTCTAATTTGGAACAATATTTAGTTTTATTCCATTTCATAACGGAGAACAGATGTACACAAATGTAGTTACTTTCAAACTTACTTTGGTTTTATATTTACAGTAACTACTCTCAAGACATTTGAAGAAATCTAATTTTCCACACCATCATATTTAGCTTTCAATATGTATTATACTGCTGTATGATTTTATTTGATAACTCTTTATTCATTCGATCTTCATTCATTCTAATATTTATTCCATTAATTGTGAGAGACAAAGTGAAAACCATCAGTTTATTCTTATGAAGTCTGAGTTTATTCTTATAAAGTGTAGCAAGTTATTCCTTGGCAAAGAAACAATTGTCCCAAGAATAAAATAATTGAACCATATTTTTAAATGATTTATAATCTCCTTTACATTTGTATTAATAGATGACTACTTTTCATGGCAGCATTACTTTATTTGGCTTCAAAATAGAACTTCATTGAAATTTCTACTGCTCTTCTAAGTTCATTAAAATTTCGATCATGCACTGTCTTTCTATGGTTTGTTCATAACAATGTCTTAAATTGCATTCATTTGACATAGACATGCTTTGTATATTAAACATGTAAGAATAGTCTCTAATTCAACAAAGAACTCTATTCTCTTCTACTTTTCTTGAGTTATATCTCCCTCTCAGTCTTTGTCTCATTTTCCACTTTTGCTAGAGACATGGAGACACAAGACATTTCTAACCTCCAGAAAAAGAACAGCACAACTATGATGAAAAATGAGAACTGACACTTACCTTCACTATCAGACTTATAAGATGTGACAACAATAAATTGGAGAGATCATGCCAGTCTAGAGAGAATGGTAACTACAGAGCTCCAGCCAATTGCTGTCTTACAGTACTGAGATCCAGTGTTGCCAAAACATCTGGATCTTTCCAGAAAGGCCAGATACCTAAATTTTTGTCTCAACTTTTAAATGTAACTAATTTTTAGAAATTTAAATATAATGCATACTACTACATACTCATTAGAAGGGCTATAATTCAAAAGATAAATACTAAGTATTGGTGAGAATGTGGAGAAACTAGAACTCTTATAATATTTCTAGTTGGAATATAAAATAGTACAGCTACTTTGGAAAACAACATACCAGTTTTTTAAAAAGTTAAACATAAACTTAACATACAACTCACTAATCCTATTTCTAAGAATTTATCCATGAAAAATGAAAACCTGTGTTTACAAAAAGGCATTTTTTGCAAAGTTTATATCGGCGTTATTAATAGTCCCAAACTAAAAACAATTCAAATGTTCATCAACTGGTGATTTAATAGATAAAATGTAGTATTATCCACATAATGAAATATTAGTCAACCATAATAAGGAATTATCTGCTAATATACACGCTAGCTTGAATAAAATGCAAATTATGCCAAGTTAAAAAAGCCAAATGGAAAAAAACTACATATTTTATGTCCAGAATAGGAAAATCTATGCATATAGAAAGTAGATCAGTAATTGCCTAGGGCTTCAGAAAGCGGAAAGCTGGAGGAAAATGGAGAATAATTGATAATGGGTAGGAAATTTCTTTTAGGGGTGATAAAAACATTCTAAAATTGATTGTGTTTATCACTGAACAATTTTATGAGTATCGTAGAAACCATTGAATTATACACTTTAAATGTGTGACTAGTATATGAATTCTATAACAAAGCTATTTTTTTTTAAAGCAAGAAAATGGGATGCAAAGTTTTAGAACAGGAAATAAAAGGAGCTAGAAAAGAGTGGGAAGGAGAGCAGAAGTGAGACAAGCTGGACATTATTTATTGTGGCCTAATGACCAAAGAAAAGGTCTGGTTTTGGTGTAATGAATGGCTGAGGGGTTCACCCCTAAGTCTACCCAGAGCTGAATGCTTGATGAATATTGGAAGATAATGCTTGATAGCATCATTAAGGAGAAGAGGCAGTGTCAATACTAGTGATTACTGTGACTAACCAGCACCTGTCTGGTTTTCTGAATGCATGATAGCGTAGAGAGAGAGAACCCCAATGATTAGAGAAATTAAATGCCCCATCATTGATGTGAGTGGGATCTCAGTGTAGATTGAATTTGATGCAATAAAGTTGTCTGAAGGGGGCACTGTAATTGTCTCATTGATAATCACTCTCTTCCTCCTCCTCTGTGTAGTAGCTATGAGGTTGCTGGAAAATGATCCCCAAGGACAAGCCCTGATTAGTCTTGGCTAATCAGAGTAAACCCTATCTCCTTTGCCACAGTACAGACCTACCATCCATAAAATAGTCTGCTTTTTGCTATAATATATAGTTTTTGAAAAGTCAAACCATTTTCAGACAACTCCTTTTCCTAGATGAGTCTTTTTCTTTTTACCCTAAAACACACTAAACAATAGAATAAAATTATTTTAGAAAAATAATAAAAGTAATAAACAAGTAATATTTTTGAGATTTTGATTTCAGGCAAAGACATACTCATTAATTTACTCGACACAACATTTTTCTAGTCAGACAATATCATATGGATTTAATTTGAATTGCGTGCAATGTTTAGATAAACCCAAAACAACTGACTTTGCTTATGTATGCCAAAAGAGAGGGATAAAACTCCAACAACTCTTTATTGTGAACATATACAATTTCCATGTGTTTCAAAACATTTTTTGCCTACTTAGGTTTTACTTTGTCCTAGAAGTAGTTTTCTAAAATATTACTTTTAAGTGCAGTTGGAGTACAAGATCAAGAATCTCAAAAGGTTGAACAATTGATGAAGAAAATGGTACAGAAAGAATAAACAAACCTTTATTCTATCCTATTGCATATATAAACTTGCATTATTTACTTTCAAATTATTGGATTTTAAAAAATTATGTAAATTCATTTGCATTGTTAAATTACTATGTGAAATAATCAGATATCTTGAGTTAGGATGAAATGCATCACAATTTTGCTTTTAAAATTGATGTAAATATGTTTTCCATTTAATGACTTCACCTAGCATCAGGAGTTTCAGGAAGGAATTAGTCAAACAAGGGACAGGTGTGTTTCAAGTAACTAAGTCAATTTTATTTCTCTGTCTATAGGATTTGGTGTAGTGGTTGCCCATTGGGAAAAGTTCAGAAAACTCACTTGATGGTTAAGGAAGGGACTGGCTCTCTACCAGGATGTGGATAATGAAGTGTGTAACTCTGCAAGTAGCTGGCAGCCATTTCGCAACCATATCGGGAGATAGATTTGGATTTAAGCTGACATCATGAAAGGCAGAGTGAAGAGACAAATAAATATGGCTTTGATGACATAGTTTATCTGCCAAATAAAACTAAACAGAAAATTAGCATATTTCTGGAGTTTCTAGTTATGTTTCTTTAACACAATCTCATCTGAGTTTTCTATAAGTTACAACAGGAAGTGTCATAAATTGGGCCTTCTGTTTTCAGAATTATGACAGACTATACATGTGAAGAGATCCCTTCAAGAACAAGAAAAATACAAAGTAAAAATGTTTTTTACTTTCTCAGAGCATAGCTGAGCTGAGCTGGAAGTTAAGAAATGGAAACAAAGGAGACGAACAATGAGAAAGTGGGATTCCATGAGGATCAGGTGAGCACTGGAGCTGGCATCATCCCTGAGGGTATCTGCAAATTATAATACCCTCATCTGAGTTTTAATTTGCCATGTATTTGGAAAACAGAAGCCAAAATCAGGGGCCAGAGCATAATGGAAGGGAGAATCAGAGATACCTGCATGAAACCAGAACAACTTAAAGAACAATACCCACAGTGGGTGAATAAGAAAATAAATGTTATGCGCAGAAGAAAAGATGCATGTCTCAACCTTCTCTCTAGATGGGGCAGAATTAAGAAAAAAGTCTCCCTTCACATTTCTTAACCACAAGCTGTATTCATATGAGTTTGCCATCAAAATATATAATGCTTAAAAAAAACTCAAACTGAAAATTGAATTTAATAGGATCTCAGGTTGGTAATGCCTCAAGTATTACTGTTATGGAGAAACGCACTTTAAATGCTGGCCTCAAAGAATTCCTACAGATAGAAATCTAAGGATCATGAAATCACAACAAAAATGATTAACACATGAGGAAGCAAGCAACCGTGAATGAAAGTCATCATAAATAACAACTGCTGAAGCAGCTGTACATTAATAAAATTGCTACATTTCAAAACTTCTGGAATATAGCCAAAATCTTGAGGGAAATTTAAAACCAAAAATACTTATGTTAGAAGAAAGCAAAACTCAGAGTCAATTAAGTAAGAATTTATCTTCAGGTAATAAAAAAAGAAGAGCAAAATAAACCTAGAAAATGTAGAAGGAATAAAATAAAGAGCAGAAAAATACGACATAAAAAAAAAAAACAAAGATATGAGAGAATTACTGAAACCAAAATTGATTCTTTGGAAAAAAAAAAACCTAATGAAATTGACAAACCTCAGGCAAGACTGGTTAAGGAAACAAAAGAGGCAGCACAATATATTAGGAATAAAAAAGAGCATGAATAAAAAGTCACCAAAGATCAAAATGATAGTGAAATATAAATAATTTTGATTTTAACACATGTGAAAAATTAGGTGAAATGAACAAAATACTTTAAAAATTTATCAAAATTGTCTCAAAATTGGTCAAAAAACAAATCATAATGTTATCAGTAGTTCAAAATTCCACCTTCAAGAAAATAGCAGAACCAGATGATTTTACAAGTTCAACAAAATATTCAAAAAAAATTAACTCTAAACCTAAACTTTCAATTAATAGAATCAAAGGAAGACTTTTTAATTTAGTTTACATATCTAATTTCTTTTGTTATCAAAAGCAAAGAGTGAAAGAAGCGAAATAAAACAGGCTAATCTTATTAATGCAGGAGCCCAAAACTTTCTAAAGAAATAAATAGTGCAAATTGAATTCAGCAATGCAGAAAGGGATACTCTGTCATTGTTGAATTGCATATATTGTAGAAATACAAGTTGATTTAACATTAGAAAATCTATTAAGTAATGTATCATATTAATGTCTAAAAGAAAAAGATTTAATGGAATAAAAAATTGATAACATTTAATAATTATTTTTAAATTCTCAGTGGACAAAGTATAAAAAAGAATTTCTTTAACCTGAACAAGAAATCTTATAGCAAACATTATAATCAATGGTTGTTCCCAATATAATTACTTCTAGTCAACATTGGACTAAATGTCACAGCACAATAAAATTTTAAAAAAGAAAGAAAAAACATAAGAATTGGAAAGAAAGTAAATTGTCATTACTCAAACATGTTTTATACAAAATAGAAAACCCAAAGGAATCTACTCAACTTATAATTAATCATAGATTTTAGCTAAGTTTCCAGTTATAAGACCAATAACTAAAAGTCTGACATTTTTATATACCAGCAACAAACAGCTGGAAAATGAAAATTAAAGAATATACTATTTATAATAGTCAAAAACGTAAAAGTACCCAGGAAAAGATGCTAACAGAAAGTATGTTAAAAAAAAAGTGTTTTGTTTTGGTCATTTGGGGTTTATTTCTTAAAACAAGTCAAACTGGAAAAGTCATTTAAGTGGGGTTTCAGAAGAAAGTGAGGGTAAATGAAAACTTCTTAAATAGACTGTTAACCAATTCTTTTTTTTTTTTTTTTTTTTTTTAGCCCCAACTGTATCCCACATCCAGAATTACTAGGGTCATAAATCCTTGAAACTTTGTAGATTCTGAAATGCAAATTAGTATGCTTCTAGACTTTTCCAATGATGGTTTACTATTCAGCTTTCTTGGATCTGATAAATCAGTTACCACATCTGGCTACGGTCCAGATTCCAGTATCTTCTCCTTTCTTATTCTGTCTCTCCTGGGGGGTTTATAGTTCACATACACCCCCACCCCTATCCCCAAATCCCTTTACTGTTGTTTGAGAGAAGTTCTGGAAGAACAATCAAAATGAGTATTTGTGTTCAATTCATCATTACCTGTGAGAAATAGGTATTTGCTTAGAAATCAGATAAATGGGATATTTACTTTGTAACTGAGGAGAGAACATGTATTTTGTCTGTCTTTTTTTTTTTTTTTTTTTAATGCATCGGGGCAAATTGTTTCTAGAAACTCTAACCAGTGGACAGCAACCACATTAACTGACTTGGCCAATATGCCAAGTTTATTTAACCTAGGTTGAGGTTATTATCAGTGACTGTGTCAGGGTCAAGTCTAACAAATGAGCTATAAGAAGGAACCAAAATGTTGCTCTTCAGGGCCTGATGCAATGTGGCCTTCCTCTCCAGAGTAAGGTGAGAGGATCCAAGGCACTCTACCAACTGTGTCAAAAAAAACGAAAGGTTAACTGGTACATTGTGATGCTTTTGTAAGGCATATAAATAAGGACTGTAAATAAAGCAGTGATTTGCCCCTTTCCTTCTTCTTGAGACTAAAGAAAAGCTATAATGCAAGGAGGTGTCTTTTAAATTTTCTTCTTTGCAACTTATGTTTAATATACAGTTCGCTACTGCTGTTCTTTCTCAGGTTTTTCATCTTATGTACCTCAAGGTGATTACTCACGATTGACACAGTTTTAGAAATACTTTTTAATGATGATTTTAAAAGATAATAGTTATAAGAACTTTACTAATTTAGGCTGTGGACCCTTATCTATAGCTCAACAAAATTACACTCTAATTTCCTTAAAACTTGTGATTCAGCACAGAATCAAATCTTTCCTTTCATCTTCAGATCCTCTGCCTAGTTTCCAAATCCCCTGAGATCCATCTAATCCTTTGCCACTTTTTCCCTTTAACTCCTTCCTTCTCAGGATCTCAAATCATGAACCTTTCTCCGAACCTGTGAATGAGAGTCCTGCAGCAAATCTTAGGCAGCATTTTAAAAATTATGCAATTAATCTAATCACCACAGATCCTAGGAGGTTAGGATTTTGTTTCTACATGTATCATAAGATACTCCTGTGCCCTTGAAAAATACCTTACCCCCAGTTTTTCTCCATTTGAGAATGAAAATAATAGTATTTATGATAAACACCTTTATCTTTGTAAATAAAGGTATGTAAAGATAAAAGATATCAGTATATATTATTGTTCCCAGTTCCTGATAGCTATGTACTGAAATATTATGAAATAGATAATAAATGGGATGAGGAAAAAAGACAGAATAATGTAAATTATATAAAATATAAAGTGACTCTTCTAGAGGAAAATGTAGACAGATATTTCTAAGAAGCTTCTGTACAAATAAGTGATGTAGAGAAAGCATCATGAACTGCATAAAACAGGCTTAACAGAAAGACTAATAAAACAGTAAATAAAAATAAAAGGCATTATTATCATAGTTGGCAAATGGGAAGTGAAAAGTTTATATTTCATAGAAATAATTATTTTAAAGAAGCTTAAAAGATTTTTTAATGTTCAGAAAAGAAAAAAGTGCCATGCTGTCATATTTATACTTTTAAAAATTATTTGTTTGGCATTTTTTCAATTGAACTTGCACTTGTTTCAAACACCATACCCTCCTTGAAACTTTTCAACTTCCAAAAAAAATTAATTACTCTTCCCTTAAGGCCTTATAGGCTTTTGAACTAAATTTTCTATTGTAGCATTTATACTTAACATTTTTTGGTGATATTCTCTTCCTCCATCCCCCTCTAACTGTGAGCTCCTCTAGGAAAAATATTGTGGCTTATTCTTTTAACCTTGGTGCCAAGATACATAATATGAATAAAAGAATGGTTTTTTTAAAATTCTTTTTTATTAATTATTGGCTTTTTAAGATGAACATTTAACTGGTTGTTTAACTTGTGTAGTTTATTTATAATGTCTATTCGACCTTCATTTAAAAGTATATTTATCATTTCTTTCACTTAAGATATAATCTCTTTCTAAAATTCTAATTATATTACAAGAAGAGCCATAAAAAAAATGGCAATATCTATTTTCATTTGGTGATCTTTTTCATAAACAGAAAATTCTTTTTTAGTGTATTACTATAACAAAGCTAAATATCCCAGTATAATAATTTTTAAAAGTCACCTAACTACATGTTGCTTCCACATAGGACTATGACAATGGCCTGTTTCATTGACACTGTTACTCTTAACCCTAAAAATTATCTAAATGGGAGAAGTAAGAACAGTGATTAAAATTAATAAACTACATTTCATTCAAGAGAGAGAAGAAAGTAAATATGTATAACTCCATTAACAGAGTATTAGTATCTTAAGTTTTCCTGTCTGGTTCTGGTTTTAATATCTCGGTCACTAACTGTATGCCTTTGATCATTATATTTTAATCTCTTAGACAAAAAAAATAAAGATGTAGGGCTAAATGATATCCAGCATTTCCTCCAACACATTTGCAGTGCTACCATCTTCCAACAAAGCCTTTTTCTATTTTTGTAACCAAAGCACTTTAGGTGGAGTTCAATCCTGACCCACCCCATACAGAAATCCAGTCTATACCAAGTAGTATTTTTTGGGAAGTGCTAGTGTGCATGCACACATAATCACGCTCCATGCCCACAGGGTTGGAAACATAGTTATATCTGATATAAAGCAGCCTTAAGCTGGTGATAGGTTATCATTAAAAGGATTAAGACTTGCTCTGACATGGGCTGACATCCAAAAATTAGGTTTAATGTTAACAGCTGGAATGCTCAAGAAAATAAAAAGTAAGGGAGAGACAAATGGAGTTAAATTAGAGCAAGTGGGTGTTAAAGGCATGTTGGAATTATTTTCAACTCAGTTTAGAAATGTTTCACTCAATGGCTAAAAAAGTAGAGTTGGCATAAATTCTCATCTATGATTACAAAATATAGAAAAAATGCCTTAGGTGAAAATTTTCATCTTTCAAGGTAAGTATTGTGCCACAGGAAACTTTTTTTTTTTTTTTTTTAGAGAAATGACTAATCCTGGAGCCTTTTTAGCACTTTTCAGCTTCACAGCACTTGAAAAAGATGCTAATACTTAAAAATCAAGATGACCTGTTAAGTCTCAGGAGGCAGATTTATTTTTCTCTCAGCATATTGCCAGAAAATTAACTTATGGGTCTGAGCAGCAAAGGTAAAGTTTGATTAAAAAGCTTTTTGATGGCTGACAGGGGGTATACCTCAAGGCTTATTCAGTGAACTGCAGGTAGTCGATAAGAACTAGGATGTAAGTATCCACAAATTCTTTTCCTCCTATATCTCTGTGTTCTGTGGACCACCTACGTTAGAGTCATAAAGGGAGTTGAGAGTTGGGGGCAGAGGTTACTAAAAATGTGAATTTCTGGCTCCCACTCCGGACCTACTGAAGCAACAACTCTGAAGGTGGTGCCTAGGAACAAGCACTCCAAGTGATTCTTATGCTTACCAAAGTTTGAGAAGCACTGACCTATTTCTTGACCATTCTTATGCTCTGGATTAGATCACTCATTTTTACTGGGTGGTGGGGGGTGGGGTACACTTGCTAACCACTGTCCTACACTCAGTTAGGTGGTAGGTATTACCAAAATTTGAGATCTTCACTCTAGAAGGTCTAATAGGTCACACAAACATGAAAACAAATATGTGCCCATGTTCACTCTGCTTGAAATGTCTACATTACATCCTCACTGCTAAATCCCTTTTTACTCTCAAAATCCAGTTGCCATATCTCTTCCTCTTAACCCCCTACAGTAGAATTGATTATATTCTCCTTAGGGCCATTATTTTGGACTCACTATGAAATATACATGCTATAGCATGACTAAAACTGTCTCCCCTGTAAGACTGCTCACTTGGTGGCAAGAAGAATTTATTCTCACTTCCTGGTATAGTTCCCGACACAGTAAATGCTCACTAACTCTTGTGTGCTCAGAGACAGTTCACAGGACTTGAGGAGGTGATCGAATTTTGAAAACAATGTGAATTGTGGAGAAATAATGAATTTAAAACACAATACCCTTTGAGAGCTGTAGAGACCTATATTTCTTATAGCAGATACTCCATTAGATGTACTGGTAAATTCATCCATTCTATGGTACAGGATGAACCTGAGAAGTTCAAGAAATGTAAATAGGGAAGCTTAATTTCCACTTCTTCAGTAGTTTCTGAGGGCTTGATAAAGGTAGTTAAATATCTGCTAGTTAAATCAATGCCTTTATTTTCACTTTAATCTATTACCCTCTTAAAGTCTTTGATAAGTATAAATATAAAGATTGTGAGTTTCTTTAATAATCCTTTACTATACATGAACTATGTGCAAACATAAATATATTTTATGTCTTCTAGATTTGAAAAATTGTAATATCTTTAATTCCAGGTTCTACCCCCCCCCCAAGTTTTACATACTTCTCTACTTATAGGCTTTATAATCTAGTTTATATTTTATACTAGTAATTGTCATTAAAAGTCCTGCTAAATTATTGTATTTCAGTGAATCTAAGATGAACATTTGTTCTAACATTTGCACATGAAAGAAATCAGGATTGTCTAAAAATTGATGATATCTTATTTTTAATGAACTGTAGTAGCTTTATTCATATCAGTAGTAATTCTAAGCAATTTCAAAGGATCTCTAACCACTATATCTAAAGCTTGCCAAATCTAGAGCAAAATGTGTCCTTAGCACATAAAGCATTTGCTTGTAAGAGAAATAAAGAAAAAAAATAAATAAATTTCTGTATTCAAATCTTCCAGGAATAATACAAGAAACACAACTATTTTATAAGCAATTCTATGAAACAGATCACAAAGGATAATGTATATCTTTATCTTTTCCTTTCATACCTGAAGCTTTAACTTTGAATAGTGTATTTCAGAAATTAGAGAATTACTAAAAGTTTTTTTTCAAATTGACATATACAGGCAACTCCTTTTTGGGCTAAGGAATGTATCCTATGTTAGAAGTACTTGAAAAAGGTAGGGATCGCAAAGACCTAGGAAGTGAGATGAACCTTAGTAGTTATACTAGTTAAAATGAACACATAATGGATGCAAGTAGTCATCTATAGAAGTCATCCATCCTAAGAAATGGTTTAACTCATCCTGGCTGGAAGACTTTGGCAATAAATAAGTTCAGTCAAGGTGATCAGAGAGTAATCACAAAGAGGCAGATCCAGAGTGTCAATGGCCAAAACCAAAGATTTCCATAACTAGATGCCTTCTTAGCAGGTGAAATGAGAGGATTCTAGAAAAGGGAAGTCCCAAAGGCAAAAATTTGAACAGTTTCTCTCTTATGGAATAGACACTCTGAGTCTGGCAAACCCAAATATTTTAATCCTGAAAAGGTTATATTCCCTTTTGTGAAGCAGGGGTAATTCACAAGGTTTGACCATATTCTACAAAACTCACCATGCTCTGATTTTAGTCTCACCAAGAAAATTGATATATTGCCATATTTTTGAAAAATTAATGAGATGTTCTATTAATTTAATAGGTTTTCAGGAAAAGATGTATACTTCAATGTTAGTACAATGTGGCTGCCTTAAGAAACATTGAAATGTGAAATAGACAAGTAGAATGAGAGCGATACCATGAGCAGAGATTGCTACTTGCTTTCTACAACACCCATTTTTCCCTTTCTGCTTAGTAGTAAAATACTGATTTAATTCAGGACAGCAACACATACATGCATTTATATATTAAAATTTTAAGACTCTTGCACCAGTTATGATCATAAATTCTAGTAAATGTAATATAAGTGAAATCCAGTGAAGATTTGTTTCCCTTCTTCTTTTGCCTTCCTCCTTCCTTCCCTCTGCAGTGCTCCCTGGAATTTGAAAGTCATGGGTAGAATTTTAGCATCTTGGGGCTTTCAAACAATTTTGAAGATGGGAGCTACATACTGAAAATAGGGAACAGACAGATAAGAGGGTAGATCCCTGATGACCCCAAAGGCCATACCAGTGCTGGACTGTGTACTCTCAGACTTCCTTATTGTGAGAAACGTAAGTATCTATCTTGTTAAAGCCACTGTATTTCGTAGTTATCTGCTATATACAGCCAAACCTGTCCTAATTAGTCTATGTGATGATTCCACTTCCCTGATGCCTGGTATGAGGGAGGGGTATCTAGAAAAATGAATATATGTCTTATGATCATTAGAAAAAGATCTCTCTCAAAACAGAAAAAACTGTTCTCTGATTTCTGCATTAGTTTCTTTCGAGTCTGTTATTGTGTATCAGTTTCTTAGAGGCTCATCATTTTTGGATGCCCTGAAAAAATGGATTTGGGAGTTTTGCAAAACTGAGGGGAACCTGTGAGGTCTTGCTTAATTGGTTAACTGGATCCTCTTTTCCCTTCACCTTTGTAATATCAAATTCTCCAAACCTGCATAGCTGCTCCTATTATATTCATATGTGAACTCTATATAGGATTAATATGCAAGATTCTGTAAAAGACAGATTATAACTTTTTTTTCATCACATGAAGCCAAACACTTAAAGAATTCTAAAATAAAAAGTCAGCCACTGATTAAAACAGTACCTGACACATATTTGCTTCTTGAACCAGTTTATGCTACATAACAAACCATATTAAAACTCAGTGACTTTCAAAAACAAGTATTTATTTTTCCTTCATGCATTGGTGTGTTGGCTAGGTTTCAGCTGATTTAGGGTAGACTTAGCTCTAAGCTGCAGGTTTGGTCTAGGTCTGTTCTGTGTGTCTATCATCCTTCTTGGATCAGACATTAGGTCTGAACTGTTTTTACTCAACATCTCTAATGCCATATGTGTAGGGTTTTTTTTCCCCCACATCAACAACCAGTTCTCCAATTCTCCAACCAGGTGCCTAAAATTCAGTTCAATTCTAATACTACCCAGAGTTAGCACAGACTCCAAAAATTAATGGCTCGGTCCCACAAGATTGTTCCCACTTCAGATGCCAGTTAGTCTCAAGTTGCCACCTGTACTTCTTACCAAATGACAATATATGGAGGATTCTCCTCAGGTTTGCTGGCTTGCTAGAATGGCTCACAAAACTCATGGAAACACTATACTTATGATTTTCAGTTTATTATAAAGGATACAACTCCAGAACAGCCAAATGAAGAGATGCATAGGGCATACATTGAGCAAGGTATGGGAGGGCAGCACAGAGCTTCCATGCCCTCTCAAGGCATGACAGCCTCCCCATATCGTAATTTAATCGTCAACTCAAAAGCTCTTTGAACCCCATTCTTTAGAGGTTTTATGAAAGTTTCATTAAGTAGACATGATTGATTACCTCATTAGCCATTGGTGACTAACTCAATCTCTAGCTCCTCTTCCCTCCCTGGAGGTCAGGATGTGAGGCTGAAAATTCTAACCTCTAATCATGCCTTGGTCTTTCTGGTGGTCAGCTAATACTCTAAAGCTACTTAGGAGCCCCTCAGCCATAAACTCAGGTATAAGAAAAGATGATTGCTATGAACAATAAAAGACACTCTTATCTCCCCTATTGCTCAGGAAATTCCAAAAGTTCTATGTCAAGAACTGGAGACAAAGATCAAATGTATATTTAGCATACCACCTAAAGCACATATTTCTCATGACAAAGGAGTAGAAGCTCATATCAAGCTCTTGTTTACATCACATTTATTAACATCTCACTAGTTAAACTCATATGGATAACCCCAGAGTCAAGAGGCAGGGAAGTACAGCACACTCTGCCCTCCTGAGCCCATGCCAAGAGTGTGGATGTGTGATACTATTGCAGAGGGGTGAAAAATTGAACAAAATTATTCAGTCCACCAGAGTTCTTAATAAAAATCTGTTAGATGAATGAATGAATATGGTGGTAATTATAGTTGAAGTGTGTGGCAACAGTCCAACTGAATCAGACACTGCAAATACTAGAGAAATACCAGGAGATGGGAACAAAAATTCTGAAAACTGTAAAAGTGGAGGTAATCCAGAGGCAGAGCAACATCTGGATATTTATGGTGCATTAATCAGGACCCAGCAGGAATGATGAGACAAAAAAGACATTCTGGTCAACAACAACAAAAAAGTATACTATCATCTCAAGACTATGCATGATTTGTTGGTGCCGAATTAACCTGGGCTAGCTACCATCTTAACCCTCTCCTTACCAAAACTTTATTATTACTTATTAAGAAATATTATTCCCTATAGAAACACATCTCATATTTTATATCGATACTCTAAAACTTGATTCATTTTATGGAAATTCACTTTGACAAAGTTTATCCACTTTGCTTTGAAATAGTACAATAATGAACTGGAAAGAAAACTGAGTCTTCCCAAGTGGCTAAGCAACATCCAGAGAATGATATAAGCACTAGGAAGAATAGAAATCTAAGAATAACCGCCACTTGTTGAGAGAAAATATAGCATTATGATGGAGAAAATGGGCACTGTAGCCATTTTATCTTGGGTTCAAATCCCAGCCCATCACTTTATAAAAAGGGAGTGATGATAATTATCTATTTCATAAGCTATTAATGAGAAAAGTCACATAGAGAGTGATTAGAAATAATAAGCACTTAATAAACATTAGCTATTATAGGCAGAAATATCTTCTCAGCCTTTGGTAGACCAGAAGGAGCATGTAGCATTTAAAAATTAATGATCCAGCTTTTCCTGTGGGAGCCCCTGGGTTGAGAAGAGCATGGCTTTCTCTTCCCCCTGCCATGGTGTGTGCTGGTCCACTGATATCGGTGTACTCTGAAAAGGGGGAATCATCTGGCAAAAATGTCACTTTGCCTGCTGTGCTCAAGGCTCCCATTTGACCAGATATTGTAAACTTTGCTCACACCAACTTGCACAAAAACAATAGATAGCTCTATGCTGTCAGTGCATTAGCAGGTCATCGAAATCAGTGCTGAGCCGTGAGGTACTGGCGGAGCTGTGGCTCGAATTCCCAGAATTCGAGGCAATGGGACTCATCATTCTGGCCAGGGTGCTTTTGGCAACATGTGCTGTGGGGGCTGCATGTTTGCACCAACAAAAACCAGGTGTCATTGGCACCGCAGAGTGAACACAACACAGAAGCAATATGCCATCTGCTCTGCCCTGGCTGCCTCGGATTTACCAGCACTGGTCATGACTAAAGGTCATCATATTGAGGAAGTTCCTGAACTTCCTTTGAGAGCTGAAAATAAAGTTGAAGGCTATAAGAATTTTAGGAAGTCTGTTTTGCTTTTTAAGAAACTTAAGGCCTGGAATAATATCAGAAAGTTCTCTGTCCCTCAGTGAATGAGAGCTGGCAAGGGCAAAATGAGAAACCGTGCTTGCATCCAGTGCAGGGGACTTTGCATCATCTATAATGAGGACAACAGTATCATCAAAGCCTTCAGAAACATTCCAGGAATTACTCTGCTTGATGTAAGCACACAGAATATTTGAAACTTGCTCCTGGTGGCATGTGGGCCATTTCTGCATTTGGACTCAAAGTGCTTTCCACAAGTTAGGTGATCGGCATGGACTTGGCATAAAGCTGCCTCCCTCAAGAGTAACTTCTACCTTTCTGTGCACAAGATGCTCAATGCACATCTTAGCAGAATCTTGAAAAAGCCCAGAGACCCAAAGATCCCTCCGAGCACCACTCAAGATGATGTGTCTCAGAGTCCTAAAAAAGAATCCACTAAAAACCTGAGGATCATGTTGAAGCTTAACCCACATGCGTAGACCACATGCCGAAACACCATGCTTCACCAGGCCAAGAATCACAAGCTACAGGTGGATACGGCAGCAGCAGGGCTAGAAGCCAAATCAGATGAGAAGGGAGTTCTAGGTAAGAAGCCTGTGGTAGGAAAGAAAGGAAAGAAGGCTTGTTGGAGTTAAGAAACAAGACAACTTTGGTGGGAAAAAAGGCTGCAGCTACCAGGACACTGGTAGCTGAGAAGAATTCACAAGAAAGGAAACCCACCACAGAGGAAAAGAAGCCTGCAGCATAAACTGAAATTGGTTTATTTGGTAAAGGTCAAATAACTTTGGACAGCTAATTTTGAATAAAAACCTGATCGAAGAGGCAAAAAAAATTAATTATTCAAATAGGTTGAAATGCTTTGGTGGAGAGGTCAGCTGAGAGAGAGAAAGAGAGAACAGATGATAGATAAAATACATACATGCAGCTATGCATACACATGTATATCTCTGTGTGTATATGTATCTGTCTAGAAATGTTTTTACAAAGAACACAAATACACATTCTTAACATTTGTCTGGCTTTCTCTTTTGGGAAGGAACATTCCAAAGGTAAATAAATTGGAAGTTTTATAAAAAGTAACTTAGAAAATTATTCTTTTGACTCTTTATTGGGTACATTTAAACACTAATATTAAAATATGAAAATAAACACAGAATATCGTCATCTTTACTGTGATTTCTATAAAATAGTCTATATGTTAACTTTTCTAAGAAGCCCTTTCAGATTTTTCTAAATAAATTAACCTTATTTTTTCTCATATTTTCTATTAAACTTGGTGTATACTCATTCTCACCTTCTTAGTAATAATTTTTCAGAAATTTATATCCCCCTTTAGACTATGAATTCTGGCACATAGGATGTCTGTTTAATGATAATGATAATAATTATTATAACTGGCATTTAAATATTCTTATATAGTTTACAAACAGGTCCCACATACATTTTTCTCATTTTTCTTTCTCTCGCAAAAACCTTGTAATAGATTTGCATTCTTGTCAGCACCACATATACTACTTTATATATAATAGGCTTTCAAAAATACTTTTAATTAAAATTAAAACTGGATTATGAGGGTTAAAATAAAACGTTTCTAATTCCCTGAATTTTATTTCCTCTAAAGCTATTGTGGGAAAGATTTTTGAATGCTTTTACTTTTTCATTTGTATACCACCAATATATTCCTAAGATAAAAAAAAAAATTAAGCATTTTTATTAGCACTTCATATAATGACAACAACATCTACACAAGACAGGTTTGTAAATACGTGTTTATGTATTAGGTGAGAACTTCTTGTTTTCCCTGCCCTATATGATTGCTCACTCGAGCCCTGGTCAGCACTGTATAAACTCCACATCAATGGGTATGTTATGAGAGAAATGAAGAGTTAAACCGTCTTTCAAGAAAATGATTCTGTTGATTATCCAGGACCAGGTCCGTTTTCCCCATTCAATACTTTTTCCTTTGGAAGACACAACTTCCATAGCCCTTTGGGGCCCGTTTAAATTCTGACATTTCTCTATTGGAAAATGAACTGAAGCTATCGACTCACATTCTATTATATAGATATCCTTCAATTACTAGTAACTACAGCTAAATTATAATCTCATATGATAACTACTCTACATGAAAAAAGCCTTTTCACCCATTATCCCCTCAAAGACATCTGTTTTCATTGCCAAGACTCTTCTACTTTCATGAGCAATTTAAAAATCACTTACAACTCAGAAAATGGCTCACCTCTTATTTAGTTCTTTAAGTCAGCTGTAAGCAGATTCTATGCTATGTCAAAAACAATTTCTTATTTTCACTGGACTCAAATTACCAATGCTTCTCTGGAATGTAAAGACCATTCAAAATGAAATGTAAAAACCATTCAGAACTAATTTTTTTATTGTTATTAAAAAATCTGAGAAGAGCTCTGGAAGCTAAGTATTATTAGAAAGAGAGGTAAGACCTCTGGAAAGAGAATATAAACAGAATAGAGTATCAGAAAGGGAAGTATTGCATTAAGACATGATTAATGGCACTTGCATATGGAGCACATGCAAGAAATAAAAAGAGGTGGTCTTAGAATTCCGTTTGCAACTCAGACTTTTTTCCTGCGGGCATTGAGGATATGTATGCTAAGTAAAAGTAAAACTCTGCCAATAGTAATGGCTGTGATCCCACAGGCCCCTGATGGGCCAGATTCCTTGTTAGAGAATAAGGATAACAATGAACAGGCCACAGTACTGCTCACAGCCTAATGGTGGAGACATATGTATATACTTCACAATATTATAAAAATAGAAATGACAGAAATGCTCAAACTGAAAAAAATACACTTTAAAAAGTATTATGGAATCATAAAAGTGTGAATAATTCAAATTACAGAGGAAGAGCAAATCATCATATAAGAGATGATACCAAAAAGTAGGTTGGGACTCTACTGAACCAGAAAGATTAGTGTGCTGATGGTGATGCAATATTTGTGCTCTAGAAAGTCCCTCTCTGGCAGGATTATAAAGAAATTTTTAGAAGGGCTTGAAGCCACTGGAGCATTCTAGAATTGAATAGTGATCCTGGAATACAAGGAGGCAATGAATAGAAAAGACATTGGAAAATAAATTCTACTGGACTTAACTCCTGGGCTATGGAGGATAAAGAGAAAGAAGAAAGTGAAGCTAGGAAGATAGCTTACAATTCTAGCTGTTGGATACATTAATTGGGAAATGGGGTGGGGGTGCGTGGTGGGAAAGACGGAAGAAAAGATTGCCTTGAGAAGAGGAACACAAATAATAGAGCTGACTTGCATTCAGTTGAAAGTGTTGTTAGAACTAAGGCAACAGTTGAAAAATAGGAATGTTCCTAACATGTTAGAAAGAGTAGCGTTTTTGAAACTTTGGGGAAACACATTTATATTACAACAGCTGAACTGATTTCCATTAATCGTTAAGTATATCATTAACTTCAAAAGTCCCAAGATGTGAGATAGAATGGATAGGTATGTCCTGCTTTACCAGCTTAGGGCACAGGAAACTTCTGTTATTCAAAATAATATGACTGAACCACTCCCTATCCTACTTATGACAATCTTTTCCCTCCTTATTACTGAGTTCTAGTGATCGTTTCTTCTTACTAGCCTTCACTGAGAAAAAAAAAATGTTTTTTTCATTAATCTACCAGAAGCTCACTGCTCTGCCACACCGAATAACTCCAGAAGGCAGTGGTTCCCACTCAGAGCAGCCTCCACCTCAGTCAGAGAAGCTTCTTCCAGAAACTAAGCAAGCTGAAGCTTCAGGGCCCCTCTCTTGCACAACCCCTTTCCATGATCCTGGGAAGTGGCCCTAGTAATTTTGTGTTCAAAATTTTGTATTATTTTAATCTTAAAGAGGGAACCCAACTTTTTATAAATTCAGATCCAACAACACCTGGCTGAGCTCACCCCCACATTCTCACTGCTGCCCTCGGAGTGGCATCTCTGAGCTGAGGAAGGAAGAAGCAGTCTCCTGCCTCTCTGTTCAGTTTGTGGTTGTGCCATACCATGGCAGACCTGGGTTTCTCAGTCACAATCTTTAGTGACAACAGTGGAGTCTAACTATAGACAAATGCAGAAAGCAGGCATAGGTCTCATCTAAGGTTAGGTCATTATACAAGGTGTGATACGATGCAGTGAATTCGACATCATCCCAATGTCTGGTCTGTGGAGTGCCAGACACCAGTCTAGCCTTTTCTCTACCAGAAGGTTTCCTCTGAGTCTTTTGCAGTTCTTACTGCCACCTGGCCTTAGAGTACAGCGCCTCAGAAATCAGGTACATTGTAGTGACATTAAAACTCAAAGTGCCAGAGTCTCCTTCCTACTTTTCCCAATAGGCTCCTTGGCCTCTGTGCAAATTTGACCAACTTCTTTTTTCCCCTAGGAACCTTCAAGTGTAATAGTTTTAAAGGTTCCTAGGTCAGTCGGCCAGACGCTTTCTTCCTTCAGAGCTAAAGTTTCATGTCTTACAAACCTAAGGGGGAAAATTGTCTCTTTATCTCTTTTCTTCACAAAAATCGATGCCTGTTTATCTTACATCAATATAATAAAACGGGCCACTGTTCCCCCACCTCCACCACCACCACCCCGACCCCGAACAAAGAAAGCCAACTTCAATAATATATCTTTATCTTCCTGGATGTTTCCTGGATGTAAGTACAAGTGTTTTACAACCTTTAAATAGCCTGATCTCATTTCCTCTCCTGTTTCCCCAGCCCCACACACTCACACCTTGCACCATTAAAATTCTGCTTCACTGAATTCTTTTCAAAATGATTACATAGACATAGGCAAATTTAATTAGAACTTCATCTAACACAAACTGGGGTTATCTGTGACCAAGGACAAGCTTATACGATTTTAGTATTTGTAAGATTCATTTGAACTCTCAAAATATTGCCTTGATTTTACCAAAAATAGAGTGAAAATCTCTGGCTCTGAGTACTCTAGACACAGCCTTTTTGTTGCTGCTATGGGCCTAATCAAACCTTAACTGAAACCTAAACTGAAAGTGACCACCTTGATTTAAACCTCAGGAGGGATGTTAGTCATCAGGCATGTTCAGGATTTAGCTTTATTTCAGAAGGAAAAATGTCTCACAGGTTAACTTGTCTTCTAATTCAATTAACTTAAATGATGTTCTAGAGAAATATGATTAATTCACTCTTGATTTTTCCGGAAAAATATCTAAAATTTTACCATATTCGATTTTAAAAAATGTTTCCAGAGGCAATTTTATTCTTTCTCAATCTTTAAATAGCCAAGTTAGAATTGAATTTGTGTTATTTTTAAAATTTGGGGATAAGTAAACTCCCAAATAAGGTATTGAAAATACAAATAGCAAAAATTTCTATTTTTAAAGTTTTAAACTTTAGTAGTTAAATAAACAAATCAGTATGGCGCTGACAAAAGAATATAATTAAATATATGTTAACTATTATTCCCAATGATGGTATTATAAAAGGGAATCTCCATAGCGGCTCCCCGACAGTAATTTAAGGTTGAGTCTCCCAAGTAAGAATTTTCAAGTTACAGGGTTGCACCTGTGCTTTTATCCAAAAGTAAGTGGTTGGTTGAACAGCTGGTCCTGACCCAGGTCTTCAGCCAGCTGTCTGTAGGCTGCTCAGGCTGCTAGTTCTTACAGCCTACGGCGAGAGATTAGCCTGGAACCCTCCTAGGGAAATTCTTTTTTGGAGGAAACTCTTTTGCCTCTATACCAATCCCTCAGCTCTGTTGTCTCATGATTGATCTGTTTGCCGCTGCTTTACGAGTTCTAGAAACTTCCAGCTGCCCTGTCCTGCTGGTAGGGACCTCCTGGATTTCCAGAGTTGCTATGTATTTTATTTTTAAAATATATACTGTCACTTCAATGGGATCTAGGATTAGGAGAAGCTTTAAAATGTGGATTAAGTCCACATTCTGGAAGAACTCTCTTCTGTTGTCAAATCAGTTCACCCTCTCCATCTTACAATGAATTCTTTCTTTGCTGTTTACTTCTATTTTCCTCTGGATAACTTGACATTTTTATGTTTAATTTCTTAAATAGTTTTATTTTGTCCCAGGTAGCTAACCTGTTGTCCCAGTACCATTTATAAAGTTATTTGTATCTCTTTTTTTCCTTAAAGGAAACTTATATACGCATTTTGATATAAAAATGTGTCTAAAATATAGTGATTGAAAAAATGTTGCAGATAAGTGTGTTTGGAAAAAAGAGGAATTTTATGTATGTCACTATATATTACATATTATACGTCCTTATGTATGGATAAAGTTATAGAAGGCTACAAATCAAACTCTCGAGGAAATCAGAAGCAAAGGAAGAATTTCCCCAAAGTTTAATCTCACAATCGAAGGCAGTGTAAACTAAGAGAAGCAGCGGCCTATAGGTGGTTGGCAGAAGAAAGGGCTAGATCACCTGAAAAATAAAACCACAAGTGCACATGTTTACAAATTGAGTATTACTACATATAACAGCTAATATGAATTGAACTCTTACTATAGACCAGAAACTGTTTTAAGAGCTTTATATGAACTGATGTTTAATCCTCATAACAAGTCTTGAGGTAGGTACTACTCTTTTCACAATATTAGAGGTAGGGAAATTGAGGCACAGAGCATTTAGGTAAATTTTCCAAAGTCACATAGCTCTACATGGCACAGCCAGGATTTACCCAGTTGGTCTGGTATTAGAGCCCACCTTTCACCTCTCTGCTCTATTGCACAGTTTAAAAGACCATCTGCTCAGCCTGCAATCCTCTCTTCCATCCTTCTGACAACCACTAGCACTCCTGAAAGCAGAACTTGTATTCCAACTCTGGAAATAAAAATTCTCATTTGGGAGAGAGAGAAAACAACAACAACAACAACGATAACAACAGCAACAACAAAAAAAACCCCTACCCTAAACATACCATGTTACCTAAATATTCATCTAAATATATACTCTGGAAATGAAACGTCACCAAATATATGAGAAAAACCTACAGCAGAGAAAGCACAAACTCAAATAAAGGGAAAAATTAACCCCTAAGGAAAGAGTTAAGAAAATAGAATATTTAAAAAGTATAATTTTGTCCCACAAACTATTCACAAATCAGAGTTCTTAAAAATTAAAAACATAATTGCTGAGATTAAAAACTGATTATGTAACAGAATGAATATAACAAACAATTAAATTAGTGAATTGAAAGACTATGGAATTCTTTCAAGATGTTATGTAAATGCAAGGGCATAAAAATATTAGAAAAAAATTGAGATAGAGTCTGAAGTTTTGTGATAATGTCCATATCCACAGAAAAATATGAAAATGTTACCTTACATAGCAAAAGGAACTTTGCAGATGTGATTAAATTAAGGATTTTTAAGATGAGAAAATTATCCTGGATTATCCATTTTGGTTTGATGTAATCACAAGGAACCTGATAAGGAAAAGAATATGGAAGCAGAGGCAGAGGCTTAAAACAACATGAATTTATTATCTTACAGTTCTGTAGTTCAGAAGTTCGAAACAGGTCTCATTGGGCTAGAAATCAAGGAGTCAGCAGGGCTGCATTCCTTGGTGGAGGATTCTCTAGGGGAAAATCCATTCCTTTCCCTTTCCAGTTTCTAGAAACCATCCACATTCCTTAGCTCTTGCCCCTTTCCATTTTCAAAGCCAGAAACAGTAGGTGGAGTTCTTCTCATATCCTATCACTCTGAATTCCTCTTCTGGCTCCCTCTTCCACTCTAGGACCCACCCAGATAATCCAAAATTATCTCCCTATTTTAAGATCACCTGATTAGCAAGTTTAATTTTCGACTATCTTAATTCTCTTTTGCCACACAACTAACATATTCCCAGGTTCTGGAGAACTATCTCCAACTTCAAATGACTCTTGCCTTTATAATAGGCCATTTCAGCCACACCAAACTTTGGCTTTTAAACTTTCACATTCTAATGAACCCTTGGAAGACAGGGAGGCAGGGGAGTTTATTAGTGTAGGGAGAGAAAAACATACTAGATGTCCAGTCTAATGCACTTGTCAGGGTTATTTCAGCTTTTCCTGGTCTTTGAGCTATTTTACAATTCTGTAGGTTTTAGAAAACTGGAAAACTGATAGTAATGCCAATGAGTCTTGTTTATAGAAATGCAAATAGTGCCCAGAGGAATACAATTGATTGTTGCCATATGGATATTGACTAATTTGCATCCATTTTACTGTTTCTCACATTAGTTAATTAGTTAAATAAAATCTTTGATCTTTTAAGTTGGCTCAAGAGTTCCAAAACAGTTACATCAGGCAGATTCTACTGGTGCAGTTACTGTCTAGGTGGGAAGACAGATTCTTGGTTCTTCCCACTCTGCCATTTCCCAGACTCCTCGGCACTGTTTTTAGAGATCACATTTTGCTAGTACGTTTTTGTTAATTTCACCATTTTTGTTTCTATGACACATTGTTCTACGTGAACTTCTTATAAACTATTATCATAGGATACTTTCCAATTTAACCATAGAGGAATTTAACCCATACATACTTATTTAAATCTTTGGGCTTATTCCTACAATCTCATTTGATATTTTCTGCATAGTATTTTTTCTTTTTTTCCCTTTTCCATACCTTTTTATAATCAGATGGCATTTTTTCATTTACGTTTCTCTAGTGCAAGAGTACATTTTCTATAAAGGGCCAGATAATGTGTACTTTTGTGACCAGTCTCTGTCACAACTACTCAATTCTGTTGTAGCATGAAAATATCCATAGACAATACATAAATAAATGAACATAGCTATGAACCAATAAAGCTTTATCTTAAAAAAGTCAGGAAGTGGACCAGACTTAGCCTATGGGCTTTGGTTCATACCCCTGCTCTACTGCCTTGTAAGAACTATTTTAAAGCCATCTGTTGAGTAGCCTACCTTTGATATTCTATGTTGTCTCCTACTGAAAATCCTATAAGGCTTGTATTGGTCTTTCATTGCTCTCAATACTTTTCTCACATTTTATATCTCTTTGTTACTCTACCTTCTGGAGAATGTTTTTTTTTTTTTTAATGAAAATAGTTCAAGGACACAATAGCAAATCACACTGTACAGGAAAAGAAACACTCTCCAATCTTATCACTTCTCACCTATAGATTCTCTCTCCTCTTTGAGCTACTTTTAATTCTCTGGTCATTAGTTCCACAATCCTAAGTATGTTTATGCTTCTATGTCTTGTCTTGCTGAAAAAGATTTAGTTCAATTAAATTATTCTTGTATCTATTAGTCTATTACAATTCCTTTTAATCTCTTTTCAAAATTTTGTATCTGTAACATCTTTAGCTCTATGAATGGTTGTCTTAATGCAAATAACTTTTACAATATTTCTTGACTCCACACTTTGTAGGATAAAATACTAATATCTTTCTTCTTTCCACTTATCCACTCTCCCAAACTTTAGGTAGGTACACTTTAATTTTTTCTTTTACCTGATTAAGACAGTTAAATTTATAGTGTCCTGAAACTCAATGGAGACTTCCATGCTTTATCCATAGTTGACTCTAAAAGGTGAAAATCCACAAAGGTGTGTATATTTTTGTTTATATATTGTATGCCAGGCTAAGCATGGTGGTGAGATTATCTTTCCTTTCAATGTTATGACTCCTAAATCAATTATAATGGTGACCCTGAAATCAAGGATGATGGATTTTTTTTCTTATATTCATTGCTTAAAATTGGGCACTTTTTTTTTCTTTCTTTTAAATGTTTGGATCATGGTTTTCTTATTCATCTTCTTTCCTTTCCTATCGTATTGTTATTACATCATACTTCTTTCATATTTTTCATCATACTATCTATTCTGAGTCCCTTTGCATTTTTTTGGAGACACTCCTCATGAGGATCTACCTTCTACCCACCTGTCCTCCTGCTCTACTTAATACTGACTGCTCTTTAGGTCAGTTACATAGTTGTTTTCCTATGACCTCCCTTCACTACCTTCCTGGGCTGAGGATTCTGTTTCCTGGATCCCATGTTGTCTTCTTCTTGCTCAGTTAGCCCCTAGTTCTGTTGGAATAGTAGTTCTATTCAAATGCAATAATATTTTTAACTTATTAAATTCTGTTGTGTTCTCTAATTTTTTTCCTAACAAACTTTTGGCTTTCCTTTGCACTAGCCCCAATGAAAATATCATTTAGAATTTTTTTTTTTAAGTTCTGTGTCTTTTAATTTTCTCTTTTGCATCTTGGGGTCAGTTTGTATATTCACTTGTTTCTATTGATCCTCCCTTTCATTTAGTTGCTTTTTCTCAAATACCTGATGATCTTTTGTTGTCTATTCACATCTTTGAATGATAAACTCAGTTGATTACCTGATAGCTGGTGTGGGTTCTCTCTCCCTGAATGGCAGAGTTGATTACAGGTCTCATATAGCTGGGAACAGCCTGTCCATGGGGAAGCTTCCCTTTATGGTGCCTGCGCATAAAGCAGGCAGGCAAGCTGAGTTCCCAGTTGCTAAAATAAAAAGAGCTTTTCTCTAGCAGTGGCAGTCTTCAGTGTTTTTACTCCTGGACAGGGCGATGTCACTTTCTTTTGAAAGTATCTTGAGGATTTTAGTCTCAGCTTAATGCTGCTTTTCTGCCTAAATGCTCTGTCCAGTACTTGATATTTGTTTATTTTTAGAGTTTCAGTGGATCTTATCTTCCAGGGTTTTTTCTCATGCACGTATTTTGAGTTTCTTCAACTCTTGTCCATCCAAGCCCATTGATTCCTTTCTTCTGGGTGCACCTTGCAATTTCTGGTCTGCCGACAGTGACTTTTCTGGCTTGCCACTGTTGATATGACTATACCTACATACATTCTGTAAATTTAAGGAATTGGGGTTGGTATTGAGATAGACACTGAATTCAGTCACCCAGTTTGTTTTTCCCCTTGAGGACAGTTAAACTAATCATTTACTGGGATAGTTTTAATCTCTTGCTTCAAGCCACAGTGTTATTATCCTCCCCTGAAACTGTTACATTGACCTTTTATATATACTTTAAATTCTATGTAGATTTTTAAATCAATTAATATATACATTTCATGTAAAAGTTCAACTAATACCAGTAATACAAAGTCTTCCTTGACCTCCCACTCCCATCCATCCTAGAGATGATTACTATTACTAGCTTTCAATGTTTGCTTGGAAAACTTCTAAATTTGTAAAGCTATATAAGATCACATAGAGATATACAGTTTAAAAACATAAATGCATCATAATTTTAATTTTTTTTGTAGTTGCTTTTTTAATTTAATGATATGTCTTAGAGGTTTACCTATGATGAGTAAATGTAGGCTTAGTTCATTCCTTTTAATTGCTACATAGTTTAGACTATAGTTTATTTAACCTTAAGTATTAGTTTTGCTATTACAACAGTGCTGCCATATATATCCTTGTATACTTCTACTGGTACATATATGAGTATTTAACTGATCAATAACTGACGTTACTGGTTATATGGGTATGCACACTGAAAATCCCCACAAAAAAAAAACTTAAATCTACAGAAAATATTTCACTTTACCTTTTAGGGAGAAATAATTATCTTTAATGATGTAAATATGTAAAAGGTCTTTTTTTTAGGAGGATACATAAATATGATATATTTATATAGTATAAAATATATAAAATACTATATGTTGTGGAGGACTATATTATATATAGTGGTTGTCTCTGGGGAGGGAAAAAGGAGAATGGAATAAAGATAAATAGGACTGCAATCTATAATTTTAATTTCTCAAGGTGGTTAGGAGGTTCATGAGTTTTCTTTACACATTTTATAGTTGAAATAAAACTAAATACAAGTAGACCAAGGATTAGATTTGTTCAACTTAATTCCAATGTGGAAAGCTTGTAGATCCCTATTTGTAGGGGGAAAAACAAATATGCTTATCAAAATACAGACATCTACTACTCTGGTGCTAAGTAACATGTATCAACCTAGGAAATATCTGATGAGATCAGAGCACTCAGATGGAGAAAAAAAAATCGCAAAAAGAAACTGGAAACCTGTTATCAGTACATTCATGAATCATGAGACATCAGTAGATAGTCCCTATTTATGAAGCTATGATACTTTGCAGAAACCTTGTGTCTGAACCTCTATATTTACACATGGCTATTGCTCTATGTATAGTTGTATTTATGTGTGTAATTAATAAGCTATCAATTCAGCACCTCTGGTTATACTTTACGAGCAAATATGTCTTTGATGAGACAATATTTGTAGCACTTTAGGTCCTGAAACACTTGAGTCAGCAATTGCTATTCTTTAACATTACAGCCTTCAACCAACTAAACACTTGACACCTGCTGATATTTTATTTTACTTTTGGAAAGACCGATCCTGGTAGAAGAGGATCTTTCCCATTACAAAAAAAAAGCTCCACTTTCTGCTCAGTGGAGCTTAATGTGCTTAGTCAGTTCTTAAAAGAGGAACTGACTAGAATAGTAGTAATATAAATTCCCAAGAGCTCAAAAGCCTCCCCAGCAAAGACTGGCCTCATTTCTAGGTTGCTTTCTGACATAAATTTCTCAGCCATAGGATATTTTAGAGAATTTTACGTGACGCACAGGAGAACCACATTCCCCCACATTTGACCTCAACCGAATCGTGTTATGACATATATATATATACTTTTCTATTATGTGTACTAGAAATGAAAAATCTCAAAATAAAAATTTGGGAAGTTGCTGGTCTTACCTAAACAGAAGAAGAAAGAAGAAGAAAGAAGAAACCTGTGGCTGGGTTCTGGTACAACTAACTGATAAAAAAATTCTCTTACAAGTTTTAGTGAAGAGATGACATTTTTATGTGAATGACTTTTAACAACTGGTAAATCACTAACTTAGAAGACTGGACACCCAAATTCCCAGTCTTAGTATATTAGGATTATACTTTTAAGATTAAAATTTAAGTCCATAAGTATATAGCTAAGAATACAAGCTTCTAAGATGAGCTAAGAAAAAAATTACTGATGTTTGATCAGTTAGCTATTCTTTCTGACAGGAGATTAAAGCCGTCTGTGTGATTTCTGTGCCTCTGACTCATTTAATTCATTTAGACATTGCCAGCAAAGCAAGCTATAACAAAGTGGATCCATCTTAACAAGCTCACTTCTGGCTGTTCTAATAAAGAAAAATAATTGAATTGCTGATTTTGATTTTTTTAAATGCTCTCAGCATTTGAGTATTTGGCTTCACACAAAATAAACATAGAAACATTTATTAAATCATCTTCTTCCCCAGAGCGAGTGGAAAAAACCACATAGAATTAGCTCCAGGTACCGATAGAAGAGTGAGTGTAGCATTGAAGTATCTTTCTTGTGTTTAGATTATAACCACACTTTTACATTAAAATCTTAGTGTCTTATTTGGAACAAGCACTGGATCTGAGCACATAGATCCACATGAATAAGTGAATATGCTGATGTTAAGCACATCTATAGTCAATGGATTTCTCAAGAGGCATCTGCTACAGCGAAGAATGAACAAATCTGTCAAAATGGGCAACATAGAGACCTGAGGCAGCAAACCAGTAACCACAGACATATCTTATTCAACTCAAACATTGGGGAAAAAGCAAAACAAAAAAACAAAAACCCAACATTTAAACAGGAGATTCCACATAAAAATTCAGTCTTATAATAAAAATTTAAAAGAGCGTCATCCCAAATCTGCAGAAGCTGAGTGGCAGCAACCTCCTCCATTGCTCACAGTCTACTCATTTGGACTTCTCTGAGCCCACCTTGAGTATACTCCCTGCCTAATCTGGTAACACTTGGGTCTGGGACCACTAACGCAGAGAGTAAAGCAGAAAACTTAGAATTAAAAGACTTATATACTTATTCCACACTTGGCACCAAGACAGTCTTAATTTGGATAAATATATTAGCTGGATCCTACCCAAATCTACTGATATGATAGACCATGTATCATCCATTAAATGGTAGCTCTATACAGCTATGTCCAATGCATAGGAAACTAGTTCAACTAATAAATTATAGCACTTTACTACAAAATGAATGGTCCTTATATTTTGTCTAGGGTGGGAGGAGAGGAGGTTATCATTAAAGCTGTACCTATGACTTAGAACTTTAGACATTGTCTAATATGAATCTCACACTAAAGTCAGAAGGTAGACAATTTTACAAGTTAGGAAAGCAAAGTTAAGCAAATGCACTTGATGTTAAACAATTACTAAGTGGTAGGACTACTATTCAAACACAGGTCTTTGTGATTTAAAACAATTATATATTTTATTAATATCACCATGTTTCCTTGAAGACATATACTTCTCTCTACCAAATGAGAAAAATATTATCACTTGACTCTCAGAAGTATGAATTAAACTAATGGTATTTTTATGTTTGTCATTCTATGAGGGAATATTGGCTCATAACACAAATATTTCAAGCTTTAAAATGCAAAATTTTAAAGAGATCCTTTTTTACCAGCCTCCAAGTGAGTTATCCTTCCTTGCATTAGTCTGACAACAGCTGCAACAGAGACCCAAACTAAGTAGCTCAAACACACTAGAAATGTATTTCTCGTCACAATAGTCTAGGAATAAGTCTACATCTGACATTGTGGTTCCAACTCATCAGATCCCAAGTTCTTTTTATCTTGTTCCACTTTCCTAGAGTGAAGCTGTCATCTCATGATATAAGATGGCTTGCCACCACCTCTACAATCTGGACACAAGATGAAAAGAAAGAAAAACTTACTCTTTCCTTGAAGAATGTAATCCCGAAGTTACACACATTATTTTCACTCACATCTCATTAATAAGAACTTTACCAAATAGCCACATCTAGGTGTAAGCATCTAGGGAATGCAGTCATTACTTGGAGGGCCATGCACCCGGTTGAAATTTTATTATGGAAGGACGAGGAAACCAATACTGTTAGACAACTATCCATCTAGGGCACAGTCTTTAAAACTTACATTTAATGTATCATCAAATCACACTCCTGAGGTGAACACGCCTGTCTCTTACAACCTAACTTTGCCTTTTCTCCCATTTTTGTTTCACTGACAAATTCCTAAGCTTGTTGAAAAGTCCTCCTTAGGTTAGATCTTATGTCCACACTTACAACATTCAATTTTTTGGTGTTCTGTTTTTCATTATTTCCCTCTCCCAACTCTGTATGCTTTTTGTATTGTTGATTTGGAAATTACCATTTCCTTATGTTTCAACAAGTATTAATCTCCTTCCAGATTAATTCAAAATACAAATTTCTAAGACACTGGTATGAGGTAAAATTATAATCTTAGGTGATTTTTTTTCATTTTCAATGGTATACTATTTTAAATATGGAAAGACATTGTATGTTTACATTTCATTGTTAAAATTAGGTGTATGGATGCATTTAACAAGTAACAATCAGTGATAGCAGTGATCTTCACATATTAATAGAATCATTGAACATTCATTAGGTAGGTACAATTGCAACAGTTATCATCAACAATTAATACTCATTTTCCGAATTGATCTGTAGAGTCAATGCAGTCTTAATCAAATCTCAGCAGGCTGTTTGTAGATATTGACAAGCTGATTCCAAAATTTATATGGAAACGCAAAAGTCCCATGATGGCCAAGACAAACTGAAAAAGAGTAAAGTTGGAGGACAGCCACTACCTCATTTCAAATCTCATTATCAAGCTACATTATCAAGACAGCATGGTGTCAAAATAGACATATAGGTCACTGGAACTGAATAGAGAATCCAGAAATAGACCCAAACGTATATGGACAAGTCATTTTCAGCAAAAGTATAATGACAATTGAATGGAGACAGGATAGTGTTTTCAGTAAGTGGTGCCAAAACAACTGAATGTACATGTGCAGGAAAATGAACATATACAAAAATAAACTCAAAATGTATCTTAGATGTAAAATGATCAAAAGTATAATTCATAAAAGAACAAATTGATAAATTGCACTTCCTCAAAATCTAAAATTCTGCTCCTCAAATGACATTCTTAAAAAAAAATGAAGAGACAAGCCAGAGAAAATATTTGTAAGTTATATATCTGGTAAATAAAGTACTTGTTTCCAGAATATATAAAGAATACCTAAGAAAACAACCCAATTTAAAAAGCAGTGTGTGTGTGTGTGTGTGTGTGTGTGTGTGTGTGTGGTGGGGGAGCGGTGGGGTATGGTACACAAAACATTTGAACAGACAAGTCACCAAAGAAGATGGTAAATAAGCATGCAAAAAAATGCTCAACATCTCTAGTCATTAGGGAAACAAATCAAAATCACAATATGGTATCATCACAAACCCATCAGAATGGTTAGACTTTAGAAGACTGACCATGCCAAGTGTTAGCAAGGATGTGGAGCAACTGCTGGTAGAAACATAAAATAGTATGACTTTGGAAACAGCTGGACAATTTCTAAAAAAGCTAAGTATACACACTATCATCTACCCATTTCACTTTTGGATATTTTTTTCAAAAGAAATGAAAGCACATGTCCATACAAAGACTTACACATGAATGTTCATAGCAACTTTATTTGTAATAATTCTAAACTGCAAACAACCGAAATGTCCATCAACAGATGGGGCTAAATAAATTGTAGTATATTCACACTATGGAAAACTTCTCAGCAATAAAAAAGAATGAGCTACTGATACATGCAACGACTTTGATGAATATCAAAATAATTACGCTGAATGGAGCCAGACCAAAAAAAAAAAAAATACATACCATGAATCCATTTATATAAAAGTTCCCTAGAGTAACAAAAATGCAAACTTTCGTAGCAACAGAAATCGAGTCAGTAGTTTTCTGGTGTAAGTTTTTGGAGGGGGCTGACTAGTAAAGGACAGCAGGAGGAAACTTTGGAGTGGTAGATGCTCTATATCCTGATTGTCATGGGAGTATTACACACTATTTGTCAAAACTCACAGAACTAAATTGCCTCTATGATAATATAGCTTAAAATAAGCTTTCAATAAATGAATTGTAACCCTTTTTTACATACCAGAAGTAAAACAAAATCAATTTTTAATAAGAATCTAAGATATTCATTAATTTTCCTAATTTTTTTCCTCAATACCGACCTATGACATAATACCAAAGTATAATTTGTGGAAGACAAAGTTCAAGAGTTAAAGAGAGAGCGATCCAAGGGAAATGATGATCTTACTTGTTCTAAATACAGAATTTCCAAAACCTAGAAGAATGAGTAAATTACTTATCTGTAGGCAATTCCTCAACAAATATTATTTCTCACAACAATACTTATGATAAGCATCAAGCAGTTGAAAGTTAAATGAAAGAACATGAAACGTAGATAGGATATTTTTTCTTATGCAGGTTAAGGAGCCTAACCAGGACACGTTCAGTCTGGGTTTCCTCAGAAAATAATCCACACCAAAAAAAATAGATATGCAAGTTCTATCTCATAATAGTATTTTGAAATTCTTAACAAATTCTCCTTATGATGAAATATCAATAAACAAATCAGATTAAAATGATGGATAGGTGTTTAGTTAAGTTTAAATCTTCACATTTTAGTAGAAAATATATTATTGCTTACATCTGAGTTCCCATATGGGCTCTAGGATTCCAAAAGAACTGGTTCACTCTATTATTTAGAAAATATTCCCTCGAGATAATCATGCTAAGTGAAATAAGCCAGACAGAAAAAGTTGAAAATCACATGATATCACTTATATGTAGGATATAAACCTCAAGCAACAAATGAACAGGACAAACAGAGACTCAGAGACATGGACAACAGACTAGTGGTTACCAGAAGGTAAGGGGTGGGGGAGGAGGGGAGAGGTAGATGGGGTAAAGGGAGTCAAATATAGGGGGTTAGGGGGAGGGTGAAGTGGGTAAAGGGGATCAAACATATGGTAGCTGAAGGAAACTGGACTTTGGGTGGTAAACACACAACAGAATATACAGATTTCAAATGATAATGTACACCTGAAAATTATATAATTGTATTAACCAATGTTACCCCAATAAACTTAATTAAAAAAATAAAATATTCACTGAAAAATAGTTTGTGTCAAATAGAAATGTATCAATTAACAAAGGAGATTCGCATCTTTTTGCAGTTTACCTCTAGCACAGTTTAGAATCTCTGCCATGAAGAATGGCTACAGTAATCTTAGCCTTAAAATTTTTCAAAACAAAAATAACCAATAACCAATCTCTCACTCCCTCTATTATACACACACATACACACATCTATGTATATATTTGCATATATATCTATACATATTTTAGGGGTGCCAAATACAGAATTTCTATCATTTTAATTTCAGGTAAACGATGAATAAAAATTTTAGTATAAGTATTTACCAAATATTGCATGGGATATACTTATACTAAAAATGTTATTTATTGTTTATATAAAATTCGAATTTAATTGAATGTCCTGGTTGTTGTTTTTGGCTAAATCTGACTGTATAACACTTTATTAAACATAGTCATATGCACATGTATATGTACTATATGTATGTCTATTAGGGTTGCCAGACACGCACATCACACCCATCTATATGGTATATGTCATGTGACTTTTTAAGCAATTTTTTGAAGAAACTTCTAAGATGAACTGTGTGTAAACTATTATCCTAGATAATTAAACATAATGATCTATGATTTAAAGTGATTTGATATAAACCAATAAAGTGCTGTGGGTCAACTACCAAAAATGATTCTCATTTCAAATAGTTAAATTAAACCATTACAATTGGAAATAATGGCCTGTCAGACTGGTTTTCTCTGAGGCTACTTATAGTTCAAGAAAATAAATCATTTGCATATATCACAGAGGGTTCAACCAAAAGTAGGATAAGATCACTAAGCCACTGGGTAAAAAGAGGGGTGATTAAAAGAAAAACATTTCCTGTTTTCCTCTGCTAAAATTAATCTTTTATGCAATGAGAGGATTCTAGGAAATGATTGCTGCTACCTACTTCTCTACTTCCAACTTCAAGCTATATGCCTACTATTTTGACCAACCACTTACAACAATGCAGAGCTGAGTGTTAGCCTTCCCTTGGGTCCTGAGGGTATGGAAGGGGGAGATGAGATGTGAGGCTTTACCCTAGAGCTGGGCAAGAGCCTGACACCTACAAGTCTTCCCGGTACAAGAGTTGGAAAGCAGAAGTTTTAGTAAAAGCTTGTCCCCCCTCCAGAGACTTGCTTACCATGGAGAAAAGGTCTTTATAAGCCCTATATGAAGGTGTCAGGTGTCTTCCCCTAAATAAGCCAACCAAGTGCTGAATTGGTGTGCTATGTCCTCCCATTCCTGAGGCTGGAAATAAAAGATTGGGAGCCTGGAGGTTTCTTTTGGTAGCTGACTGGAGACGGACAACCTTCCAGCAACCACATTACTAGCCTAAGTGGGATTGCCACTATCCACTCATCATACTGACACAACTTAGGATGTTGCATCAACCAATCCAGAATAATCAGTCATGTTAAAACTCAACTAAGGGCTCAGTAGCCAGAGAGATGAAGATCGGTCAGGACAATTACAATTTTCTCGGTGAAACAGAACTGATATAAGATGGAAAATCTGTTCAAGAAGATTCAAATGAAACACATACACACATGCACAAACATTTTCTGGAGCTAAAAGCAAGCCATAATTTCCCTATGAAACAAATGAGTACATGAATTGAAAAAAAGGATAATTAATCATTACAATGGCCAAAAAAGAATGGCCTAGAAGGCCATAGAATAATTCAAGTGCAGGCATGTAGAATCATAGAAGGACAGGTAAGACAATTTAAGGATAGATTTCGTAGACATACCATCTAGTAGGAATTCCTGAAAGAGAAATAAATTATTAAACTGATAATAGAAAATATTTTCTGTGAGCTGAAGACAGACCCGAGTCTGCAGACTAAAAGGAAATGCTGAGTATTAGGCATGACTGGGGAGAAAGAACATGCATCTGGGTATATCCAGGTAAATTCTGGAACTCTCAAAATAAAATTGTACAAATTTCCAGGCAGAAAAAGCAAGTTATCTACATGAAAACTGATAGTTCAGAAGAAAAATTAATAGAATTATTGGAACGAATGTAATGAAAAAGTAGAGAACATTGATATTAACAAGGGGTAAATGGCATGAATAGTAAGTTGAGCAAAGCAGCAAAAATAAGAAAAACATTTTAAAGAATAGACATAAAGATAAAGAAAGTATATCAATCATTACATTAAATATGAATGGGCTGATTTCTTTCACTGAAAGTCAGAGATTGTCAGATTGGTTAAAATGCAAAACACAACTGCAAACAACTTAAAACTTTAAAGAAATGTTAAAGATATAGGGCTAAACAAAAAATATCAAGCAAAAACAAATAAAAAATAAAGCAAGAGTGACGATATTAATATTGGACAAGGTTGATTTGCCATATCCTAAGATTTGCTTTCAGAAACTAATTTTAACAGCAAACTGGAGAATGGCTTCAGGAAGTAGCAAGACTAGATAGAGGTAGAAATAATGCTAAATAACCCCAACTTTAGTATGTTCATTTTGGTTGATATCAAATCAAAATTGAGAACACTTGTTTTCAAACTTTGGTACTTTCAAGGAAATAAACAAAATCAAATAGTATCTAATTTAGCGTGGTTCTCAGCAACTTCAGCATCACCTCAGAACTTGTTAGAAATACAAATTTTAGGCCCCCACACTAGACTTATAAAAACTCTGTAGGGCCAGCAGTTCTGCAACAAAACAAGGTTTCCAGGTGATTCTGATACACATTAAAGTTAAACACTCATTGAGATTCTTAGGCTGCTTTCTCTGAGAATTAACTTCTCTCCTTAGTTACACTGATTTATTGCTAACTTATTATTTTTAATTTTCCAGCCAGGCAATGGAAGGCCAGAGGTTACATTTAAAATTAGTACCAACTATTTTCCCTAGAAATGATGCCACAGAACACAAAATGTACTGACATTTTGTTTTCTTCTCAAAAACAATCCTTGCTAAGTTTACCATATTTGAATATCCCAGTAAACATTCCCAGTGCAGTTGAGACTGTAAATGTATAATTTGTTGAGAAATCTTGAAACTTCTTAAAATACAAAATAAATTAAAGGCACTGAAGAATACCCAGTTTCATGAAACATATTCAAAATCAATCATGTATTTGGCCAAAAAGAAAAGCTTAACAAATTGAAGTTTCAAAAAGAAGAAGATATTTTTTCAAGTTACCTTCCTTGATCATACCCCAATAAACTTAAACATAAATTATAAAAGATTTGATTTTTGGAAAAATCCACAAGTCAAAAAGAAATAAAAAGTGTCATGAACTATTAAGAAAGCAATGTTATGGAACAGCAAAAGCTACCCTAAGAGTGAACATATTGTCTTAAATGTCTTTATTTAAAAAAAGGAGGAAACACACAAAAAAACTTAGTACTCATTACCAGAAATTATGAAATGGACAAAAGAAACCAAAAGAAACCAGGAAGGATTATTTAAACTAATAGCTGAAATAACTAGAAAACAAAACAAACTAAAATGCAGAAATAATAAATTCAAAAGTTAAAAAATATAAGAGCAATAAAGCAGATACATTCTGTGAACTTGATTAAAGGAGAGAGTGCATGTGGCAAACACCAACATGAGAGGGCATTTGGAAAAACATATAGGATTAAATATGAAGAGAGAAACCACAAATACAGTCGTGATTAAAAGAATTATAGGAGATTACTGCTTGCAATTCTATGGCTACAAATTTGAAAACATAGAAGTGAATGATTTTTTTAACAAAATATAAATTACTTAAATTGCCAGTCACTGTAGAAGATGTCAGACTGGTGATTAAGAATCTATCATATAAAAAGGCACAAAGACCAGATGGGTTTAATCTTTAAGTAACAGTTGATTCCAATGTTGTTTAAACATTTCCAGGCCATGAGAAAAAAAAGAAGAAAAATCTTCCTAATTTATTTTATGGAGCCAAATTAATTTTATTTCCAAAGCCCGATTTAAAAAAAAAAAGTGTTAGACCCCTCTCACCTAAAAATGCAGATACAAATATTTTAACTAAAATATTAGCAAATAAAATGCAGCTTACTTCTGTCTTAGGTCAGTGTTCTTGGACAGACCTAGGTAGAAATATACATGTCAAAGGTTTTTTAGGGAGTACTCTTAGGAACACCTTTAAGAAAGTAAGAGGCAGGGATTGAGGTAGAGAAAGAAGTTGGCCTGCAATACAGTTATGACAGTGACTTCAACCTAATACACAGAAAGCTCTGAACCAGTCCAGGCTGCTCTCTGTGAGCCAACTCAGCTATGAGCAATCAGCATCCCTAACAGCTCTGGGGAATAAGTACCTCCAACTGATGGCGGCATCTGAGCAGCACACTACAGCATCCGTGAAACACAAGTGACTAGAGTTTCAAAGGATATAATACAAATAAGTAGAATGTATTCCTGATTACAAGTGTGGTTTGACATTAAGAAATCTATTATTCTAATCTTCTGTATCAACAAACTTTAAAAAATGTATTTAGATCACATGATTATTAGATGCTGATAGGCGTTTGATAAATTTGTTAATTCATCAGTCAATTTCTGACACATCTATGGTTTTACATATTGCCGATATGTACCATACCCTGATTTATGTGTGCATGTCATTTTTTTTTCTTTCTTGGCTCTCCCTCTTCCTCTCCTGCCACATCAACCCCAGTACAGTAAGTAGAAAAGAAATAACTATAATATACTGGCTCCAAATAGATATAGATTTAAATTGGTCCCAGATTTGCTTCAGGAACAAGCATCCTGCACTACTGGGTTCCCTTTCACAGGCCTGCGCTGGAGAATTTTTAATTTAATTAAACACATCTATCTCCGGAGCCATTCTCTAACTATCCATTGAACACACTAATTACTCCCTGAAGACGCTTAACTTCATAAGGATACAAATAAAAATAAGTAAAAGCTAGGAAAATCATATAAGTGTGGCCATATGACCAAACAGAAAGTATGCATCTCAGTAGAACTATAGACTTTCATTTAGAAATTCCCAAACAATTCACCTTTATTAATGGCGAATATTCCCTCAACAAACACTTAAAGTGTAAAATATGACAATGTACAGAGTCACATAGCAAAAATTAATCTGGACGCTTACCTTTGCAGATTCCATCTGGAGGCTTTATAAATGGAGAATCTCAATCACTGGGAAGACTCAGCACTTCTAAGACTGAAAAGCACATCTGGCTTCAAAGATTGTGGAACTATGGCTGATCTATAGGATTCGCCAACAGTTCTGGGAGGTCACACACACTAGGGGCATCTCAGAGCCACATTCTCTAAAAAAGACTGAATGTCTGGGGTGGAGTTTAGTATTCAGCTCTGTGATGTCTGTTTGCACATGCTCCAGCCCAGGTGTGGATCCTTGGGACCACCAGTTACAGTTAGGGAATACAATTGGTTTCACCAGTTTCCCATACGCAAGTGACGGCAACTTCAAACTGAAAGAACTTCTAGAGGCTGCTCTTTCCCAGACTAAGGTTCTAGAAATGACTCTGTTTCATAGTCCGTCCAGGGTAGCTTATTTTCTCTTCATATGCAGAGCTTTGAGGAAATTCAAATGATAATAGAAGTTTTCTTGATATGTATTGAATCAGGGGCCAATAGAATTTCAAGTTTAATGTCGGTGAGCTAAGTCATCCTGACATATTGATCTCAAAATAGACTTGAAATTCCCAGTGTGATCTGGTACTGGCAATTATCACTCCTTTTTCCTCTGGGTGGTGGCTGAATGAGCACCGCTAAGATTTCCTCCTATAATTTTCCTTTTTCAATGCTTTCAATTTTAACTAATCCCCCTTCAAATCAGTCCATTCTTTTTTATACATGTAAAGCCAAATTGGTATCTGATGGGAAATTTTTAGTAAATTGTCAATTGCCTGATCCTTTTCTTAGTATTGATAGAACAAATAGATCGTGAAATAGAACAAAACAGACCTAAAACTGTCTCTGAAATATGTAGTATTGGGATAATTTTTAGAAATTTTAAGAATCGAGAAAACAGGTATTTTTTGTTTGGTGTTTGCTTGTTTTTACATAAAAGAAAGAGCTGGCCAAAGTAGACAGGAATCATTTATTTCATTCAATTGGACACAGAAGACTGGACCGGATAAGCTCTTCAGATTCTCTTTCAGTTCTGTATTACGTGACTCATGTGACAAAAGATACTTCTTCATGTTATTCTTCTACTGACAGTGAGAACATTTCTTAAGAAACGTAAATAATTTTGAAGTTCAACTGATCTCCGATTCTTTATAAGAAACAGATTTTTTGAACATTGAGATAATTGATTTCATATTTTCCATCCATTCAGTGCTACTTCCCCAAGCCTTTTATTTCTTTTCATTTTAATTCTCCACAAATTCTTTGCTGGAAAACTGCAATTACATTTAACTACAGAGAGGTAGATAGATGATGCATGCATAACTTTTATGTTTTAATGATTCTTTCATTCCTTTGTAAAATCAGAGTAATACCTCTCTATTAAACTGGTCTAATAACCAAGGTCAATTTAGTTAAGTCGTAATGTTAAAATAACCCAAAGCACATTATACTGCACACTCTTTGCTGAAAACATTATTCTAATTGGCCATGTGAGCTTTTTTTAAAGGAATAAAATAAAGACAAAAGGCAATCATGTTAAGTGCCATTGAATTAAGGGAGAAAAATCTAGATGGAGGTTTAATAGTGATCTGCAAGCTTCTCAAATGCAATTTGGCGCAAAAGAGAATAATTACTACGTGTTCTGGCTTCCACCTGTAGTCCCACCCTAGGAATGATTCTGTTGCTATACCTGCACAGCCTGAGTGAACCAGGGAGTAAGATCCTTTTGTCAGCCCTGACTACTCAACACTCACTGATGGTTGAGTTTTATTTATTGCTCAAATTTACTACTTTTCTTTCCACTTGTGTAGATGTTTTGCCTATGTTCTTTTTATTCAACACTCATCCCTCTCTCCTACTCACAAATATAGAAAATTTCTGCTCGGCGGTAGTAGGATTTGTATTTAAGAGAAACTTGTGAACAGTGGTCTGCTTGGAACTAGGAATGGAGAGAAGCGAACACTGTTTCATGTAGTTGTATTTTAATCGAAGGTGAGTTTGTGGGAGTGATTGAGATTATGGTGGAGGGTGCTGAAATAAGAAAAACCTTACCTAGGTGAACAGATGAGCCAGAAATCAAGATTCTTAGAGAGGAATCATGTAATACTTTGAAGTGAGACTACCAAAGTAGAATATAACTATAGTCCAGGGTCACAGACGGGTAAAGGAAAAAAGGATAGCATGGAGTATGCTTGATGGGAATCACAGGGTTCCATTAAATACCTCTGAGTAAGGTGCATCCATTTGACTGATACTGATTGTTCACTAATGTTACAGCTGAGTATCACACAGGGTCAATGCTATATATAAAGAATCTTAAGCCTCAGTAGTAAGAAATATACCCATTTGAGTTCCTTTGTAACAGGATCATTCATGAAACTTCTGTATTACAGGGTCCTTCCACCATTCACTAGAATGATACACATAAAATCAAGGTGCCTTATCCCAAGTCATGCTGCTTAATTGGTAATACAATAGAAAGCTTCGAATAGAAGAAATGAAGAGGAAATATGTCCTTTCTGTGTCCCTTTTTATATTCAGAGTAAAAATTCCACTATTAAGGTGCTGAGATGTTGCTGCTTTCCTTTTATTTTGCTGGAAGATTTCTCTTGCAATGTGTTCACAACGGTGGCCTGGAAAGTGTGTCCTGTGCTCCTACTTGCCTTTCCCTACTTTTTCGGAGGCAACATGATATAGGAGATCATGTTTCTGTGTTACCATTGTAGCGATCAAAGTTCTGGTAGCACATACCTCTAGTTCCTTATCACTGATGAAATGAATTTCGACTCAGTGAAAATGAGAAATATTCATTTATTAAAAGCACGTTATGAGGTAGAAGATGGGTCAAGCCTAAAACTGGCTACCACGTGGAAATAGGTTTTAGCCAAGGAGGATAGAGAGCTGTAACCCCAGGGGAGAGAGAGATCTGCATTATATTTAGGCCATCATGGGTGGTTACAAAGGCATTCTTAGGTGATTGGCAAGTGAGGTCATATTGATTGGCACTTAGCTGCTATATCACTCTTTGCCTAGAGCACATGTCCTTACTCAGAATTCAGTCTGTTATAATTAGTTCATGAATTTCCAGGTATAAACATGGTATTATAATGACAGTATAATGAGGCTGAGGTCATGAGAATGTTAGGGTTAGGGTAGTATCTATGTATCTGTGGCTGGATTAAACCAGCTGTAGATTATGACCTTTCTGTCCTTTGTCTCTGGAATACAGAAGGGATTCTCTAACTACCAATAGGGTGTTTTTTGGGATATCTCTAGGCTGGGCCCCTATTCCTTTCCTCCTCCTGTTGCTCATGTCTGACTAGCTACCTAACACCTATACTGAAGATCAGAAGAACTAATTACTAGTCCTAGTTCTATTATTTTTTTTAAATGTAACTTCAAAAAAGTCATTTTACTAGTCTAAGTTCTGTTTATAAAATGTAAGAGTTACTAATTTTCTAGTTTTCCAACATTTTTAGTACTAGAATCCTTATTTGCAAGTAGAATTTTATTAAAAAACCCCAACATATATAATAGATCAAAGTGGAATCCCTTAACTTGAAGCGGAGAAACAGTGGATGGTATGCAGAGCCCTACCTATTTGATATCATGTTATTCCTGCACTTCTGCTGTATTAGCTCCTGAGTCACTTCACTCAGGGGACTGAGAACTCACCTTGACAAGCACCAATCTAGGTGAGCCTTTCCAGATCTAAATTCTGCAATTCGGTGATAAGTCACTTCACTCTTCTCTACTCAGGTGCAGAGCATCTGGCTCAATTTCAATTAGTGTGTGAAATGTCAGGGGAACAGAAAATCAGAAAGTAAAAACATTGCAAAACATAATAGAGAAGAAAACTTTTTTTTCCTAATAGCCAGCAGAAAATAGATTTTGAAAAAAAAAATTGCAAATCTCCATAGGAATGTCTATTAAATTGGTCTGCTTTCCACTGTTTGATCTACAGCTATCACTTTCTGGGCCTGGATCTATGAGGCTCTCTCTCAATGCTGAGTGTGAAGAGGCCCTCTCCCTACAAATTTAGGCTTGCACTAGTTCCCAAGCCCTCCTCAATGGAGGAGGGCCCCCTACCAATGAACCTAGCCTCACCCCTGCCTGCCATTCCACCTTACAGCATAAGGAACTGTCATCTAGAATCAAGACATAACCAACTCTGCAGTGACCCTGTGTCTCTGTAAGTCTTCTGTATGATCAGCCAAATAAAGGGCCAAAAGCAGTAAAAGTTCTGGTGCAAAAAAATAATTTAAAAAATAAAAATCACTCTCATTTCTTGAATATTAACTATTATGCTGAAAATCATACATATTGTAGCAAAAATCCTGCAAGATAGGGTTTATTATCCCCTATCCCCTGATCACAGATGAAAAAACTGAGACTCAAAAGGTTTTTTCAGATACAGAGACAATATCTATCATACCAGCAAGAGCCCTGAGCACCAGCAGAGTCTCCTCTCCCTACCCGCATTGGAGCTATGCTTGGAATGCCAACCTGCTCGGCTCAGGCCCAGAGGTCCTGACCAATTCTTGCAACCCTGACTGACCGGTCCAGTCTCTTCCTTGGTGTAGCCGACAAACTGGTGAAAGAGAGTCCCTCAGCCAAATATAGGCCATTTGCTCACAAAATGATCTAATGTTTAAAATACTGCTAGATGTTTAGAAAATATTTTAGATCACTGACTATAGTGGAAAGTAATTTACATTATGGAAGCAATCATTTAATCATTGCAATTAGCCAAATTATTACCTATTCAGCTAATTGTCTTTTAATGATGTAATTTTAAAAATTAAACATTATATTATTCTAGCCAATGACAAATTCTTATTTCATTACTTCCCAATGAAAAGTGTAATTTACTATACAGTACAATGTAATTTCCTACTGAAATTAGTTTCATTTTATTCTTTATTGCAGGCTAAATCTTCCCATAACTACCGTGACCTGTATCTAACCAATAAGAGAATTTAGCCTTTCAGGAAAATGTAGTTGTAGAGGCTAAAACAAAGGCAGTCAAGTTTTTTCAGACATGTTAAGAAAATGCTGACTTTCCATACAAAAAGATGATACCGTCAACCTAGCAGTGCTTCACTACTAGCTGCATATTACGATTCTCTGTGGAGCTTAAAAAAAAAAAAGCAGAGGGTGGAAAAAAAATGGCATAGATGATAGAGGCTTTGTTCATCCCTCTTGCGACCACATCAAAGTTGTGACAGAAACATGGAGAAAATAGCAAGTAAAGTCACCTGGGATCCAGATGAGCAGAAGCACTACAACTAGAGAGAGAAGTAAGAAATCACCCTGCCATGGGAGGAGGTAGGAGGAAGTGAAGACATGAGGCTGTGGGTCCCCAGCTGCTGAGTAGGACAGAGGCTATGGCAGCAGCAGCTGCAGATCCCTCTTAAAGGGGCCATGTCCCATGTCTCTGAGTGGACTTTTGCGGTGACAGACCTGCTTGCTCTGAGCACTGGGTTGGCGGCACAGGAGGTACCTGGAACTTACAGGGGGACACTGAATTGTCAGAGTGAGGGGTCAAGTGTCGGAAAGCAAGGCTCTCTTCCAGGCAGAAGTGCCAGCAGCATCCATTGTTCCTCTGTTGAGCCCTTCCCGCTCCCAGTGTGCGGATTCAATGCCACCATAACCAAGACATCATCTAACTGGATAACAGAGGTCTCTCTGCCCAGAGGATTCCCTGAAACTCTGCCTCCCCCAACTCAGTGCCCTACCCAAGCCATATTCAGTTGTGTTCTCAGCAAGTCCTCTGACGCTTACTGAGCAGCACCAGGACTCACACTACTGGTAGCTGACCTTGGTTTCTGGTGTGGCCTCTTGAGGCAACTATAAGCACAACATCTGTGGATTGCTTGCTGAATCTTAACAGGTGGCCTCAGATGGGCACAGGCTGGGGCTAACCTAGGCCTGTGGCTGAACCCCTCTCGGACTGGGCCACTAGACACCTACTATACAAAGCCATGCTAATAAGACTGGGAGACTGAGGAGCTTTGCTTAGTACATAGAAACAGACACATAAAGGCAGCCAAAATGGGAAGACAAAGAGGTAGAAACCATATGAGAAAACAGAACAGAGATCCAGGAATAATGGAGTCAAGCAATCTAACAGATATAGAGTTCAAAACACTGGTTATAAAGATGATCAGTGAACTTAGGGAAAGTATAGATGAGCTCAGTAAGAACTTTAACAAAGAGATAAAAAAAAAACGTAAAAATGGAAATGGAAATTATAAAAAGGAACCAGTCAGAAATGAAGAACATATTATCCGAAATGAAGAGTATATTGGATGGAATCAACAGAGTGGATAAAGAAGAGGATCGAACCACTGATATAGAGGATGGGGAGGCCAAGGATACTCAATCAGAATGGCAAGAAAAAAGAAGCCAAGAGTATAATAATAATTTAAGGAGCCTATGGAACACAATTAAATGTAAAAATATCCATGTCATAGGGGTACTTGAAGGAAAACAGGACGTTGAAGAGCTATTTGAAGAAATAAAAATGGAAAACTTCCCTGACCTGGTGAAGGAAATAGACACACTACCCCAAGAAGCTCAGAGTCCCAAAAACGATGAACTCAAAGAGGCCCACACGAAGACACATTATAATTAAAATGCCAAAGGTTAAATTCAAAGAGAGAATTTTAAAAGCAGCAAGAGAAAAACAGTTAGTTACTTATAAGGAAGCACCCATAAGACTGGCAACTGATTTCTCAAAATAAACCACGTAGGACAGAAGGGCTTGGCATAAAATATTCAACGTGATGAAAACCCAGGATCTACAACCAAAAATTCTTTATCCAGAAAAGCTACCATTTTGAGTTGAAGGACAGTTAAAGAGCTTCCCAGACAAAAATAAGCTAAAGGAATTTATCACCACCAGCCAGTATTACAGGAAATGTTGGAGAAACTTCTTTAAGAAGAAAAAAACATGTATTAAAAACATGAATAGTGGTAATAACTACATTTCTGTCAACAAGCACCTCAAATGGAAAAGAATTAAGTGCTCCAACCAAAAGATAGAGTGGCCAAATAGATAAGAAAACAAGACCCTACATATGCTGCCTACAAGAGACTCATTTCAGATTAAAAGACATACACAAACTAAAAGGAAGGGGATAGGAAAAGATATTGTCTTGATGGACCTAGAGGGTATTGTGCTGAATAAAGTTAGTCAGATATAGAAAGACAAATATTGCATGATTTCACATACATGTGGAATCTAAAGAACAAAATAACAACAACAACAAAAAATGGAAATAAACTCATAGATACAGAGAATATTTTGAGGGCTACTAGATAGGAGGGGGGTTGGGGAGATGGCAAAAAAGGGCAAAGGGATTAAGTACAAATGGATGGTTACAAAATGGACATGGAGATATAAAGTATAGCATTAGGAAAATAGTAATGTAATAAATATGTAAGGGGGAAGAGGAGTACTAGATATAGTGGGGTGATCACTTTGTGAGTTATATAGATCTCTAATCACTATGCTATACAACTGAAACTAATATATTATTGTATGCCAACTGTAATTGAAAAAAAAAACTGAATGGTACAATGTAAATGCCAGCATCTAATTGTCTATTATATATCAGTAAAGTGGGAGAAAAAAAGAAAAAGTTTAAAAAAATAAAACCTTATGCCCGGGGGTCACCCTTAAGGATTCTGATTTAATTAGTCTAAGGTATGCCCATCATGCTTTAAAAATCTCTCCAGGAAAGCCTAGTGTACAGCTAGGATTGAGCACCAGGGAGAAGGTATTTTAGCCTGTGTCATCTTTAGTTGCAGTTATGTTTTGTTTTGAGGGGAGTTTCTGAGAGATATAGTCAAGAAATATTATGTTAGGCATCTGGGAGCATTAAGGCAGGGTTACAAGAATGGACACAAAAGATCCAAACAACCAACTATAGGTTTGTAACCTAGAGAGTGAGGAGTTTGCAGATACAGAAGGATGAGACTTAGGCTATGGGCCAAGATTCTAGATAGTAACACACTGTCATATATGCCAGTGTCATTTGTCAAGGGCTTGCAAAACAGTCAGGAGTTTAAACAGATTATTTATCTGCCATAGGACTGTGCACTTTGAATCTGAAGGAAAAAGTTAAATAAGTAAAGGGGCTCCTTAATAAATTCTGGGCCAAAGTAAACCTCTGAGTCAATGCCATAGCCACTATGTTAAGCCACTATGATTCCACTGGATTCATTTCAGTGTACAAAGTGTACAAATATACACTTGACACTCATCAGACCCTGAATAAAATGTTTCCATGATCACAAGTTAAATGACAAGTGGTTTCTGCAGCAGAGGGCGTATAGTCTGGTGATATCCTCCACTTTTTGACGTTGCCTGGAAAAAGAATGGAGGAGCCTTGGCTGCACAGATTCAGTCCCAAGTGAGAGAGTAAGCAAGGTTGAAAGGCTGTCTTCAGCCACCTAAAATGTTTCTATGATTGAAGCTTAATGATCTTGGCATTTCATATGCTAAACAGTTAAATTGACCAACCTCAACAGTCTAAAAAGTATGTGAAACCTGAGTATAGAGCCCAAAAGAAGGTATACATGAGTTTGTTCTTTTTTTTTTAACAGCTTTATTGAGGCATAATTGACACACAGTCAACTGCACATGTTTGAAGTATACAATTTGATGTGTATATTCCTGTGAAATCATCACCACATTCAAGATAATAACATATCCATCACTTGCACAAGTTTCCTCTTGAGCTTTTGTAATCCTAATCCCTCCCTCTGCCACTCTTTCCATTCTGAAGCAACTACTTATCTGCTTCCATCACCATAGATTACTTTGCATTTTTTTTAGAATTTCTTGTAAATGTAATATACAGTACGCACTCTTTTTTGTCTGAATTTTTCAACTAGCATATTTTCATATTCACCAATATCGATAGGTGGGTCGATCAATAGTTTTTTGTTGTTGTTTTGTTGTTTATTGCTAAAGAGTAGTTCATTGTATGTGTAGACCATGATTTGTTTATCCATTCACCTGTTGATGAATATTTTGGATATTACAAATAAAGCTGCTATGACTATTTACATACACATCTTTATATAGACATATGCTTTCTTTTACTTTGGATAAATAAGCAGAATATGACAAAATCTGTGGTAGATTTATTTCACGTGCTTATTAGCCATCACCTGTCTTCTTTGGTGAAACGACTGTTCAAATCTTTCACCTAGTTTTTATTAGGCTGTTGTTTTCCTACTATTGTGGTTTGAGAGTTCCACATATATATTCTGAACACAAGACCTTTATCAGGAAAATGATTTACAGATATTTCCTCCGAGTTTAAGGATTATGTTTTTACTTTCTTAATAGTGTCTTTTGAAGAGCAGAAGGTTTTCATTTTGATGAAATCTAATTTGTCAATGTTTTGTTTTATGGACCGTAATTTTGGTGTCATTTTTGTAACCACATTTTTGATTACTGTAACTTTAGAGTAAATCTGGTAATCCTCTGGTAGAGAGTGTTAGTATTCTACCATTGTTCTTCTATTTAAAAATTGTTTTGGTAATTTCGGATCCTTTCTATTAATTTGAGATCTACTTTTTAACATAGATGTTTAGTCCTATAAATTTTCTCCTTACATATTGCTTTAAGTCCCGTGAATTTTGATATGTTGTATTATTGTTTTCAATCAGTTTAAAATACTTTCTCATGTCCCTTTTGATTTCTTCAGCCTATGGATTACTGATGCCAGACAAATATCTGCAGATTTTACACACGCCTTTCTATTACTGATTTCTAATTTAATTCTACTGTGGTCAGAGAACATATTTTATGTGACCCGAATACTTTCAAACTTATTGAGACATTTTTATTGCCCAGAATGTGATCTACCTTGGTAAATGTTCTGTGTGCAACTTGAAAAGAACATATATTCTGTTTTTGTTGAATGCAGTGGTCTCTAAATTTCCCTACTTACTTTTTAATTGTCCATTTATTATTAGGTTTTATAATTGAGACCAGTTATAAAAACTAAAGATATTTTTGTGCCATCTCTTTTAAAAATAATTTATTCCTAACAGTTTTCTTTGGATAAAATGTTTGTTTTGTAATTTCTCATGCTGGCAAGTATAAAGCATTATTTTTAGTTTCTAAATGATATGCTAAACAATGGGTTGGCATCTGAGAGCTAGATACTAACTCGTACACAGGAAGGGAGTTCTGAATCACCTAGTCTCTCTAATCTGGAAAAAGATTAGAAAATCTTAATTTTATATTCTTATAAATATAGAATTGGTAATTATTTATTGATATGACTTTTAAGCAATTTTGTGAGTATTTTAAAAATCAAGCTTGCAATAACAGCTGGAATTGGGAGCCATAAATGCTGTCTGACAGATAAAATTGCTTCAATATAATATGATGTATTTACATAATTGTATATCATGCAGCCATTAAAATGTCTGAACACTCTTCTAAGAGCTTTACATGGACTATGTTACTAACAATCTTACCTTATGACATAAAATCATTATTTTCTTCATTTTACAGATGAAAAAACTAAAGCACAGAAAGGCTTCATAGTGGATTCAAAACTCAAGCAGCTTAACTCCAGAACAATGCATATCCTTATCTACCATTCTATGCACCTTCATATTTAATTACATAGTAAAAGTTAGAGATATTTGAAGTGAAAAAGTTATAAAACAGTTCATTTAATATTAATCTATACTTATTAAATACACACAAGGAAAGAGTAAAAAACTACATTCCCAATTATGTAGCATGTTATCTCCAGGTGATAGAATTATAGGTCTTATATTAATTTTCTTCTTTGTGATTTTCTTTTGTAGTTTCTCTTTTTTAAAAAACAAAGAACATGAATTTTACAATCAGAAGAAAAATTTTAAGCATTTTTTAAAAAAAGTCCTATGTCACATGAATGTGACTTTACCAGTTTTGAAATAAGTTTATTAGCAGATGCCAAATTCATTTCTAACTTTATTCTTTACACAACTCAAAAATATTGCAAATGTTTGAAGATAGCCAAAGGCTCTAACTTCATCCCAAAGTACAAATTCATAAGTAGGAAAGGCAGGATTTATGCAACTTATTTTTGGTTGTCAGGTGTGGTGATTTTCAAAGGTTTCTATCAAGGTTTTGAAGCATGTTAAAAGATACATCTCATATAATTCTTGAGTATTCCCCATATTCCACCCCAGGGCTTTCTGGACCTTTTAACTATCTAGGCCTAACTGTGCCAAAGATGGAAAGACCAGAGTCAATCTTATCAATACCACCCACCTCCTTCTCTTTCCTTCCATCAAACTCAGGAACTGCTCCAGATCACCCTCCCACCATCTTCTCTAAACTGCTCTTCCTAATCCCCATCCCATTTATCCCTGCCTAATTCTCTTTGGATTGGCAATTTACACTCAGACCGACCCTTTAGGTGTGATCCGACCCTTTGTTAAAAAGTAGTTTTCAGTAAGTGCTCCCTTGATTCCAGACACCAAGGCCAATGGCCAAATGGCATCAGGCTCCACACCCAACTCCAAGCCCAGCTGCAATTCCCACCCCTGTGCCCATTCCAAGCTTGCTTTATCCCCCACAGAGGTGTCAGAAATGTAGCCTAACACATCTCCATCACTGCAAACTCACTATCTTCAAAGGTTATCTTTCTCTTTAGACAGTTCTGTTTTTTGTAAAATTATTTGGGATATAGAGTCCACATCTGTCTACTAGTATTTTCTACCCAGTAGTCCTACTTCTTCATCTTGAGCCCAAGCAAGTCCAAATCTTCTTCCATATGACAATGCTCTAAGAATGTGATGAAACTTCCTGAGTTTTCTCTTCCATCTAATATTCAATATATCTAAAAGCACTCTTACATGACATGATTTTAGGGTTTACCATCTTCCTGCTCCCTTTCCTAGAACCTGATTTGTTGGTCTGTCGTGGGGATAGCCAACTCAAGCATCTATGGGAGCATTTCTGTAAACATAAATAAGTGAACTGAGGGCTGAAGTGTATAGGCCTGCTCAAAAGCTACTCAGCTCCAAATGATTACAGTAAGTCCTTACTTAATCTCATTGATAGGTTCTTGGAAACTACAGCTTTAAGCAAAATGATGTATCATAAACCAATTTTACCACAAATTACTTAAATTGCCAATCACCATAAAAGACATCAGACTGGTGATTAAGAATCTATCATGAAAAAAGGCACAAAGACCAGATGGTTAAATCTTTAAGTGACAAATGATTCCAATGTTGTTTATATACGTCCCGGCTGTGAGAGAAAAGAAAAATATTCTCCTAATTCATTTTATGAAGCCAGATTAATTTTAATTCCAAAGCCTGATGATATAGGGAAAAAATGCTGACCTACTTCACTTAGAAATGCAGATACAAACTTAATTACAAAAATGCAGATACAAATATTTTAACTAAAATATTAGCAAATAAAATGCAGCTTGCTTCTGTCATACTTAGGTCAGGTCCCCAACATAGACTCTGAAGTAGAAATACGCATGCCAAAGATTTTTTAGGGGGTGCTCTTAGGAACAACATCTTTAAGAAAGTGAGTGGCAGGGACTAGGGTAGAGAAAGAAGGTGAACTGAAACACAGTTATAACAGTAACTGATGATCAAGTCAGAACTTAATCGATCATCTCTCCCATGTCCAAACTGATTCTCCTCCTAATTTTCTACCTATCAGCTACTGATAACATCATTTATCTAGGGACTATGCTGAAAATCTATGAGTTATTCTCGATTTATCATACTCTTGCATCACTAATTCAAATGTCACTAAATTACGCCTATCAAAGTCCTATATTTCTCTAATTTGTTCCTCCTTTCATCCATAACATCACCACTCTAGTCTAGGCACTAACCTCTTCTTGATTGGATTCTATCAACAACTCCCAAGTGAGGCTACTGGGTTCCTGTTTTAACTCACCCCATTACTGGGTTCCTGTTTTAACTCACCCCATTGTCAAAGGGGCTCATCTAATTTGCAAATCTTACAATTTTACTTTAGCAATTGAAGTGCTTTCATAGTTTTCCTTTGCTTCTGTAATAAAGTTCAAACTCATTAGCTTGACAAAAAGTTTCTCCTCTGAACCTTGCCTCAACCTGTATCTCCTACCCTTTCCCACATTTCACTTTATAACAATATCATAACAAGTTTTATTCTCCCACTAAACATACTACACTGGGCCTTGTACTACTGCTGAATCAGATCTCTTTGCTTGGAATACTATGCCTTATCAAGGAGCTAATTCCCTTTCATTCTTTGGTACTCAACTTGTACCTTTTCTTCTAGTTGGTAAACTGTCCCCCTCAAAGCTCTCTCACAAGTCTGGACTACTCCTCTGATAAAAAGGACTATTTTTTATAATTATTCTTTTATGTATGCACCTCATCTATCAGACAATTATTTATTTTGATATTCCAAGTGTTTGACATATAGTAAATACTTAAGGACTAGTAGTTGACTTAGTTGACTTTTTTCACATTGAGACCAGGTGCTCAATGTGAAAAAATGTTTCCCTCATCTATATACCTAGTAAACCTGACATAAATATGTGTGTATATATGTGTACACACACACACACACACACGTATACACACATGCACTATATATAAATGTATATATATGTGTGTGTGTATATATATGTATGTGTGTGTGTGTATGTGTGTGTGTGTATATATATATATATATATATATATATATATATATAGGCACTGGGCATTAGGATTTAAGTTTTCTTAGAATATAGTTTCATTGAACATAATCATTCATAGCAAACTCAAGTCCTAGTGCCCAGTGCTTCTTTATGTAGAATGGGGATCAGCAAACTTTTCTATAAAAGACCACAAAGTAAATATAGTAAATTTTATACATAGTGAAAACAGGCTTTTGTGGGTCAAATAGTCTCTGCTGCAACTTCTCAAAAGTGCTGTTGTAGTATGAAAGCAGTCACAAACAAATGAGCATGTCTTCTTTGCAATAAAACTTTATTTACAAAAATAAAAAATGAGCTAAATTTGGTCTGTGGGTCATAATTTGCTCACTTTTGACCTAGAGGCTTCTAAAACAGCTTTTTTTTAAAAAAAAAAAAATCCAACCTGTTTGTCTCACAGGAGGCCTACTTTCCACTGCCATATCTCTAATAATCCCCAAGAAGTTCCAGCACAGATTGTGAGTACTAAACACCAACACGGGTTGCAGAAAATAGCTTTCGTCGTCATTGACATTAAGAGTGTGGAGCAAAGATAGGCTCACGTGGTGTTGAGGAAAATAGACACTGACTCACAAAAGAGAGGTCACTGAGGATGGGGTAGAGCTTGTGGTCATCATCATGCAGAATCTGAGACAGCACAAAATCAAAGACTGGTTCTGGAACAGCCATGAAATGTGGAAATTACATTCAGGTCTGGCCAATGGTCTTGACAACAAGCTTTATAAAGACCTGGAGGAACTGACGAAGATTCTGGTGCCACTACTGGGATCTTCATGTCCAAGACCAACACACCAAGAGCACTGTGGCACTGGCCACACCATGGGTGTGTCCAAGAAGAAATAGATCTATAGGCCTATTCTATTAGTAAATAATTATACACCTAAAAAAATCCAACATCAAGTCACTGGTGTTCACTATGCAAAATTTCCCTTCTTCCACATTTTGAAAATAGGGACAGTACTTATCCATCTCCAGTAAACTGACACTTCTACCATTTTATAGTCCTATTTCTTTAAGATTAGATCAACAATGTAACTTGCATATTTTCACAAAATACTGAGATGCAATTTATTAGAGTTGAAAAACAATTTAGAGTAACTAGGTTCTTTACCTTGGGCTTCTCTTTCTCTTCCTACTATGTCTCTCCTCTCTCCCTTTCTCCTCCTCACTCTCCTCAGTAAGAAGACAGAAGTAAAACTATGCTTCAATAACATGATTTTTCCTAAGAAATCTTTCGACAATAGATCACTGCTGGCTTGACTCCACCCAATTGGACTGCTGCCTCTTTGTTCCTCTTTTTAAATAAAACTTTAACAGTTGTATTTATTGTTTCCTGTATTCTTGCAAACCTCAGCTCATTTTGATCTCCAAGTTTGTGCCACCCCTATGTACTTATTCTTAGTAGCATGCCCTTTCTTCACGTTAACACTCTTTATCTTACAAAATCAACCTCCTTCACTGCAGTGGGACAGCAGACAGTGCAGTATCAGGACCTAGAAATAGAATTTTCAAGTGTAGGGTAAAGTATCCAGCTGTGTCAGATGGGGAGGGGGGTGTGGAGAACCCAGTTCACCAGGCTTTGATGTCTATTAGAATGTGAAGCTCCATGAATGCAGTGTTGGTGTTTTGTTTTGTTTTGTTTTGTTTTGTTCAGTTCTATTTCAGTCACTGTTGTATTTCCAGGTCCCAGAATAATTCCTGGCTCTCAATAAATATTTGCTGAATGAATTAAAAATTGTTATCAATAGGCAGAACAACATTCAGGTGAAAGATAAGCCAAGCATCAAGAGTATTTGACATCATACAATCAAGGATCCTTAGCAGGTAGGCAGAGCCTGATTAGGGAGGATCCAGGATAGGTGACTTGAGCAGACAGCACAAGGCAAGTCAGCCGCCAGGTCTGCACTGCTAAAGCATCAGGGGTAGAAATGCACACTCCAGGAAAAAAGTGTCCTACAAAGCAAAGCTCTGGCAGTACAAGCATGCTGTACATGGCAGTTTACTCACAATGGACTTCTGGTCCAGGGGCAGTGGCAATCAGTTTTAGATGTGGGTCATCAATGAGGATAGCAGCAAAGCTGTCTTGATGCTGATTTCCAGAGAGACCAAAGCTCTTTAAAATCCTCCCATCTAACCTAGCTCCTGATTCTAACCTAAATTTTGAAATAGAATTTTCTAAAAATCTGTGTCTGAATTTTTCTTTAGAATTGAAGACAGAAGTAAAGGCTCTTTGAGAACTTTCCCTATAATCTGCCTTTGCATCTGAGGAGAGCACTCACACAGTAGGGTGTCAAACTGGATTCAAAGATGTAGCTAGCAGCTGCAGTATTTAATATCCCCACATCATGACGCAAGGCAAGTGAAATTTCAGAAGCCTGGAGACCAGGTAAGGCAGGATCTGATGATTCCTTAGAATGAAATTCTAACTTATCTATATTTCTTAAATTTTACATTCACTAAGTAAATTTCTTTCAAGTGAGGGTATATAAAATATAAATATAAAAAGTAAACAAAGAAAGAAAGGCAAAATAACTAGTCAGGTGTCACATTATCTTGCAATTGGCCAGGACCATTTCTTACTTGAAGGCTGTATTTCTAGTTCCTTACTCAACATCTACTAGGAGCCAATAAAAGATTTATTGGATGGGTGAACAAATAAATAAATGAAATAGCCATCCAATTAAAATAATCTCACCTTATTTAATTTCAATTTGTGTCAAAATTGAAGATTTTAATATAACTCAACATCTTAATTGAGAGGTTTCTCTGTGTTTGAGAGGATGGTCAATAGTGGGTCAAGGGCATGGTCAGTGGTGGGTTCCTGCCTAAGGTACATTAGGATGCTGCTAAAAGAGCAGGTGTAGGAGTGATGTTGCGCTAGCTTGCCAGTCATTTTTCTGTTATATTTTAAAAACTTTACGCAATATTCTTGAAAAAGCTCTTTAAAAATAACATGTCATGTATCAAGCATATAATAGTTGAGTCGAAGTAATTTCAGTATAGAAAAATAATAAAAAGACAAAGAAACAAAAATCTACTATAATTTATATAATACTTCTAAATCTATTTTTAAGTTTTTTAATTAGAACACATAACTTTGTTTAAAAAGTAATTATGCATATGTAAGAGACATATGTCATGATTAAGATCGTAGACTTTGAGCTTAAATGACATGGATTTAAATATCAGTTTATCCATTTCTTAGTTTCATGATCTTGAGAAACGTACATAATCTCTCTCAGGCCATTTCCTCACCTATAAAATGAGGATAATCGTTAAACGTGTCTCATAGCATTTTTGTGAGGATTAAATAAAACATACAATGGGCTTAGCACAGTGTAGAATATATGTAGCACAATAACAATTAATATTATTTATTCAGGTTATAGACATACTTTATGTAGATATTGATTGACATGTTCTTAAGGTAATTCAACGACTTCTCAGGCATCCAAAGTCCACAGGTTAGAAAACACTGACAAAATAGGAACTGAGACCTGAGGTGCCTTTAGAGAGAATGAGATAGCTGGAGCTTGGAACTTAGAAGACTGTCAGAGCAGCTTCCTCTCAGGAGCTGTTGCTGGCAAATGGAGCAGGCTCTGGAAGAGCCTGCCACCAGGAACACAGAGTGGACACCCCTAACTGGATTAGTACCTGGGAGCTGGACACCACTGCTAACAAGAGCTCTGTCAAGATGTTCAGTAGTGGTCTGCCCCAGGGACCCTGCTGACCATAAGCATGGCTCATGAGAGGGGAATTCAGGAGATCCAAAGATTCAGGGGGTTTGATTCTTTTTTCTCACTGTGGCCTCTCACTTGCAAAGAAGAGTGCCAGCCCCAGTCCCCCATGCAATATCCAATGGAAAGGTGAAAAAAGTATGTTCCATCAACATGTCCTCATTGGGAATGGTCAATAATCATTTCTCACCAAGAAAGTTAGGGGCCAGAAACTGAATGAGGATTCAAGCCTGTTTAGAGGTTTGATCTAGAATCTAGTCCTTGGGCTTCTAGGGGATTACTGCAGTATTTTTTTCTGGAATGGATGCCAGAGTTTCTTCTTCAAAAGCTGAGGAAAAATAGTAATCCTGCTGCTGCTTACTTTTATATATTTACATTTACCTATAGCATCATTTTTATTATAATAATACCTTTTATTATAATAATTTTTATTTTATTATAATAATACTAATGAGACTATTTCAGAAGATGTTAAATAATAATGTTTTTTCTCAAGATTGGGAAAAAAGTTTTCTTAGTTCAAAACCCAGTTCTACCACCATATAGCTTCTCTTTGAGGCTCAGTTTTGTTATTTGAAAAAGAGGCAGTAGAAGCAGAGGTTGTTAGGGTCACTTCCAGTTCTAACATTCTCTGACTAGACCACTCTGCTATGAGGTCACAGGTGTGAAAGCCAAGCTTGACCTCCTTGTTTCTCCTTTTATGCCTTTGGAATCTCTTCTATTTCACCTTGTTGTGTTTCCTCTGTGACATGTTTCTACTAACAGTGCCTATCACTAAGGCTTCTCCCTCCCCCAGTATTGGTAGTTTACTAAGATTTTAAATTTTGATATAAAACTCCATTTCCAAACTATTAAAAAAGCTATATTCTCTTATAGCTTAAAATCTTGTGGCCCTCACTTAGCCAAGCTAGTTTCTAGACTAAAACTAGTCACATACACTTCCACAGTCCTGTCCTTGAAATACTTGTGAATTTTCCTATAAAACAGCCCAAATGCAACCATTTCCTTCCTCTGATGGAAAAGGTTTGTTTTATTTTTAACAAATGACTACTTTCACAGCCAATTATACAGTGTTCTTTCCAACTCAACTTATTTTTTCATTGAATTTCTTAATAAGAAAATATTTCTTAAATACTTCTATTTTTGGAATTTGGGGCAGCTATTTCAGTCCTTTTGTTTCTTTCCTTCTAAATTCAATACCATTTCCCCTCAAATAACAGTATTAATGGTTATAAGAATCAATTATTATATAAATAATTTTATATAGTATCGATAATAGATATACACTTATTTTTAAACATCACAAAGCAAACTTAGGACTTTTTTTTTTTGAACACAAATATCACTATCATATAGCATGAGACTGGCAACATGAGAATAGAAAGCTATTGTTTGTTTCCAAAAAGCAACACTACACATCAAAATTATATAATAAAGCTGACTGTAGAAAGGATATCATAGTGTTCTTAAAAATATCAGAAGGATTGTCAGTTGGAAGTGGATTAGATATATTTGTAATGGAGCCAGAGATTACAGTTAGGACAAATGGATTGAAGTTAACATCAGATTTTTTTTTTTTTAAGTATAAGTAATATTTACACTAACCATTATATGGAAGCTGTTTTATAGGTTCTTCAATTACGAAGGGGTGGGATTTAAATTCAATGACCTTCCAGGTCGAGGTTTTTTTATTCTACTCCAGAATGATGATGGTGGTGTTTGCATTCTGCAAATGGTTGGTGAACTGTTTACATCTAATACCTCAATTTTTGAGTATAACAGAGAACAGGCTTTCTGATCCAAGTGTCTAGGCCTCTAGGAAATAAGAATGTATTGAAATGAACTCTTACACCAAATAAAAAGTAGACATTTATTCTATGTGCTTTATTCTTAATATTTTTTGTCAACTAGAACACACAGCTTAATATTTAAAATAAATATGGTTTTTGTTCATATGTTGCTTGAGAATTTGAAAATGGGTTAAAGTTTAGCCCCTGATCTGAATTTGTATAGGTACATTATTCAGCAACACAGGGCCCTGATTAAAGTGCTTAGAGCTGTTCATGGGGCTACAAAGACAAGTCTTGATAGTTTTTTTATTTCAAAAACTACACTATAAAAACTCAGCTTCTAAAATATGTACTTGCTAAATGATATAGAGCTTTAAATAGCTACCTCAGTTAATCTACACAATTTTTGAGTCCTGTTTTATAATAGCTAGTATATGTGCTAGACGCTAAAGTAGTAGACTGTTCTTACTAATAAGTAAAATTTTAAATAGAAAATACACTAAAAGCTGCATAAATGTTAAAGCACCAATAGTCAATATTCTCATCACTTCCTCCATGAAGCTCAAGTGATCACCAAAAGCCCACATGGAATTGCTGGCATTTAATTTTTTCTGATTTCCAAAATCAGCAGTTTCACAATGTCCAACTTGAAATGAAATGGGAATAAGAGGGGCAGGTGAATGATTTAAACTAGTTGCTCAGAGTACATTTTTCTAATTGGAAGAAAATCATCATAGGATTTGACACAGCTTTTAGATGCAATATGATTTTTTCAGTTTGGGACCAAAAGAAAAAAAAAATAGAGGTTGGAAGTAAGAGTAGTTTGAAGATTCCTCTGGGATTAGCAGAAGAGGGGGCAGCTAAGTGATAAAGCCAAGCCCATGATAGCAGGTCACTCTGACTTAGGCAATGATCCAGTGATGCAGCTTACAAGAGAAGGTGGGATAGACCCTAAAAGCAGTACTTAGACAGCCGATGACTCAAGGCTTTTCAAAACCCAGGAGACCCACAAACAAGAGAAGTGGAAGATCTTCCTGGGATTATAAAATCAAAGCAAAATGATAACAGTTAAGGTTAGTAGGTGATGCTACTTACAGCTCTCCTTTATTATTATTTCAAATCTTAAACTTTAAACAACTTTATTAAAAGGTTTTTGGGGGAATTAAATGAAATCATGTATATAAAGGACCTTCTACCTGAAAACTGCCGCAAAGTGTCTCGTCACTTCACACTCTTTCCTGGCTTTTCAGAGTTTGGTCACAAATTTTCTTAAGTGAGGGAAAAGATCTCAGAGTCTTAAAATAGAGCCTAGAAGGACTGGAACAGCCATTAGCAAGTTTGTGCCAAAGGGTTCCCTTCAAATGCAAAAGTTGCTACATTTTTCTTCAGATTCCAAGAAAACATTTACCTTTGCTCTTCTTCCTTCTTCAAATAGCATAATTTCTCAACCAAGGCAATGTGGCTTCCTCCCAGCATTGCTCTAGGCTGGTCTGATGAATATCATCTAAGACCTCTTTGTTCCAAATTCAACATATACCTTGAAATGACCGAGCGGTAGTAGATATACTTCTTGGTGTTCTCCCTTCCCTCTATTTCCCCTGCTTCTCTTTCCTGGTTTACCTCTACCTTCCTTTTCCCCTTTTAGGTGTCAGTGCTCCCCAGAGTTATGCACTTTTTGTCACTAGTTTCTCCATGACTTTCTTCAAACTCATGTTTTTCATTACTACCTATACATATTTCTATACCTATATCACCATTCAGGTGGTCTGCTCCAGCCTTTGGCCCATAAGTCCAACTGCCAATTGAACAGTTCCACTTGAGTGTCCCAAAGACATCTGGAATTAAACCTAACTCCCAACTCCCCAACCCTCAGTGCTCCCATCACAATTTGCAGATGACTTATTCTAACATTTATCACATAAGGTGTTTAAAAAGGTACTATCATTATTTCATTGAAGACAGGAGCTATTTCTTATTCAACTTAGAATTCCTAACTCCTGGCAAATTACTGGCATATAGTCAGTATCTACCAAAAATGAATGAACAAGTACAAGTCATGTGATGCTACTGAACTTGACACAGAACATCTCTACTTCGCCTGGATTGTTTCTTTCTCTCCTTGGCTCCTTAGTATGTCTGGGCTGTGTTTTGGTTACTGGGTCACTTTGTTTTCAATGTTCTTATTGTTGCTGGGTGATTTCCTTGAGACTCCCTCCTGGTTGCTATGCTTCACAGTCTCTGGGATTTTCATCTGCAACTAAATGGTCACATTTTTTATCTGCCTCTGGAATGGAACAGAGCCTCAGAGAAGCTCTACTGCAACCACACACATATTTGTGGACTGTAACAGGCAGGGGAAGGAGTTTTGCAAGAATCTTATCTCTGCCCAGAATCAGCCTTCCTGTCTCATTTCGCTATCTGCTTCTTCAAAAAGGTTTTCACTTTCTGTTACTCAACACTCCTATTTTAATGTTTATTCCATTGGTAATGGACCTATAAACTCAAAAAAATGAGGAAGTTTGTTAATCTCAAAATAAAAAGGAAAAAATTGAATATTTTTTCTAGCTTTTGTGAGATAAAGTCTTTTTGTTGTTGCTTTTCTTTTAAACTTTAACTGATCTTCCTTTTTTAAATGGAAGACTTCCACTAAAATCTGAATTGAGGAGAGACACGTAGATTATCTGCATTTACAAACAAGTTACAGTAAACTAACTTTATCTGGAAATGTTGAGAACTAAGGTATTCTGATTAATTACATACTCTAATCAATCCAAAAATATTTTTTTAAATACTTTCTCAAAACTGTCTTAGACATAGAGAGGATTTTAGAATACAGTTGAGGATGAAGAAAAGTCTAACACACTTGTGATAGTTTGTGAACAATTTAAGATGACAGCAGCAAACTAGATAAATCTTTAAATGGGCCCTCAAAACTGACAAAAATACAATATATCTCTCTGGTTGATTTATTCTCTTGTTCTGTAAAATGATTATTCAAGCCTTCTTCACTCCCCTCTAACTTAATGCTGTGGCTGCCATTGTCACAACCACCAACTTCACCTATACTCCTATCATCTCCCTGACTCTCACAGTGTGACCTTAATTTATAGGACCAAAAAAGAAAACCATAGAATGTCCTCATCATCCTGGTGCCAAATATATGAACCCACTCCTCTCCCTTTCTTTTGCTCCATTCTGGTATAATAAAAGTATAAGGCTAAACCTGCCATAGTGTGATAGATGTCTCCCTTCCCTTCCTTTTCAGAATTTGTAAATAGGATTACCTATTTTCTTATATTATTTTCACCTTTTTTTCCTTCTCCTTCCATCATAAGTTCCCAATGGTTTTTAAACATCTTCAAGACTTTCATTTAAAAACTACTTCTCTCAACTCCCATTACCCCACAGATACTGTACTATCTTTCTCTTCCTCTTAGCAGGCATATTTGGAAGAAGAGTTGCCTACACATGCAGTCTTCATTTTCTCAACTTGCATTCACTCGTTAACCCAACCTGGCTTCTGCCCCATCTCCACCAAAAGAGCTCTAGCCAATGACACTGATGTGGTTCAGGTAGCTAAATTCAATAGGTGTTTCCAGGTAGCTTTAGTTTTCACTTATATAATAGTAATTCACAGATCTATTTGTGAGAGGTAACTCCAACTCTGAGGCCAGACTCCCCACATTTGAGTCATCTCTCACTTAATACTTTTAAACCTCAGAGAATTTGTTGAACCTCTCTAGACTGTGGTTTTCTCCCATTAAAAAAAAATGTAAATAATAAGTAATAACTAAGCTCAAAAACCTGCATGTATAAAATGCATTAATTCTCTCACACACATATATAAGTTCGTTACAAGAGAGCCTAGAAATTACTATTTTATATCCAGCCCAAATCTTTCTTCTGAACTTTATACTGGACTCACATATTAAATTGTATACTGGACATTTCCACTTAGATGTCTTAAAGGTCCTGTATTAGTTTCTATTATTGCTGTAACAAACTAACACAAACTTAGTGGTTTAAAACAACTTAAATTCATCTTAGAGTTTTGAGGGTTAGAAATTTGACATGGTCCTCAGTGGGCTAAAATCAAGGTTTTGATAGGGCTGTTTTCCCTTCAAGAGGCTCAGGAGGAAAATCTGTTTTCCTGTCTTTTCCAGCTTTTAGAGTCCAGCTTCATTCCTTGGGTCATGGTCCCTTCTCCATCCTCAAAGCCAGTCACATTGCATCTCATTCTCTGACACTCTTCTATCCCCCTCTTTGCTTTTATTCTTTTTGACATGTAATTAAATACCATAAAATTCACTGTTTCAAAGTGTAAAATTCAGTGGTTGTTAATATATTTACAAAGTTGTACAAGCATCACCAATAATTCCAGAACTTTCCCATCACCTTGAAAAGACATCCTATTGCCCTGGCAGTCACTCTTCATTCCTCCCTCCCGCAGTCCCTAGCAACCACTAAACTACTTTGTTGTCTATTTGTATTTGTCTATTATGGACATTTGATATAAATGGAAACATACAATATGTGGCCTTTTGTGTCTAGTTCTTTCACTTAGTTTATCAATAGAGCATGTATCTGTACTTTATCTTTTTTATGGCAGAAAATGTTCCATTGCATGGATATAATAGAATACTGTTTATCCATTCATCAGTTGATGGATATTTGTGCTGTTTCTGTCTTTTAGCTATTATAAGCAATGCTTTTATGAGCATTCATGTATAAGTTTTTGTGTGAAGATGTGTTTTCTAATATTTGGGGAAAATCTAGGAGAATCATAGTGTAGTACTATATTTAACCTTTTCAGGTAATGCCAAACCATTTTCCAAAGTGACTGAGCCATTTTACATTCCTGTTAGTAGTGTGTAGGTTTTTAATTTCTCCAAATCCTCACTAACACTTGTTATTTCTTTCTTTTTTTTTTCTTTCTTTCTTTTCTTTCTTTTCCTTCCTTCCTTCCTTCCTTCCTTCCTTCCTTCCTTCCTTCCTTCCTTCCTTCCTTCCTTCCTTCCTTCTTTCCCTTCCCTTTCCCTTCCCTTCCCTTCCCCTTCCCTTTCCCCTTCCTTCCTTCCTTCCCTTTCTATTTTCTTTCTTTCTTTCTCTTTCTTTCTTTCTTTCTTTCTTTCTTTCTTTCTTTCTTTCTTTCTTTCTTTCTTTCTTTCTCTTTCTTTCTTTCTTTCTTTCTTTCTCTTTCTTTCTTACTTTCTTTCTTTCTTTCTTTCTTTCTTTCTTTCTTTCTTTCTTTCTTTCTTTCTTTCCTTTATTTTCTTTCTCTCTCTCTCTCTCCCTCCCTCCTTCCCTCCCTCCCTCTCTCCTTCCCTCCCTCCCTTCCTTCCTTCTTTTCTTTTTAAAATTTCTATAGCCATCCTAGTGACTGTAAAGTGGGATCTCATTGTAGTTTTCATTCACATTTTCCTAGTAACTAATGTTGTTGACTATCTTATTATATGCTTATTGGCCATACACATATCTTCCTTGCAGAAATGTCTACTCAAATCTTTTGCTCCCCTTAAATTGAGTTTCTTATCTTTTTATTGTTGACTTGTTAAATTTTTTTTATATTCTGGATATGAGACCTTTCTCAGATATATGATGTGAAAATGTTTTCCTCTCTACTGTGGGTTGTCTTTCCACTTTTTTGATAGTGTACTTTGATGCACAAAAGTTTTAATTTTGATGAAGTCCAATATACCTACTTTTTTTTTTTGGTTGCTTGAAATTTTGGCTTCTACCTCAGAAACCAAAGGTCACAAAGATTTATACCTGTTTTCTCCTAAGAATCTCATAGCTTAAGTTTTTACGTTTAAAGCTTTGATTCATTTCGAGCTAATTTTTAAATATATATCATGTGCAAAAGAGGTTCGAATTCATTCTTTTGCAAGTGGATATCAAGTTGTCCCAGCACAATTTCTTTGAAAAGACTGTTCCTTTCTCATTGAATGCTCTTGGCACCCTTGTCAAAATCAATGACCATAGATCTGGACTCTCAATTCTATGCCACTGATATGCCAGTACCACACTGTTTTGAATGATGTTTCTTTGAAGTAGGGTTTGAAATCAGGAAATGTAAATCCTCCAACTTTGTTCCTCTTTTTTAGAGTTGTTTTGACTATTTTGGGTTCCTTGAAATTCCACATGAATTTTAAAATCAGCTTATTCATTTCTGTAAAATAGGCAGTTGGAATTTTGATAGGGATCACACTGTATCTATAAACTGACTTGGGTGGTATTGCCATCTTAACAATTAAGTCTTCCAATCAAGAACACAGAATATCTTTCCATTTATTTAGGCATTCTTTAATTTCTTTCAGCAAGATCTTATAGTTTTCAGAATACAAGTCTTATGCCTCTTTGGTTAAATTTATTTCTATGTGCATGTATTTTATTCTTGTTTATACTATTGTAAGTGAAATTGTTTTATTAATTTTATTTTCAGAATGTTTATTTTAAGGTATGAAATACAACTCACTTTTGTATATTGATCTTGTATCCTGCAAATTTGCTGAAATTAGCTATACTAGCTTTTTTGTGTGTGTAGATTCTTTAGAGTTTTCTCTATATATGATCATATCATCTGCAAACAGAGATAGTTTTACTTTTTCCTTTCCAATCTAGATGTCTGTTGTTCCCCAGTCCCCATTGAATAGAAATGGTAAGACCAGACGTCCTTTGCTTGTTACTGATATCAGGGGGCAAGTTTTTAGTTTTTGCGATTAAACATAATATTAGCTGTGGTTTTTTCACAGAAGGCTTATCTTAGTTTGACAAAATTCCCTTCTGCCCCTAGTTTGTTGAGTATTTTTTATTTCGAAAGGGTGTTAGATTTGGTCAAATGCTTTTTCTGCTATTAAAATGACCTTGTGGGTTTTTTTCCTTTATTCTATCATAAATGTATTTCATTGATTTATTTTGTATGTTGAAACATCTTTAAATTCCTGGAATAAACCCAACTTGGTAATGTTGTATAATGCTTTTTGTACATTGTTATATTTAATTTATTAGTATTTTGTTGAAGATTCAAAAGGGGTATTGTTCTATAGTTTTCTTATGATGCCCTTATCTGGCTTTGGTGTTAGGTTAATAGTGGCTTCATAGAATGAGTTAGAAAGTGTTCCTTTCTCTTCCATTTTTTGGAAGAGTTTGTGAAGAATTGGTGCTAATTCTTTAAATATTTGGTATAATTTGCTAATAAAGTCATCTGCTCCTGGGCTTTTTTTTTTTTTTTTTTTGATGGAAAGTTTTCGATTGGTAATTTAAACTCTTTACTTGTTATAGACCAGCACATATACTGTTATTTCTTCTTGAGTCAGTGTTGATAATTCATGTATTCATGAGAATTTGTCCATTTCATCTAGGTAATATAATTTGTTGACATCTCATTATTTATAGTATTTCATTATAAGCATTTTTATTTCTATAAGGTTGGTAATAATGTCCCCTCTTTCATTCCTGATTTTAGTAATTTGAATCTTCCCTCTTTTTACCATGGTCAGTATAATTAAGTGACTGTCATTTTTGTTGATCTTTTCAAAGAACCAACTTTTGGATTTTATTTTCTATATTATTTTTCTATTCTCTATTTTATTTCAGCTTTAATCTTCATTACTTCCATTATTCTGATTGATTTAAGTTTACTTTGCTATCCTTTTTCTATATTAAGGTATAAGTTTAGGTTATTGATTCAATATATTCCTTCTTTTTAAAATGTAGATGCTTACAGCTATAAATTTCCTTCTGATCAATATTTTTGCTGTATCCTATAAGTTTTGATCTGTTGTGTTTTCACTTTCATTTAGTTAAAAATATTTTCCAATTTCCCTTGTGGTTTCTTTTTTTAATCATTGGTTTTTTTAGATGTGTGTTGTTTAATTTCCACATATGTGTGAATTTTCAAAATTTCCATGTTTTTGATTTCAATTTCCTTTCACTGAGGTTGAAAAGATATATTTTGTATGATTTCAATTCTTTTTAATGTATTGAGACTGATTTAATGGCTTAACACATGATTAATCCTGGTAAATGTTCTATGAGCACTTGAGAAGAATGTGTATTCTGCTCTTTTTGCATAGAGTGTTCCATAGATGTCTATGGATCTAATTGTTCAAATCTATTTCCTTGCTGATTTTATATTTACCTATTCATTATGGTAAGAGATATTGAGGGATTCAAGTATAATTGTTGAATTGTGTATTTCTCTGAACAATTTGTCAGTTTTTGCTTAATATATATTGAGTCTCTCTTAGGTACAAATATATCTACAGATGCTCCATGACTAATAATGTGGTTATATCCTAATAAATCCAACATAAGTTGAAAACATCATAAGTCAAAATGCATTTGATACACCCAACCTACTAAACATAGCTTAGCCTAGTCTACTTTAAACATGCTTAAAACATTTACATTAGCCTATAGTTGGGCAAAATTATCTAACGCAAAGCCTATTTTATAATAAAGTGTTGAATATCTCATGTAATTTATGTAATTATGGCTTGCCATCTTCATAGTGGACAATTATCTTTAGCTTCATCTCAAGAGTACTTCTTCTAACCAGAATCAGGAGACACAGATGGATGTTTTGTAGACATGATGGGACATGAAAACACAAAACTCAACATCAAAAAAATGCTGACAATGCAATACACTGTAGAGTAGTGGTTGCTTACCCTCGTGATTACATAGCTAACTGGGAGCTGTGACTCACTGTTATTGCCTAGCATCAGGAGAGAACAAGCCATAATTATGTAAATTGCATGAGATATTCAACACAAAAGTCATCTCAAAAAGAAAACAAGGAGCACTGTACCACATGTCACTTACCAGGAAAAGATTAAATCTAAAGTATGATTTCTACTGAATGTGCATCAGTTTTACACATTGTAAAGTCAAAAAATCATAAGTTGAATCACTGTAAGTCAGGGACTGTCTGCATATTTGTTGTATCTTCCTGGTAGATTAACTTTTACCATGAAAAAGTATTCATCTTTGTTTCTAGGAATAATTTTGTCTTTAAGTCTATTTTTTCTAATATTAATATAGCCACTACAGCTCTCTTTTGATTACTATTTGCAGGTATCTCTTTTCTATACTTTTAGTTTAATCTTTGTGTCTTTGGATCTAAAGTGAGTCTCTTGTAGGCAGCAATTAGTTGAATCATTTTTTTTAAAAATCCATTTACCAATTTCTGTCTTCTAACTAGATAATTTAATTCATTTACATGTAATGTAATTACTAATAAGATTTATATCTGCTATTTTGCTATTTGTTTTCTGTATGCCATGTCTTTTGTGTTTCCTCCATTACTGATATCTTTTGTATTAAGTAGATATTAATTCCTTTGTACTATTTATCTTTTACTATATATTTCTGAGTCATTTTCTTAGTGATTTCCCTGGAGATTACCATTAATATCTTAAGGTCAGTCAATTAGCAACCTTAATTTTATCTATAATCTAATTCCTCTTTTCCATGTAACACAATTTATTCAGTTTCCAGAGATAAGGATGTGTATGTTTTGAGGGTACTGCTATTCTGTCTACACATGTACCTAAGTCAGTATGTCCAAGACCTTTTTATTAAATGCGTTCCCACAAACACATAATCACACACACACACACACACACACACACACACACACTAATAAATCCCACAAAATAAATAAGCAAATGACAAACAACTCCTGGTGTTCTTCCAGTGCTTCTCTACATCAGTGGCTGGCTGAATCATCTGTGTTATGGAGTAATCTATACCTAGGACTCATCTTTGACAACTTCCTCCTATCATTCTCTAATCCCATTAATCATCAAATCTTAGTGATTTAGCTTCCCCAACTTTTCTGTGTTTCTGTATTTCTACTTCTAGCACCCAAATCTAAGCCATTTTTATTAATCTTTTCTTCATCATTATGCCCTAAGAAGCCTATCCAAACATTTTTCCTAACTGACCTAATGATGAAATGTTAGCACTACAGATACACTGTGTAGCTTTGATTTATATATATAAATATATATATATATATTTATATATATAAATGTAAGTATAAAGTTTACTCTTTTTATTCAATACAGGATTAAGTAAAATTTTTAAGTTAAAAGATAAATTAAAAAGCTGTCAACATTTAACTTAACTTTAAAACTGTATATGTTGAGTAACTTTTAACGTAATTTGTATGCTTATATAAATTGTAGTGTGTCAAATATATACATATGTATAAATAATAACAATGGAATCAGATTTTAAAATAACATTAAACTATTTTCCAGCAAAAGTAAAACCATGGAAAATTAAATTAATTTCTTAAAAATTACTTTCAGTGAACTTAATTTTTCACTTTTGCTTGTTAGGAAAAAATAATTTTTTATAGAATTGGCTGCTAAACATCTATTTGAATATTGTTGACATTTTTTATTTTAGCATTTGAGAAAATGAATGATGAGTTGATTAACTTTTGTCAAATTAAATAATAAAATAAAACTTTTAATTCTCAAAGTACAATTCACACACAAAAGCATGAAGCTCACACATAAAATCTACGAGGTGGTCAATTGCAGCCCATGGTCACGCTTAAGTCATCTCTTATGATATGAATTCAGGATCAAATAACCATATAAGAGAAAGTCCCCAATCATAACCATTTCTTCTGTAGTTGTGTAGCATTGGCCTTGCATACACTTTGTGTATTTTCCATGAATTCAATGCCAGAGCTGCTCATGTGATACCTCAAAACAACACCAAAACCTAATGAGAGAAATTAAATACTAAGGAATAATATTTTTTCAGTTAGGGCTGAGCTTCAAAGGGCCACAGATTATTGTAATAATTAAGTGGGGGAAGTTGCCCTCAATGAACCAATTTTTACTTTGTTGAGGGTGATAGTCATCCTATTCAGAGTTCGTGGTCTAAACAATCATTATTTATTGCTAGTATTCCTAAGATAATCTAATACATCTCAATATCTCCTTGCTTCTCTGATCTGTTCTTCACAATGCTGCCAGAATGATTTTCCAAAACATAAACCTCGACTACCTCACCTCCTTCAATGCTTTCAGCGTCTCTTAGAATAATACAAAATGCCTAACTCTGCCTAAAAATTATACATAACCTGGTTCTAACTTATGTCATTTTATAACACCTTCCAACCCTCTTGGCACTCCAGTAACACTATTCTTCATCACCCTCTTGCCACAGGGACTTTGCACATGCTGGTCTTCTGCCTGAAAGCTTCTCTGCCATCTTTGCTTATTTAAAGGCTATTTCTTAAAAACAAAATTAAAAATAAAGGCTATTTCTTCAGACTTTCACTTGATCATTCCCTAATGTCACCACACCTGCCTTTTTAAAAGTAAAAAAACTGTGATACCACCATACTCTCCCTTCGATAACATTCATCACAGTTGTAATTTTATATTTACTTGTGTTATTGGTTCTATAGTCTGTAAGTTTTGTCTAAATTTTTCAGCAGTATCTCCCCAGTATCTAGCATAAATCTGGCACTTAGTAGGTGTTCAATGAATTTATTGAATGAATGTATAATTGATTAATCGTATGTTAAAGAACTCAAAAGATTGAGTAGTTCAAAGAAGTAAAAAAGAAAAATCAATGACAGCCATAACATAATAGTGAGCAAAGTCTTGATGAGGCAAAAGTAAAGCTATTATAACAAGTATAAACTTAAAAACGAGCTATATAATGCTAGACCTTGAATCTTCTATTGAATCGTATTCTGAAAATCTTACTTTAAAGTCTAATTGTACAAGTCGTGTTTGACTGAGAGTTGCCATATTGTCACCTTAGAATGCTATCATGTGTAGTAAATGCTAAAATTGTTCCAAATATAATGTCTTTGATTCTTCAGATCACATTCTGGAAACATGCAGAGTGCCTTAGGGACATCATTGCAAACCACAATTATCATAGCACAACTCAGCATTCACAGACAACACGACTTGCTTTTAGGGATCTGTCAAAACTGCTGCACCAGCATTTTGCTTTCCAGCCTTCTGCTGTGCTCCAAGCTGATGAAAATGTCCTGGCATACAAACAGGCAGGCAGAGTACTCTCATAAGCCTTGGGGTGTGAAGACAGCCACTAGCCTCAATCCACAGAAAATGGCTTTCATGCCAGTTACAGCACAAGTGTTTAATGCTGTCCATGCTGAGGACAGCATTAATGTAGTGAAAAGTTTGACAGGTTTTAGTCAGAAATTTGGGAGTTATCCTGCCTCCATCATTAACCAGTTTCATGACCTTGAAAAATGCATTTGACCTCTTTAGACCTCTGTAGAACATTAAACCAGATAAGTAGTTGAGACATTTTCACTACTAAGCTCTTCTGTTAATAATTTTTAACCATAGAACTTGTGCTTCTAAATATTATGTATTATAATATTTAGAAAATAGAAAAAGTCACTCGGTAAGGAACAATTATTTCATTTTTTGGTTGTTAAAATTCTGACAAGTTTCTAAGGGGGTTAGGAATGGTGCTAACACAAACGAGGAAACCTGTGTGAGTCAGAGAGCAAGGTAGGTGATTGGGCTAGAAAGAAATGTTCAATTTCCTCAGGTAATTAAGCAAAAATTTAATGTCCTGTTTTTGGAACAAAATCCTATAAAATTTAGCACATTAGGAAAAAAACCCAGCAAGAGTATCTATCAATTTGTCTAGCTATTTTGCAATATTGAAAATAGCTCACAACATCCCATTACTACCTTTGTAATTATTAAAGATCTCAGGCTAGACACCACTGTACAAGATGATCTCTGAGGTCCCCAGGAAAAGCAAACTCCAAAATGAATTTTCATTATATGAGCTTTGGGATCATTGGCTTCTGTATTCAAAGAAGAAAAAAATTTTTTGGAAAGGGGCAGTTTTTCCTTATATATATAAAATTATACGTAAAAAAGCAAAAAAAAATAAAGTATACAATTCAAGGGAAAATGTATCTTTCTTGAAAGAATTTCTTTTAGAAATATTTTCTACTAGTGGTTTAAATTCATCTACATTATGTATTCTCAGTGGGGCACTATTGCACCAAACAGGACTGAACTTAATTAAAATATTCAAGGCTTTTACCATCATTAAACGAGATAACACAACTTGTTTTATAGTGTCTTGGACCTCATATTAATAAACTGTCCTGGAATCTGGTCTCCCTTACAGCACAAGGATATATTTGTGTGACAGCTGGTCATGGTAAAGTTCACTCTGACCCTGGTACCTCAGTCTTCCAGAACTTTGTAATCTAGGATGCAGACTATACAGGTAGACAGTTAAAGTAAAATCTATCTGGGCCTTTGTGAAGCTGACAGGCACAAACTCCTTTATGTTTCCGTTTGCCCTTCAGACAGCCAATGTAGAGAAGAATAGTTAAAGCACTCAAAATGCTAATAATAAAAGACTAAAGACTTGGAAATGCCAGATATGCCTCTTCCAGTTTTTTTTCTTGGGTTCATTACAATGAGTTCTCTCTATATTTGAATGACAAGATTTAGCCCTCAATGATCCAGTTCAGAAATGTAACATCACCCATTATAATGTAGCTCTTCCTAGTTCTGATCACCAATCCCCATTGTGACCTAGCTGATGTCGACAAAACAAATAAGTACAGCAGAAAACACAGCTAGCTGCCCCCTAATATCTATTTTACCCTTCTTTCTCAGTAATGGAATCCCTAAAGGTTAGCTAGGCATATTGACACCCAAAATAAAGACTTCCTCATAGTTTGGTGTGGCTATGTCAATAATTTCTCGTTAATGGAACAGTAGGTGCAACTTCTGGAAGATATCTTTAAAGAAAGACAGTGAGCCCTTTTCCTTCTGTTTTCTTTTCTTCTATCTGCTGGCTAGAATCCAGACCCAATGGAGAGAACTGAATATCTTCTGGAGGTTACGGAATTTGAGCTGGACTCTGTAAATTGAGGAGAAGGATGGGATTTGAAGGATTTCTCCCTTAGACAGAATGCAAGCCTGTTCTGTGTGTGAAGAAAAGACTGTGCACAGATGTTTGGGTGGCCAAAGGGAAGCACTGTGGCTCAAATGCTGTGTATTAGTTTTCTATTGTTGCTATAATAAATCGTCATAAATTACTGGCTTAAGACAATGAAAAACTATTATCTTATAGTTCTATAGGTCAAAGTCCAACATGGATCTCTCTAGGCTCAGATTAAGTATTGATTGGGCAGCATTACCTTGTGGAAGCTCTAGGGGAGAATTTGTTCCCTTGTCCCTTCCAGTTTCTAGAAGCCACCTGCATCCCTTGGCTCATGATCTCCTTTCATCTTCCTCAAAGCCAGAAGTTGTGAGTTGAGTCTTTTTACATGGAATCTCTCTGGCCCTCCTTCTGCAGTCATGTGAGCTTTCTGGCTGCAATGGGGGAAACTCTTTTTTCTATAAAAAGTAACATATTCATAGGAATATTCTGGGAATTAGGAAGTGAACATCTTTGAGGGACAATTATTCTGCCCACCACCCTCTTCTTCAAAAGTAGAAACTTCATGTTATTTACTGCAAGCAGAGAGCATCACTGTCCAGAATGAAGATTGTATTTTCAAGCTTCCTTTCATATGTTTGATGTGATTGGATTCTACCACGGATGTAAGTGGAAGTGGTATATGCAACCTGTGGAAGTTTCCTTAAAGTGAAAGAGCATTTCTCATTCTCTTTCATTCTTGCTGCTGGCCAAAATGCACATACAAGGAATGAAGCTGGATAAGGCATCTTGGACCATGACATAGAAGCTATATGATGAGTGTGACAGTAATGAGATAGGAGACTATGTCCCAGTTGGTATAGAGCTACCGTATCAACCCTGTGTTTTTAAGGTAAAGGGAAAAATTGACTTCTATTTTCATAGCTTCCATAGGTAGGAGGTTTTGATGCACAGTCATACCTATTCCTATCACATATACAAGATACAATGATGCTGCCAATTCGAAGTATAGAAAACAAGATAAATGGATAGGGAATGAGAAAAGGGATTTGAGATTTCTTCAGGCTTTGGCCAGATAAAGAAGGAGAAGTCATGGGTATGCCATAGTCAAAACAAAAACAGAAACCTACACACACACACACACACACACACACACACACACACACACACACACACACGACACACGACACTTTAAGAAGAAGGTAAAACCAGAAGGATACAACTGGAGTATAAAGTTCAAATACGTCAGCCTTCCTCATTATGAGAGCCTCTGATTAATACTTTTCTTTGCAAATTCGAGCCAAATTTTAATTTTAAAAGTTAAAAACTTAACAGTTTTCACAGAGAATAAAAAAAGAACCCAAAAATCTCAGTGACTTAAAAACAACGAAGGCTATTTCTGACTCACTATACATGTTCAATAGGGAGCATTTTAATAATTCAGAGACCCAGTCTGAGAAAAGCTCATCTTAATGTGTGTTTCTTTTCTCATGGCAGCAAGAAAAAGGGAATATGGTGAATCATACACTGGCTCTCAAAAACAGCACTCAGCACAGCAGCATTATTCACAATAGCCAAGTAGTTGCAACCCAAATGTCTATTGACAGATGAATAAATAAACAAAATGTAGGATATTCATATAATGGAATATTATTCAGCCTTAAAAAGGAAAGAAATCCTTTCCCATGTTATAACATGGATGAACCTTGAGGACGTTATGCTAAGTAAAATAGGCAGTCACAAAAACACAAATACTATATGATTGATTCCACTTACATGGTACCTAGTAGAATAGTCAAATTCAGAAGGTAGAATGGTGTTTACCAGGGGTTATAGGGAAAGGTAAAAGAGTTGTTGTTTAGTGGGAATATAGTTTCAGTTTTGTAAAATGAAAAAGTTCTAAAGATCTGATTCACAAGCACATTCATGTAAATATGCTTAACATTACATAACTGCATACTTAAAAATGGTTAGATGATAAATTTTGTATAAAGTGACTTTGACCACATTAAAAAAAAATTGTGCTGAGGAAAGACAAATGTCATTTCTCCTCACATTTAATTAGCTAGAATAAGTTACATAGCTATGCCTAACTTTAAAAGTGGGGGGAAGGGAAGTGTAATCCTAGCATTGGTCCATAAGAAGTAAAGCAGACATATTTGGTAACAGTACTAGCTATTATCACAGTCTCCTCTTCTGCACATGAAATATTTCTTCCTACATACAAAATGCATTCACTCACTCCCTTTCCAGGAAAGATAGCTCAAAAGTGCCAGTGATGGCACCAAGCTCAAGCCCAAGATCTCTGGGTGGGGCATGGTAGTCTTTTTATGAGGGAATAATATACAAGTAGCCTCTACAACATGTCCATGTGCATCTCCTCTTGATCCAGAGATCCTCCCCAAACACACACACACACACACACACACACACACACACACACAATCTAGTGGTAGCAGGGTCAAGATAACTATAATAAATGCTCACATTAAAAATAGGAAGAGTGAGGGGTGGCTCCATAGTGTAGTGGTTAGCACATCTGCTTTACGTGCAGAAGGTTCTGGGTTTGCACCCCAGGTGGAGCCACGGACCAGGCCTGGGGGGCATCAGGCCCTGAGTGCAAGCTGGGAGCGTGTGGGAGGAGACACCCCAACTTCAAGGATCAGTTCTTAAGGGGAAACAGAAACATCCATAGGTCAGGAGTGGAAGTGGCGGGGGGAATTAAAGAAGAGGAAAATAAATGAATGAATGAATGAATGAATGATAAAAATAGGAAGAATGAGAAAAACGTGGTAGTCACTGGCCTGTTGCAATTTTAATATTAGACTGGGCAGAGGTTTTAGGCCCCCTAACCTAAAGGTGAGGAATGTTCACCGAACAGGTTCCATGGTGGGTGTCCTAGGAGGGGCTCTCTGTTGTTTTCATTTGTCCTTGGATTTTCCTTTGGGAGGCTCCTCCTTTTCCATTATCCTTCTGGGTCTTGTCTGAAGTAGGCTTTGAAGAATATCTCTGCCTTACAAATAAAGCAATTTTCTCAATGTACTTCTTACCCACCTATGGTAGGGAATCCAAGGGTTATTTTGAGTCTCAAAAGGCCACAATTGCATTTAATCTAAGTTGGTGCCACTTTTAACAGTAAAACTCTCCATAATTATAGCTTCAGGGGGAAGAGAGAGCTCCACTCAACACTGAAAATATTTGGTAATCAACACTAATAGATGTGCTATAGCTCTGAGTTCAGATGCAGGAACAGAACCCACTATATCTGATTTAATGAGGAAGAGACAAATTCAAAGATTCAATGACTTATGGATTGTTGAGAGGACTAAAGAAATAGACTCTAGGTTGAACTTTTGGAAAACTCTACCATAGTCACACCCCAGAACCAGGTCATCGAAGTAGTTGTGCCTCCTCTGCAATCAGGAATCCACTAATATCAGGACTCTATAAGAATAAAAACACTTTCTCAATCAAGAAGCCACTAGTGCTGCCAGTTCCAGACCACACCACACCTGCTGCAGTCTTTGTCTACAGAGTGGATTCAGGGAATCTTGCCTCTCAAAACCCACAAAGCTGGTGACTTGGATATCTGCTTATACTGTCTCAGGAAAACAGAAAGTAGCAGACTTAGCTAAATGTGGCCACCTCCTAATTTCTACTTTCCAAATTTCATGCTATTGCATCCAATTGGCCAACTCCAAATCACACCCAGAACCCAAGCTGTGGGCTCTGGGATGTGGTGTTTACACTCCAGCATCCACAGTACAGGGAGTCACACTACAGCAAAGATGGAGTTGAGCAAAAAGCCAATGTGTCCATCCCTTTTCACATGGCTGTAGGCCACAGTGTAGGGCAGGCAGCACATTCTACAGCAACCATAAAACTTGTTTATAATTTTTACCCCCACCTAGTTTTTCTATGAGTTTATTGTTTTATTTATTTTTTATATTTTCAATCTTAATATATTTGAAATTTATTTTTGTATATGATGTGGGGTAGGGATCTAATATGACCATCATGTCAAATGAATGGCAAATTATATTGTCATTTATTGAAGAATATATCAAATTTATTTTAATTCGAAATTTTAACTTCATTCTATCCTTAATTATACTTACATCTATTTCTGGACTTTCTATTTAATTTATATATGAATGTTTCTGTTTCTAATGTTTATTCGTCATTGTTGGGCTGGGTGGGAAGGAGTCTAAAGGTGCCTTGCTCCATGGTTCCAACAGAGTCAACATTTTTGTCTAACCTGCTAACTACCCCAGCTCCCAATAAGGAGAAGGATGGGGGATAGCAGAATTGAATGGAAGAGGACCTAGGCTATGATGAGTTGAATAAATATCTCCCAGGATGCTGGACACCTTGGTGTTTTACATGAAGCATCCCTCTATTGTCATATGTAAATATGTCAGTGAATATCCTGTACCTCATGTCTCTGTGTCCCTACCTATTTTAATTTTAAGAGGCTTATATTAAATGTTCCTAATCAGGCCCTTAGGGATTCAGGAAAAATTAAAATTTTCCTATGCTCTCTTTTATAATCTATGGGGAATATAATACACTTTCTTCAAACAAAATATGTTAAATACTAAGTTTCAGGCATATGTGCATTTCCATAGCTTATCATTTTCAATTTTCACACCAATTCTATGAGGTAGTTTATCAGTTAAGGATCGTATTCAGCTGCATGTCACAGACACCCACTGACAGTGGCTTGATCAAGTGTGGTGTTTGTTTTCCATACATAATAAGAAGTCTGGAGTGGGCAATCCAGGGCTGATACAGGGACCCAGATGCCTGTCTTTCTGCTCCTTCCCTTAAATTTGTGGCCCTCATCCTCATGGACATAAAATAGCTGTTCTATTTCCAGACATTATTATCAACTTCCAGCATGGAAGAAGGGAAAGAACAAAGGCAGAAGGCACATGCAGAACTAGGTCTGCCCTGTTATAGTTTACTGCCCTGTGACTTCTGCACACATCTCATTCTCCAAAACAGTGTCACATAGCGACCCCTCTCTGCTGGGGAAATGGGGAACTAAAGTTTTCATTTTGTTTTGGCTAAAACTATTTCCCAAATCAGAATTCTGTTAGTAAGGAAGAAAGCTAGTGTGAATATTAGGCCAGTAACTAGCAGTGTCTGCCTCAGATAAACATTATTATCCTCATTTTACAATAAGGGAGATGGGGTTCAAAAAGCTTAAGTAATTTGATCATAGCTCGATGACTTTGGATTTGAATTCAAGCCTGTAACTACAAATTTAGGGCTTTCTGATAAGCATTTGTTTAAAACATAACTAAAACTTTAAACTTTTTTGACATATAAAGAGGCAAATCAGATTATTCAGAAAACAAGCAAACTAACAAAAAAATTGTTAAAGATTCTGGAGAACAAAGTGAAAGTAGGAATGAGAAAGGAGAAAGGATGAGATTTTCTGTGGGACTAGCACAATCCCATGTTTAAAAAGCAACAACAATAACAACAACAAACCTCTGTGCTTAAAGCAAACTTAAAGATTATGGCACATTTTCAGGCTGATTTTCTATCATTGGGTAAATATTTATTGCCTTGTGGCTAGAATTTTTCTGACCTGGTAAAACTTATTTTATTGCCTATATTAATTCTTACCTAGTGCTTGAGAATTATAATAGTTATTAATTAGACTAACCTGAAAAATCACCCCTAATTGTTATTGTTATATATTTTCTAAAATAATTAATTTCATTGTCTTTTCCCTACACTTGATTTTTTTTTCTTTCACTGAGAAAAAGAAATAGTCCCCTCTGCCCTAAAGTGCAGGGCTGCCATAAAAAATGACAGGAATAGGGCTGTTGGATATTTCTTATAAGCTCCCAAGAATTCTGAGGTTTGAAGAAAATGGAGAAGACTATAGAAATGGGTAGCCAAGATCTCCAGCATAGAGGACAGGGTGTGGTGCTACATGAGTATAATGGCAATGGCAGTTGTCTACAAGACTGTATTACCCAGTCTAAGAGCTCTGCAACATCTAACTGGTCTTTGGCACCTTGAAGCTTATGGCTTTTCCCCTAAGGGGGCGGGATGTGTCCTTACTTTGCTCTGTCCTCACACTGAACCTTGAGGAGTCCCTTCCCTCACTTGCACCTCCTTAAACATGGCTAGCTCTTGGCACTGGACATGCTAACAATCTGGCAGAAAGGGGTGGGTGAACAAATGTGGTCCAATCCCTAGTTCTAGCTACTGAGCATGGCTAATTCATCCCCAAATAGTCATTTGGGAGCTACAAAGAGCAAATTAATTACACTCCAGTAAGTTTAAACAACAGCAACAAGGAGATGTAAATAACACAGAGTTTGAACCTGAAAAGGACTGAGGGTTGGAAACCTGTGTAAAACATATTTGAGATAAAGATTCCGAACACAGATTAAATTGGATTGAAAGCTGGGAAAAGCAAAAACTGGGTTCCTTTCAGAAGATCTCAGAACACCCTTGTCCCCCTTGCTATTAATGCAGTTTACAAGGTATGCTTGTACAACCATTGAAATAATAAAACCTTGAAAGGGTGTGGCTTGTGGAGCTCTGGGCATTTTAGATTTCCACTAGGGATATGGGACCAGGAAATTTAATCTTGCCAGGGGCTCCAGGAGCTTCCTGAAGCACTATCTGGAAAGATGAAAGGAGGTGCTTTTCCAGAGATACTGAGGTATACAGTTTTTAATTGCCCTTCAGGCTCCTTGCAAGGAGAGAAGAGGAATAAGAATGTGCAGTAAGCAGATAGTGCCAAGAAAAACTGGAATGAGGAGAGATGGAGCACAAGTACAAGAACTCTTAAGATCTGAAGATTAAGGTGAGGTCTGTGGAAGAGGGTAGAGTTGCACCCACAGAATTATGCTCCTGCTTTGGAAGTGCGTTAAGAAGTCAACAGACTTTCACAGATATACATCACCAGAATCTAAGTACCAACATTCGGCAAATATTTGTTGAGAGCTAAGGCCTAGTCTAGAATTCGCAAATTCTAGTATAAAAATCACATGAGAAGATTGTTTGAAATGTAGATTCCTAGGTTCGGCCATAATGAGTCTGATTCAGTTGGTTGGAATTGGGGTCTGAGAATCTGTATTTTTATCAAGCAGCTCCTGTGATTTGAGATCAGTGGCTCTTAGACTGTCCTAGTGACTGTAAAAACTAAACGTGGTCTCTTCAAAAATTAGCATACAATCAAATTAGAGACTGGACCGATAAAAACAAAATAGAATATTCTTTTGTCACCTGTTTGTTGTTTTGATATTGTTTTGTTACACTCCTAAGTTCATTCACCTTTCGAATTCTTTGGCCTATTTACTGAAGAACAGTAATATAAACTGGAATTACAGAACTATCAGGAGCAACAATATATAGATTCTAGACCTGACTTCTCCAATAATTTTCCATTACTTAGAGCAAAAGCCTAAGTGAGCCTGAGTGAAAGAAGAAGGACAGCTCAAGAAGGAAGTAACTTGCAAGTGATCATTTCTTTTCAGAGTTTCCTTTTAAAATCTGAAGATCAAGCATCTTTCTTCCAGAGGAAGAAATTACTGGAGCCCCAAAGATCCATAAGATTCATTTGGGCTATGCAGGAACTTTAAACTTTTATCATCAAGACCCATTCTAAAAATACATTGCAAGTCACAACCTAGAAAACACACACACAAACAGAAATACACATACCACATATGTGTACAAGTGTGTAGTGTTTGTTTATGTGGGAATGTATGGAAAACGAAAATGTTTTATAGAACACTACCTTTATTATGTGAAATATACACTCTGATATTTTCTATGCTCTGCTTTTTCATTTCCCTCTTCCTCTCTCTCCTTCTCCTTCCCTTTCTCTCTTTCCCTCTTTTTCCCCCACCCTTCCTTAATGGCAGTCATGATACCATAAATAGTTTTGCCCTGCTGTTTGAAAAACACTAGAGTAGGTGTAGGATTCTAATCGATTTGAGTAGGAAAGAAGGGGAAAGGAGCTAGAATTGGAAAAGAAACTTGTTGACTAATTTTTCCTTCTTTCTTCCTCAGGCAATAATGCTTTTCATTCATTCATTGCCTATCTTGGCTTAGATAGTATCCACATTCTGTAGATAAGAGTTTACTGTCTTAGAGGTTAATATATCAAAGCAAGAGAAATGCTAGTAGAATATACTGATAAACAATGAGTCTCTACTCCTTAACAGGTTGGCCTCCTTGCTGTCTTGCATGTGGCACGTTCATTTTTCCTCAGGTGTCTTTATCTCCTAATCCAGAATTCTAGCAACCCACCAAATCATTCTCTTTGCCTACTCCTCTTACCTTCAGGACTGCCAGAAGAGGTCTGTGTTCATTTTCCCAGACCTTAAAGTCTCCTGAAGGTATAGAGAGAACCCTCCATTCCCTAGTGTTCTGCTCAGGCAGGTACAACCCACTTCAAAGGTAAGAGAACCGATGCCGTTATTTATTTTACAACCAAAGCTCTTATTTTCATCACTCGTAAATGAAATAAGAGACTTAAATGACTCAAGATCTCCACAATCAACTTTCTTTATCCAACCTGCAAGCTTCATTTTCATTGCAGCCATTTTACTATGTGCAGTAAAAACATCACAATTGTTTGTTGTTGTTTACTGAATGTTTAGCCTCGAAAAATATCAACTATAAAAGCCAATTTCATGAGTTACTTTTCATTGCAGAGGGAAAAAATATTCATCCTAGCCCCACCTTTGTCAGGACACCTTTTTACCTCCATAAAGAAAAACAATTCAACCCAGATTTCAAGCACTACCCAGCTTCCTTCCCATGCATATCTAATTAAAAATGTCTTCACTGGCTTTTTTTTTTTTTTTAACCATCAAGCACCTTGCAAATGAATTCTCTTTCAAGACAACTTCATTATAAATATTACTTTTATGGTAAAATTATTAACCTCAAAGTTTCTATCCAGTTCTGAAGCAAATAACTGGTTTTACCCCAGATCTTTTAAGTATATTGTGATCCACTGAATGTCTGAAGTATGGAATCTATCAAATGCAATTGGGATAATGTCAAAAGGACACAGGCACTAATTTGAAAAAGTTCTCATATTGGGGCAATGTAAGCATCAAAAATAAAATAGTAATAATGGTTATAGATTGAAAAACACCAAATATATAAAAAATCCATGAATTCCTTAAGACATTACAGAAAAGAAAGTCATTGACCACTTCTGGAGTTTGCTAGGATACCAATTCATTATTCTGAAATTAATAATTAAGAAAATCAAGCATTAAAATTAATTTACTTTATGATATTGTTTTATACATAGTTGCAACATCTGCGTGACCAAAGTGGATTTGGCCATATTCGTAGTGTAAGGCTTTAATATATTTTCCCATGATGAAAACTCTTGCCTTCTGATATGATTATGAGACTAATCTTGCCCAATTTTGCTTTTTCTATAATTTTGCATGTATAAAATTATTCAGTATGGCCTTTGTATTTGACTTCTTTCATGCAGGATTTTGTTTTTAGCATTCGTCCATGGAGGAATATTTTATTCCTTTTTATTTCTGAATAATATTTCATTGTATGTATTTACCACAATTCATTTATCCATTCACTAGTGTTTTTCCTGTATCTGTTGAAATGATCATATTGGTTTTTTCCTTTATTCAGTTAATATGGTGAATTACATTGGATGGATTTCAGATGTTACACCAACTTTGCAGGATAAACTGTACTGGTCACGCTGTAGTATCCTTTTAATTATTGTTGCGTTTCATTTACTAAAATTTTGTTTGTTCAAGATTTTTGTGTTTATGTTTATGAAGGATATTAGTCTCAGTGTTCTTTTTAGGTCTTTCATCGGTTTTGGTATCAGAGTAAAACTGATTTCATAAAAATAAATTTGGAAGTATTCTTGCAATGCCTAGAGACTGGCAGAACTTTTGAGAAACATCAAATTATGCATATTCAAATTATGTATATTTAAATAAATATATGCCTCAAATATAAAACAATCTGTTCTGACCTTGTTTATTCTTTTTCTAATTTCCATAACAAATATTTTATTCATCCTCAAGCCTCGTTTGAAATAGGCTGGATTAGTGAGTAATTTGTAATCACAGATTTCAGAAAACAAGAGCTGAGTAATTTTAGGGATTATTGTCGCTAGATATCTAGAGAGGAAAACCAAGAGCCTTAAAGATTGCCAGACTTTTCCGGAACAGAGTGCCTTCCACTCTTACAGGTATCCATCATATAAAATTCATTACAAGCTTTTATGGGTAGCAACCATATACAGTGTCTGCTATGTGTATAATTACAATATAAAGTTAATGTGTCTAACCTTACTCTTCTTACCTAGGAAGGCCCACACTAATACAATCCAAACAGGGAGCGGCAAAACAATGAAACTCCAGGATCTTGTGGCCTGTGGGTTACTAGTTGAGCTGGGCATGCCCAGTCGTCAGGCAGATTTTTCTATGAAGTGGGAACTACAACAGTGCGTACTGAACTGAGCGCGCAGAGGTGGGCGTGCCCTCGTGGAATTTAGAACGTTGCCGCAGCCAATGGGGCCTCGCGGCCGGCTGCTGGCGCTCCTCATTGGAGGATCCGGAAGGCAGAGTAGAGGGCCCCTGGAGGGAGCCGCGGAGGTGCAGGTCGGAGAGGCCGTGCCCCACGCGTGAGGAGCTGCAGCGGCGGCGACAACATTCAGCGGCGGTGCCAGCAGTTCCAGCCCGTTGCTTTACTTTTTAGCTGTACGAACACAGTCATTATGCCGAAGAGAAAGGTAAGTCTTACCAAAAAAAAAAAATTTTTTTTTCAAAGGCCTTCAAATTGTGCTTACGGCAGATCCTGTTATTGCAAGGGATTGCGCGGAATGCGCTCTGTAGTAACTCGGAAATTGCGAATCTCTTTGCTCTCCACGCTTGTTTTCAGATGCTTGTTGCAGACATTTCTCCCTCTTTCCCTCCCTCGTCCTCATCGATCTCTAAGTGTCACTTTCTTACTAGCGTCGCGGCTCCCCTTTTATTGAACTCATTCTCTCTGGAATGGTTTCCACTGCCAACAAGAAGCAGAAGCTCTTTCCATTCCCCCTTCCAGGAGGGGAGTTTCCTCTACAAACTGCCAGGTTTTGATTAGTGCGGAAGGAAAGCAGCGAGAGGAGAAAAACAAGTACATGCATAGAGAGATTGAAAAAAGATAAGTCGGACAGATGTAGGGGTTATTCCCATGTGGGTCATGCCCACGGCTGGGTGCGCGACGATGGCTTTGAGGCTAAGGGAGGAGGAAAGCCATGTTTAAAATAGCGCTCACCCCCCTGCTCGCCTCCGCTGCAGACCCGTATGTACCAACTCTAGTGTCAATCAAGGCTGGGACGGCGCAGGCGGGGCCCGTGGCGGCCGGACCTGCCCAGCAGTTCGCGGTGGGAGCCACGGAGTTGGCAACGTGCAAGACTGACGGCGCCTGAGGCGCCCACAGTGACTGCCAAGGACACTGACCACCAGCTCCACTCCCGCGACCCAAACCTACAGGCAGTCGGAGAAGGCGGGGTCTGCGCTCTCCGGCACCCCTTCGTGCATAGAGGGAACTGGGGCCATAATAGTCTCATGTTCCACTCCATGCGGACTATTATGTCCCCTTCCGCGCAGTCCCAGAATACTAAGTGTCTCGCACAGAGACGCCTGTTTCCCTTGGAGTTCGGCTGCGACTTGTCATTGTCCCAGGGAGGGAAGGAGAGTTTTTCCTCCACCCGGAGAAAACCGATGTGTGGCAGCTGTTCCTAAAAAAAAAAAAAAAAAAAAAAAAAAAAAAATGCTTTGCACCCTCACATTGCCTGCTCCAATGTTTCCAACAGTGTCAGCCAGTGGGGGTATTAAATTTGAAGCGCATTACAAATACCGTGCTTTATCAGTTAAACACTGTGGGCTAATTTGTGTAAGTGAATGCATTACTTAAAGATATTCAAGTAGTTTTAAAAATACAGAAGAGCTTTCGCCTTATCTGTCATTACTGAGAATTTGTTGAAAACTTGTCTCTACTCCACTTTTTAAAAAATAATAATTAAAACGTTTTTTTAAAAAAATTTAAGTTTATTTGTGCACATACTATGTGCTTCTTACTGTGGGAAGAGTTTGACTTGCATTTATCTCATTTAATTCTCAGAACACCTTGAGAGGTGTTGTTGCCATTGAACTAGGGTTTAAAGACATGAATTACCCAATGTCTCACCAAGCAATAACCAGTATCAAAGATTTAATTAGATGCTGTGGGTCCAAAGTCCTTACTTTCAAACATTATTTACTTATTTTCTTCATTTAATGCTGGGCAGGTCAATAAGAATGTAGGAAACCCAAAGAGACTCCTAGCCTAAGAAGATGGATGGCATATTGAAAGTATCAATACTTGAGATTTATTAAACTTAATTTTTATGAAAGTATTGCTTTTCTAGCCCTGTTATATTAGAAAGAGGATATTAAAACGATGCCACCATTTTCAGCATTTTATCTGAGGTTTAATGATGAGGTTGAGAATTCTAGTAGAGTCAAAGAAACTAATTATCAAGAAATAGGTTATCAAGTTGGTGCCATCTCCTTTCCTGGGAACCAGAAAATTTGGATGAATAGTAAGTTAGATGTGCATGAACCCTTTATGTATGAAGGGCCTTGATATGGTAGAATCCTTGTTGTTCAAGAGCTAGAGTTGGTGAAACCATTACTTTCTCTTACTTTCTCTTACTGTCCACCTCTCTTAAGGAAGTAGAAGGGAAGAAAAGAAGAGCACTAGAGAAACTGGCTTTTCATTATTATTTTATTTCTCTGGAAGACAGGGAGCACCCATATAGAAGCTAGCCAGGCATCCTGGAACTGGGAGGACCTGTGTCCAGGCACCTGTGTGTTATCCCTCAGGACATCAGAGTATTCATTAGAGATGACAAACCATTTTCTTGATTAATAGGAAGCCTTTTCATTTATACCTGGAGCCCAAAGGCCTGGACAGGAGCAGCCACAAATTGAACTTGGCTACTGTGGCCATCCCATCATTCAAACCTTAGATTTGCCTTGTGGAATCACTGAGTTACTGGAACTTACATTGGCAACCATTGTCATTAGGTCAAGCCTGCCTAGATGCAAAGAAAAGAACTGGACACAATCCATGCAAAGTTCTTGGGTAACTGCTAAAACATTAACATAACACTCCACAATATTTTTCTTGACTAAAGGACTGCCTATTCTACATTATAATTGTTAAAAGTGCTCCCACAATACTTTTTGCCATCTTGGCCCCTTTTTTCACTTTTTTCCCAGAAATCAAGAAAGATTATTTAATGAACACCTGTTTAGACTGTTCTTCAGAGTAAGAAGCAGCATTAATAATAAAACATTTAGAATAAAAATATAGTAAATAAAATTTTAAAAATAAAAATAATAAAAACATCTGTAATCTTAGCACTGTTTTAATGCCATAGGGATACATAGTTTGCTCTCATGTTTTTATTTAATTCAATGAGGTGAAAAAGTAGCAGATACAAAATAATTGAATAATGTTAAGCCTGTATATGTGTTCTAAAATATATAGCATAAATTTTAAAGCTGTAGGATAGATAAGGAAAGAAGGTTAAATTTGGACCGGTCTTGAAAATGTGTGTAGGACTCAAATATAGAAAGAGAAAAACAGTCATTATCTGTTATCAGGCATTTGAAAGCCTCTTCCGATTGTATCTTAACATGACCAGGCTTCAGTCCTACAATTTAGAGGCCATAATATTCATGTTAATGTACAGCATTATTATGGCATTCCTTAGTCATATCTTTGTGAGTTTATCTCTTTGTATGTGTTAGTTATAGCAATGGTAAACCAAATTTTTTTTTAATAATTGCTGTAGTATTTTTTGAAACAGTGCTGCACTCAACAGTGTGTTCTTCAGTTAGCATTAAATCTCTTTCTGAGTTTGTGAGAGTTACAGTTGAGTTTCTTATATTTATTACCTAATGAGTGGTAGGTTATGTGCCACCACCCATTAATAATAGTGAGTGGAATAGCAGGGAAAATTATCATATGCATGGACTAAAGTGGTGGTGGGACAATATGTGACTGAGTTCTGGACTGTTCTGGTCAGACATCCACAGATGCCTGCAGTGGTCACGTTGTTAGATGATGATCTGGTGTTCTACAAAGAGGCATCAGCCAGTGAGGCCTAGAGTAATAGACCTGGCATGATTAGCAACAGCAAACACATTTTGACATCCTTCCATTTATTTTTACAGTTCCTCATTACTAGAACTATTGGAAATGTCTAGTGTGTCACATCAGAAATTCTCTAATGAGATATTTTTTCCAGGAATTTGGGATGTAAATGCTAGTGTTTCTTTATATTTAAAGGTTTAAGGAAAAAAAAGGCTGTCTGCCTTTAGCTTTGAAATATTACGTTTTATCTCTTTTCTTAAAATGGAATGGCCCAGTAGTGCTGGGCTTGGGACAAGGGATGCTTAACTAATAATATTCAAGATTTCTGATTAATTTTTCATAAGAATATCACAAGTCATAACACGGGAGAAAAAAACAAACACTTAAAATTTAAAAACTTATGAAAAACTGGGGAAAAAATATTTTCACCACATATTACTGAAAAAAGCTTGCAATTTTTTTTTTTTTTTTTTTGTCTTTGACATGTGAATATCCAGTTGTCCCAGCACCAGTGTTGACAGTGTTGAACAAGATGATCATTTTTGCACTGAATTGTCTGGGTACCTTTGTTGAAAATCAATTTGTCATAAATGTAAAAGTTTATTTTGCAGCTCTAATTTGTGTACCATTATCTATATGTCTCTTCTTATATTAATACCACATTATCTTGGTTACTATGGTTTTACAGTAAGATCTGAAATCTGGTAATGCCAGTTCTCTACTTTGTTCTTTTTCAAAATTGTTTTAGCTATTATATAATTTACATTTTCATATAAATTTTAGAATCAGCTTATAAATGTCTATAAATATGACTGCCATGATTTTGATAGGGATTGAATTAATCTATAAATCAATTTGGGGAGAATTGTCATCTTAGCCACATTGAGTTTCCTTGTCTGAATATGAAAGGGCCTGACATGTAGTATACTATCCATAAATGCTTACTGAGTTTAATTGAGTTAATATTGATATGGAACCCATATTTGAGTAAAAACTCCAGAATGGCAGGGTTGTTCATTTTATTCATTCGTTCACTCACTCCATGTTATATAAACATTTATTAAACATCACCTTCATGCATGGTATCATCACCTTGGAAAAGTAAATGATTTTTTTTCAATCTCTTTTAAAGTGAATGAGTAAATGCCCTTATTTTAAGATTCTTTCAGTCTGACAGGGTAGGTAATATACATATACAAGTATTTATAATTCACGACAAGTGATAATAAGCCACAAGAAAAGCTGTGAGCTATGGAGTATTTAAGGGTTTGGCAAGACCTAATGTCCAAAGAAAAAACACGACAAAAGTTGTTTGGTTAAAAGGGTTGGAAGGTTATAGCTTTTCTTTTTTATTAATCTTAAAAGGATCAGTGCTAATTTATTACTAAAGGTGATTTGTCATTGGTCTTTCTGTGAAGTCTTGCTTTCTTTGCAGTGTGAGGGAGTTAAATTCAAGGCCTGTTACTACAGTTTAGATTAGATTGTATACAGTAGCCATCCTCCCTTATTAGTAAAGATTCAGTGACTTCTTGGTCTCAATCCCTTTCTTTTAACCACTCTCTTGTGTTTTAAAGGTGGTTGTCTGGCACCATGTTTCTAAATTGTTTCTAAGTGATTGATTACTTAAATTTGAATTAACGTTGTAATCCTTCTAATTCCACATGAGCATGAAGTCTTTGATGGCTCTCATCTTTTTTTTTTCCCCCTACATAGCACCTAGCACAGGTACTATAACTATTTGTTGAATGAGTGCATAAATGAATATTTTTCAAGAGAAGAAAGTATAATTATTTCATGTGCTCTTTAGGGAGATAGTTCAGTTTGGTCTGGCTTTACTCTTTACTAGATGTATGATTTAAGGCAGTTTACTTCACTTTTCCCACAAGCTTCTACGTTCTTAATTCTTTGATACTCAGTTTCCTCATCTATAAAACAAGGATAAAATTATGTTCTATCTCACAGCATTGTTAGAAGAATTAATTAAATGGTGAATGCAAAGTTCTTAGCACAGTGCCTGGCATGTGTAAAACAGCCAATGGATGTTCATTATTGTGATGATGATCATTTTAATTATTAAGAAACTACAGTGAAATAATAGGCTTGTAGTAGGCATCAGCTTTTATTTTATAGGACAAATGGCACACGCAGCCGATAGGGAACAAGCATATCTTATCCTGGATGTCTAGTTAACTACAATTAGGAATAAATGTTCAGCAACCAAATAACAAATATAGTGCTTTTGAAAGAACATAAGCTTTAATTTGGTGCATTTTTACATGGTTGATTTTTCTTACAGAAAAAAAACGTTAAAAAATATTTCCATATAACATTAAAATTCCTTTGGCAAATCAGATATCAAGTGATCCTCTTTTCCTATATTTTCTCCCTAAAACACTCCTTTTATTTATACCAGAGTTAAATATATTCCACTTCCCTGCAGGTTACAATTTGGAAAGGGTGACTGAAATAAACACAATTTAAGCTATCTGCTCTCAGAATATCTAGTATGTTGAAATATGATGTTAGTCTCCTGAGTAATTTCAAAATCATTGTTGAAGATAACAAACCAAATGAAAATGCTGAATTCCTTTTTCACTGACTGCTTATTTATTGTACATTTCATTGTCTTCTTAGAAGAGTTCAGTTGAATTACATATTGGTTCCTAGTCAAGATTTTTATTGAATCTGATATTCTTATGTCTGTGGACATGTGCAGAAAGAGGGCCATTTAGATATGCCCAAGGCAAATGAATATTTAGTCACACATAAAGTAAATGATATGCATATTCAGAAGTAGGGAAATGGAGAAAACAGTTTTAAATTTCAAAACCGGTTCTAAAATTTAATATTTTAAAAGAAACATACCCGTAATGACATATAAATATATTTATTACTATTAAAATTTAAATAGCTACCATTTATTGAATGCCAGGATGTACCAGACCTGAGCTATGTGCTTTATATTCATTAGGAACCTTAGAGTTAAAAAAATGTGTAGTTATTAGAAATATATATAGCAAGTATTATGTTGTAATTTCATATTATTTCACTTTATTCTCACAACAGTTCTGTGAGACTATCCTATCACAGACAATGATATTAACAGCCACAGTAAATAACAAGTGGCTTTCTAGGACTCAGGCACTGTTCTGAGCACTTTGCATCAATAAACTGAATCCTCCCAACCACCCAAACGCTCAGTAATGTGTGTACTCTTCACACTGCCATTTTGCAAAAGGCACCAGTGATAGTGAATGGCCAAGTTGAGACTGCCATCCTGGAAGTCTGGATCCAAAGCCTGTGCTCTTAACTATTGAGCCTTTGGCCTTTCTCATACACAGTGAGAGTATTGGAATTTGGTGAGATAAACGAATGTCCCCTGGGACACACAGCTAGGAAGTGATAGAAGCAGGAATTCTAACCTAGCCCTCTGTTACTCAAGAATTTTGCTCTTAACCATTCCACCACAGTACTTCCCATAAATGCTTATTTCTAATAACCTTATATTTTTTTTTATTTAAATAAAGGTGCCCAGTGAATGAAATGAGGCAGAATCAAGAATTATGTAAACATTTGCGTGTTAAACATTTTAAACATTTGTTTAAAATGGTGTCTTTATTAAGATACTGGCTGATGCTATTGATTCTAAGTGCCAGAGAAAGTTACTCAACAAGTCATTATTATCTGTGATCATGCCCTAAGGCAGGCCTCAGGGTTCAGGCCTCTGCTTCTGGGAGAGACACATTATACATTATCATGGAGCCTTCTGGGTATTTCAGTAACTGATGGACTGTAGGGTCATGTACAAGGTATATTTATACAATTTCCTCACCCAACTATTGATATCTCTGAGTACTAGGTATCTAAGACTTCATATTTTCTCAAATTCCACCATGAGCTGCTGGATTTACTATTTCTGAAATATATTGTCTTTGTTAATTTTTTATGTATGGAATAATAGGGATACTCCCCTATGATCAGGAGCATATAAATACACCTGAATATTATACAATATATTGAGAAATTGTAATGTAAGTATTAAGCTACCGTTTCTTAGGCATTGGATTTAAAAAATGAGCCGGTGCTTTTGTCTTTGGAACCCATCAAATAAGAATAAAAGCTTTATAACTTGGAAAATCTATTGGACCTAGGACTGGATAGATTTTTATTTCAGTGTTCTAGATTACCAGTTGATTAATTTTTAATTACAGAAGGTATTTTTAAAAGATATACGGTGATATTATTTAAAAATTATATCTTGATTATTTTGACCCCATACAAAGATAAAAACAAAATCTACTCTGAGAGGTGTTGTTTTTTTAATTTCTTTTTATTTCCTCCTTTTTTTTTTTTTTTTTGCGGGGATGGGGGCAGATAGAAGCTATGGTTTTTTACAATACTGGACAGAATTAGTTAAATTCTATTTTGTGAGTAGTGTATTGGGTATGGTGGATATGGGAAATAAACATACCAAAGATTAAGGTGATCCAAATGTGAAGCTTTAAAGACTCCTTCTAAAGTTCCATATATATGCCATATAATACATTTTTAAACTATATTCTATCTACTTCTCATTGCTTTTCTTTAACTCAATATAATTTTTAATTTATTATTTTCCCTTGCAGTGGTCACATGTCAATCACATCAGAGCCAGCTGATTAGTTTTGTAAAAACACAAGGAACATCATAACTATGTTTACCGTTTGCTAAAAGTTAATTCAGCTCTGGATAAAGGTAACACCTCTTTACGAGCCCTGTTTAGTGCGGGCTCTGCCACTCTTTACCAGAGTAAATTCACTTGACCTCTTTGAACCTGTATTCCTTATTGGGGAAATAGGAATATTAAGATCTCTCCTGTGAACCTCAGTGCTATTGAGAGGATCAAATACAAGAACAGTGCACACGTACATTGAAAAATGTAAAACACTATAAAAATTATAAAATGACTTGGTGTTTTGTATTTAGTTTTCATAATGAGTTAAAAAAATACTTTCATCTGTATATGTGACCATTTAAAAACCTAGAATAGAGATGAAGAACTACAGGTTAGCAGTTACAAAACAGCCATGGGGATTTAGAGTCTAGGATAGGGTATATAGTCAGAATGATTGTAATGGTTGTGTATGGAGCCAGATGGGTGCTGGAGTAATCAGGGAGATCACTTCATAAATTATATAAATGTCTAACCATTGTACTGTATACCTGAAACTAATATAAAATAATTTTAGAAAGAAAAAGAAAAAAAAAAGAAAATCCCAGAATAATAAATTTATGTACATCTCAACAAATAGTATTTTTAATGGGAAATTTTTTATTGTTATTCCATGAGGCTCACAAATGAGGGGAAATAGGAAACACTCTATTTACACATTATGTGCTCTTTAGCTAGGTCTACAGATTAAAATATATCCCAAACTGGAAGCCCTTTGTACTTGTAGTATCCCAGATCTGCACCCAGTTTTGAAATTAGGAAAATTTACACAAACCACTTAGAGTGGTGTAGTGGTAAAGAGAATGAACTCTAAACCAGCCTTCCACCTATCAGCAAAATCACCAGCTGAGTAATCTTGGGCAAATTACTTAACCTCTCTGGAATCAATTCCTCTTTTATAAAATGATGCTATTTTACCAACCTCATGGGATTGTGATGAGGATTGACTCGTTTAGATCATTGCTTTGTACATAATGCAATGTGCATGTTTATTAAGATTATGATTATAATTATTCCTCCGGGTCTTTTCTCCTATTCTTTTCTAAGACTCCAATACCTAACATTCTTGTAATATACACCTGACACTTCCACAGTGTAATTAATAAGTATATGAGTATCTATGTAAGTAAGGTAAGTGAGATCTTCATGTCTATTCTCTTAGTTTTACTCTTGAGAAACTTTAGCCCAGGGACATGAGATATGAGACAGACTGGAATCCAGGCTTCTGACCTCATGCAGATACTTCCTTCATGATTGTATTCCTTACAAAACCACAACACGGAAAAAGATAATTCATGAAAGAGGCAACTCAAACCGAAGATATGTGTAAAATATTTTAAATTATTTATTTTATATTAGTGATATACTCCCATTATTGAATTATGTATATTTATGCTTATAAAATTTCATTAAACATACTTGAACATGGCTTTTTCTTTACTTACCTGAATACAATGTGAGATATTTTTTCCTAAAAGTATCTCTTAGAAAAAAAGAGATTTGCTGATTTTTTTCAGTTTATCCAAAGTTTTCTAAAGCAGAGTTCTTACTCAGTACTTTTATCTTGAACAACAAAATATTGCTTTGGGAAGACATACTAGCCTGACATGACCTTAATAAGTAACAATTTGGGTTTATAGAAGTTGATGGAATTAATAGACACAAGCAAAGGAGGAGGTAGCAAAGAAATCTAATATTTGATTATTAATCCTCTTCACGTGATAGCTCAATTCCAAGTGTTGGATTTTTTAAAATTATTTTTAAAAGCAATGCAGAGAGTTGACTCTATACTCAAACCTCTGGCTCATGCTAACGAAGTTCTGTACAACTTAACCTACTAGCAAAAATACCAGGTTAAACCTTTTAACTGCTAAAACAAAATGTTTTAAAATTGTCAGTTGCAGAATTGTGGAGTGTTTTTACATTGATCTTTTGCCAGTGCAGTTATCAGTATGTTTTGCGTGTATGACTTAATAAATCCTTGAATCATTAAAAAAAAAAAGGCAATGCAATATTGGAAGGTCTTAAAATACACCTACAGGATGAATGGAAAACAGCCAGGCTAATGTTAAACAATGTTAAACAAAGCCATCAGCCTGGCTTTGAATAAAAATTTTAGTGTCTATTTCATGTGTCATAGGCATATTTGAATTTAAGGGAACTACTTGTTAATTTGGAAAACCTCATAAGAATTTTATGAACAGGACCCCATTTGTGGAGGGAAATTAAGGTTGTGTTAATTAAGTAGTAGAGTTATACATTAATTTTAGCAGAAGAGTGATAAGAGTTAGTTACAGACACATTTAGGTCTTTCTTTGGGTGGGTTATTTGGATTTTTTTTTTTTTTTTGGTCCTAGAATAATTTTTCCATGTTTCTTTTCCCCAGCCTTAGATTTGTATTAGAAAATGTAAATTAATTTTAAAAGAAATTTTAAATAATAAAAAATTATTATTTGTATTTTTAAATTATTTTTTATTTTTTTATTTTTATTTTATTTTTTTATTTTTTTAAATTATTATTTTTAAATTAGAGAAAAATCACCTCAAAATAACACATCCTCCAGACTGAAAGAAGTGATTGTTTGTTAATTTGCACTGTTATACCTGCTCCCAGCTTCCCAGCTTTTCCATATTAGTGTACATAACCCAGAATTTGAGACCAGATTTTTTCTATGGCTGCTGGCTGATGGTAACTTGATTTTCATATGTATTCTAAGTTCTTAACTAATTTACTTACATTATAAAGTGATAGCCTTTGTCACTAAAAATCTTACAAGGAAAATTCTTTTTGGACTTTTTAGAACTTTAATGTAAAAGTCCAGCACTCGTTACTGAGAATCCTGAGTCCTCCTTTCTCTCCTCCTTTGTGGCTGTGAATCATGGCACCAGCAGATACTGGCCTTACACTTCCCAGCTTCCTTCCATACCTTCCTCTGCAGTGACTGACAAATCCACAGGCCAGTGCCCTCTAGAAGTGTTCCCAAGCAACTGTTGAAGGGCATAAGGATTTTCCCATTTTCTCTGATACCTTCCTGAGTTTGTAGGGAGAAAATTGGGCTCTTGACCCACACAGTGCCCTCTGCAGGGTGGTAACTGCCATTTATTAAAAGAGAAGCTCAGCAATTGGGTGATTTTTCCTGTTGATTCCTTATGGATGGTCTATAGAATAAAAATTCCAAATTTCTTTTTTTAGTTTTCTGATAAGGGCTGCTGGTCCTGTTGTCGTCTGAAGGAAAATACAGTGGTGTCCCCTTTGGTACACTTTAGTGTCCTCAGATGCAGGACCCAGGCATCTTCATGTAAAGAAAGAAAGGGAATATTATAGTTGGTCAATTGCTGAAAGAATCCATGCTCCCTCTGCCCCACGCTCCTCCCACAGCGCAAAAGGGAGAGTTTGAATCAGTGTTTGTAGGCCCTTAGTTTCCCATCTTGCCCAACTCCAGCTCTTTCATATCAGCACAGATGAAGCGATTATGAATTATATGTCTTGAACAGAAAATGGAGAGGCAGTGTATGAATCAGATTTATAAGCATTTAAGAAACACGGAAAGTACTCTGAGTAAACCTCGTCACAGAATTTGTGTTAGGGGGTAGACATGGCACTGTTAAACTGGGCTTTGCTTCTAGTCACTCCCCCTGCCCCCATATTGGTAATATTTTTTATATAAAAAATTTAAATACAGAAAAATCTAGAAAATAATATAACATTTCTATTTACCCACCACTCAGTTCATAATTTGAGTATTTTATCATATTTACTTCAGAACTTTTTAATAAATAAAACATTACAGATAAAGTTCAAGTTTAAAACACACTCTTGGTTCCATTCCCTTTTCAGCCTCTCTAGAGATAACTATTATGAATTTTGTGTGTATTGTTCCAGTCTATGATTTTATGCATTTATGATATATATGTCATATATAAATCCAAAATGTTCATTCGTACATGTTTTAAAATTTGTGAAAACACTCACATATTGTTCTGTTTTCTTCTGTCACTTGATGTTATAATGAATGAGTATAATTTGTTTAAGTATGTGTTTGGACTCTTTCTAATGACATATTTTGTGGTTTCTATTTATCATATGTTTTCCTTTGTTTTTTTCTTTCCACCCCTGTCATTTATTTCTAAAATTTGCTTAATTTCATTTCTTCTGCTTTGTAAGTTTATAGATCCTATTTCTATCTTTCAATTTTATTTTAACAAACTCTAAAATTGTTCTGTCTTTATCATCCTGAAGAGCAAAACCAGGACCTTTAACTTCTGATCTATTCATCCTACTCTCATCTTTCATGGTAGGCATTGTTTGTAACTGTGCTGTCCAGTATGGAAGGCGATAGCTTCATGAGGCTATTAACCACTTAAAAAGAATGAGCTGAACTTTTTAAATTTTAATCAATTCAAATTTGAAACTAGTATTAGATCCAGTTATTGGAAATTTTAAATATGTTTGAAACAACCCAGATAACTAAAACTACTATAAATTTTATGTACTCTAAATACAAATCAGGTATTCCTGGTGAAAACCTAACATCTGAATGGAGATGTGCTGTAAGTGTAAAATATATATCAGATTTTGAAAAATTAGTACAAAAAAGTTTGCAAGATATTATAATTTGTATATTGATTACATGTCAAAATGATAAAATTTTATGTGTATTCAGTTAAATAAAATATTATTAAAATTAATTTCCTCTACTTTTTACTTTTTTAATGTGGCTGTAAGAAAATCTAGAATTACATGTTATATTTCTATAGGACAGCACTGGTCTAGAGTTTCTATTGAAACTTTAAAATTTAAACACACAAAAAATAGGTATTATTATCTACAGGTAATAGACTTACCAACATATTTTATACATTTCTCATATATTTCTTCCATCTGAATTCATTTTTTATTGCCAAATTTGATCCTTTAGTAATAAGTCTTTATTGAAAGAAAGGTTCTCTTGATAATAAACTCTTAATATTTTTATTCTAAAATGTCTTTATAGTATTTTGCCTTCATTCTTGGATGACAACGGGGTATAGAATTCTAGGTTGACAGTTTTCCTCAATTCTTTGAACATTACTCCATATTTTTTTACCTTTGTAGTTGCTTATGAGAAGTAATTCTTTGTAGATAATCCATTTTTTAACTCTAATAACAGTATTTTTCTCATTTTCATTTTATTATAGTATTTTTTCATTGTATTTCTTTATTTTTGTTTCCAGTTTGTGTGAGCTTTCAATTTGGAAACTCAGGATATCAATTTGGGAAAATTCTCAGCTTATGTCTTTGCCTTCCTACTAGTACCTCAGTTCTCTGCTTGAGAAATGACTATTAGGTATATGTTGAGCTTCTCAATTAACCACTGAGTCTCCTGACCTCTCTTTCGCATTCATTTCTTTATTGCCCCTTGTTCCATTCTGGGCTAATTTCTCAATAGTCTGTGACAATGTATTATTTTTTCTACTGTCCCTGGTCTAGTATTTATGTTTCAAGTTTTTCTTATTTCAGTTAACCTACTTTTATTTTCAAATTTGTAATTAAAAAAAAAATTAACTATCTGTTTTATTTTGCTAAGCCAAACATCGAGCCAAATACCAGTTTACTCTTTGTATTTTTTCCTCATGGTAACTCTATTCATATCCTGTGTAAATAGTTTAATTTTCTAATTAGTTTGTTTTAAACTTATTATCTTTAGCCAATAAAAATATATTGAGGTAATTAGTGTGTCATAAATCTAAGTATATTTTCCCCATTGTATGCAGCCTGTAAAGGAGTTAGGTTTGAGCTGTCACTAGCATGGGAAGGTGCTGCCCAGGGGCTGGATCGAAATCAGGAAACAGATCAGCTGGGGTGGCAGTGTGCTTGGCTCTCCTGTGAGGCTGGGAGTGTGGTAGAGGTGCTAGAGTTGATAATGGAAAAATAGTAATCCATGACAGATATGTCAAGTTACATCAAGAAGTGGGCTAGAAGTCAAAGCTAGGCAAGTATGGGATGAAAATATGTTTTTGCACTTGGCTTGGACTTTCCTGGCATCCTACCCTCATCTCAGAGAAACAAAATGACTAGAACATGCGGGTGGATCCCAGGCACCCTGCCACTGATTGCTAGGTCCCTGTTCTTTAACTATGATAAAATCATCAAAGAATGAAAATTGCTTAAGGTGAATGTACACCGAGAATAGGAACTCACATTAGTTCTTGCACCACTCCTGGTTAAAATGAGAGCAGTTATCCAGATAAACGCACTGTGGGTGGGTGGGTGGGTGTGTGTGTGTCTGTGTGTGTGTGTGTGTGTGTGTGTGTGTGTGTGTGTGTGTAAAAACGTATCCTCTTACAATTTTTCCCATAAATATCTTTATTTCTGTGATGCAGAGAATTAAATAGCTTTTTAAAAAATCTCCCTCTAGAGTGTGTTTTCTAATTTTAAGTACAATTCACCAAAATATTTTCTTTATAGTCTCCAGAGAATACAGAGGGCAAGGATGGATCCAAAGTAACCAAGCAGGAGGTAAGTGTGTCTTTGACATTTTGTATTTATTTAAATGGAATTTTTACTATTGTTATGATTGTCTGTATCTGATCGAATATTATTCCTGTACAAGGTTGTTGAGACTACATAAACCAGAGATAAAAGTGCCACTGTGTAGTCTCCCTTGGCCTAGGTATATTTCACTTGGGTTCACAGATGAGGCATTTTCCACTTACTATGTTGTTTGTGTTTCTACCTGACAACCCTGCTGTCTGTTAAAGTGGATACTAAGAATTCCTTCTGGGCAGAAAGCGAGATAATAGGTAAATTCATCAAGGAGAACAAAGTCTGCCTTTCATGGCAAGGAAATAAAAGACTGTTGATTTAATAAATTCTCTGCTCCAGTGAGTGAATTATAAATTACTTTTTAGGTTCTGAATATTTGCCTAAGAGTCATCTCTAAAGTCTAAAACTCTGGAAGGATACACAAGGTGTCAAAATATTAAAGTTGATTTTTTAAATCAGAAAAAGTCTTGGGGCTTAGGGTAACTAATTAGGCAATAACTCAAAGAAGTTCTGTATTAAAATACAGAAACGTCTAAAAAGCTAGGAACTTGGAAGAGATGCTTGCATTTGACCCTCGGTAGTAATCATTAATGTTTAAAAAAGGTGGCTGAAAAAGTAGCAAGTAAGATGGTAACTGTGGTGACAGCCATTCACTTTTGCACAGAGTTTGCAGTGTGTTGAAAACTGCAGCTTTTATCATTGAACTTATAAAACTAAAAAGGGTCATGAGAGACAAAAACATCTAGTTACAGATTTCTTTGATTGGGTGATTCTTATTGTTAATAATTCAGAGGAGTCCATCATGATAGCAAAACCCCTACACAAGATTTGTACAAGAAACTCATTCTGCCAAATACAAAACCTTTAACAGAATCTATAAAGAGATCATTTAAAAGCAAAACAAATAAAACTACATATGACCAAATCTCCATTTGTTTACTCGACATTCAGTGTCTAACAGTTTGGGAGGTAAAGTTTGGGATCCAGAGTCAAGTCACTAAAATGCTAGAAGCAAATGCTAGAACCAACCAAAAAAAAAGATAAATGTTTGAATTTTCTTGAAAATAGAAAAATATAATTTGTAGGACAGTTGACTAAGTGTAATGAACCTTAATGTTTTTAGATTTGGCCATGAAATGTATTTGATTTTCTCCTCAGGGAAGGCTATTTAAATTGATCTGTCAGTCAGAAAACCTAGAAACTATTGCACATAATAGATCTTGATTAGTCTTTCCAATCCTTCTACACTAAAAGCAATCAAGCTGGTTAGAATATATGTAAAAGAATCTGCTTATAGAGTTGTCTTATACATACTACTTTAGCCATAGCCACAGAGTTTTTATTATTTATATTACAGGCATACCTTGTTGTATTGTTTCACTTTATTGTGCTTTGCACATCTTGCATTTTTTACAAACTGAAGGTTTGTGACAGCTGCTGAAGACTCAGATGGTGGTTAGCACTTTTTAGCAATAAAGTATTTTTTAATTAAGATATGTGCATTGTTTTTATAAGCGTAAAGCTGTTGCACACAATAAACTGCAGTATATTGTAAACATAACTTTTATATGGACTAGGAGACCAGAAATTTGCATGACTCGCTGTATTGAGGTATTTGCTTTATTGAAGTGGTCTGAGAGGTATCCCTATATGCCTTTTTAAAAATATTATTGTTTTTAATATTCTATTTATTATTATATGTATTATATTATTGCTAACAAAAATCTTTCCTAGACAAGACTCTATGTGTCATTTAAATCAAAACCAGATTAAAACTCATGATATGCCTTCAGGGCATCAAACAGTTATTTGAAAAATGAAAAGGTCTGTCTGTTAGCTGGTGGTTTAGGCAAAGAACTGTCAGACTATATATTGATTGATCCCCCCACATTGAATTGATTGAATTTTCTAATTATGTCATTTAGAATGTACAGCCTTGACTATAGAATGGATATCACATAGAATGGATTTTCTTTTGAAAATCTCTATCCCTGCCGTGATATTTGAAGGACATGGTGCAGAGTTTAGTATTTGGACAATAAATGACCAAAATAATATATTACAATCATCACATTCAGCAGTCTACAAAGCCTTTTCATGTTCATTATTTTATCTGACCCTTATAGTAACCCTGAAATGAGGGCAAAACAGATTTATTCATTGACAGAAATATGTTGAGCACCTATAATGCAGCAAGCACTGTTCTAGGTTCTGCAGTGAAGAAAAGAAGCAAAAATCTTTGCCTTCATGGAGCGTCCATTTTAGTGGGGGGAGAGAGAGTGAAATAAAATAGACATATACTATAAAGAAAAATAAAGCAAGAAAAGGGAATAGCCAATGTCAGAGAAATGATGTTTTTGATAATAGGCAGATGTTATCTTCATTTTTACTGATGCAGTGTTCTCAGGGAAATATATAATTTTCTCTACATGTCACAACTTGTAAATTGCAAAACTAGGAAAGATACCTGAATCTCCTGATTCAAAATCCTGTCCTCATGCCCTTTTTATGGTAATAATATAAATCTGATTATCTAATGCTTTTTCTCTGTCTTCTTCATTCCCCACCAAAGCTCTGATATACATTTTTCCCTATTTCCCAGTTTTGCACAGAAGATCATTTCTATTTAGTTCCTTGTTTGTTTTTGAGAATTGAAAACAACTTGAATTTTGGATTTTATTTAGAAGTATATGGTCAGGCTCAGGAGCATTAGGAAATCTCATAAAAATTAACATACTTTCAAATTCCGGTGGAATGACCCATATGCTTCCAGCTGTACTCAGCAAAGTCCAGTGATTCTACTTGAATCTAGCTATCCCTATCTTACTGAATTTTGTCATAGCAAAATTAGACTTTCATGTTGCTCTTGCCTCAAGAACATAAAAGCAAAAGACTTTATGTCTTCCAGAGTAACCTTCATCAGAATTTTCTCCAACCTAGGGAACAACCAGCTAATCAATAAATGCTTACCGAATAATTCCATCATGTCCAGCCACCTGTATACCACAGTGATAAACCCTCACATTGTTTCTGAAACTCTCTTGGTGACCTGTCATTCTAAAAGCCTTTCTTCCTTCCCTGAAACCATTTTTTGCCACCTTTCCCGAGGATTTCATAGTCAACGAATCAAGAAAAGTTCTTATTATATTTATTTTCATAATAGTCCTTCCCCGACAGCCTGAGTCTCAAAATAATATCTCGAATTCTGGTGTTTCAAAAAGGAAAAAACAGTTTAGGCTATTTTATATCTAATAAACATAGTCCAATCATTTATAGATTTTAAAACTGAAAGCTGATGGAACTTTCCAGGAAGGTATACACACTTGCATGCACTACCAGTACTGCTGACTGAGTGAAAGATTTGTCTCAACCTCTGCTATTTGCAGTGAAAAAGAAAATCTCTTATGGAAGTTACCAGAAAGGAAAAATTTTTTAAACATTTTTTTATATATCTATAACATAGAAAGAGCAGATAAATTGTAGGCAGGAAGTCATAAAGTGATTTTACAGTAAAAGATGTGCTTTTTAGGAACTGTTTGGTTTAGACAGCCTAGAGAGGCAAACTTTGTTTTTGCATTAATTTCCTAGGTTTTTGTGTTGAAACTCTTGTACATGACCTGAATTATAAAAAGATAGTGTGTCCTTTGAATTAGAACAGTTTTCAGCCCCTTGCGGGGTGGTGCTTAGGTTGGAATGTCTCTCTAGAAATCCCAAAGGGCTCTCTGCCATCACCCTGCTTCTTCAGTACGTTAGGGTATTCTCATGGGGAGGAGAGGAGCAAGAGCATTGGAGTTGGGGAGTTTTACACATGATTTGGCCTCACTTCACAGTTTACTCAGGGAAGCCAGTTGGCCAATAGGGAGGCAGTTATGAGTAATGGTTAACATATTTTGGCCCTTTTTCAGGCCCCAAACTGGATTGTAAGTGAGGCTTACCTTGGAGATATTGCAGATTTGGTTCCAGACCAGCACAATAAAGCAACAATTGCAATAAAGCGAGTCATATGAATTTTTTGGTTTCCCATGCATGTAAAAGTTACATTTACACTATAATGCTGTCTATTAAGTGTGCAATAGCATTATGTCTAAAAAAGCAATGTACATACCATAATTTAAAAAGACTTTATTGCTAAAAAAAATGCTAACCATCACTGGAACCTTCAGCGAGTTGTAATCTTTGTGCCCATGGAGGATCTTGCCTTGCCATTTATGTTAATACAGTCATCAAGTACAATAAAATGATGTAGTGGCCTTAGCATCTCCACTAAGTTCACACTTGCTGTATACATTTCTGGTACTACCACATTCTATTCATCTCCACATTTATTGAGGGGCCCTACTAGGCACTGGAGCTACAGAAAGATAAGAGAAGATGGTCCTGTGTGGTATAGATGAGATGAACAGTAAAATAAGGCCAACATGGTACATGTAGGTTGACACCAAATGGAGAGGGATTTTGATAAGGTTTACTCACCCCTCTTTAGCATAGAATCTGCCATTTTTCGTCTTGGAGGAGATCTCTCTGAGCATTCTCGCTCTGGCTGTGCTTTACTTGTGGATAGTTCTTGAGACCACACAGAAGCATCCAAGCTGTGATCTCTGTCTGGTAATTGGCAGGTGTTCCATTGCTCTTCCATGCTCAGAGAGCATGTTGAAGAAGCACAAGTACCCGCTTGCTGCCCAAGTTAACTGATAATGTTGCCTTTTCTTCAGTGAGACCTAATTTATGCAATTAACCATCCTGGGAAAGGCATCACGGAATTTGGGTTATGGTTCCCAGTGACTCGTGAGTTCATCATCATGATAATCCTTACAGACACTGGTACTTCCTGTGGAGCACCAGATACAAGCACTCTTCCCCTACCGTATGCCGAGCAATACATCCTCTTACCCTACACAGTGATATATATCACAGCCACCATTTAATCTGCACAGTCTCCCAGTCTTGGCACATTCTGCTAGCTGGCCTTAAGTCCAGCTCTGATCTTTCCTTGAGACCCCAGGGTTAAAATTATTCATGAAGTCTCTGGCCCTTCATTTCCTTCTGTGGTTTAAAGAAAGATGAGTTTAACTTCCTGTGGTTATTTTCAGCAAGAAATTTCTTAGATGTGGAGATGGCAAGAAATATTTCTTCCAGTTTGGCCTGACCAGATGACCTAGACTGACCTAAGCATAGCTTCAACAATTTCATGATTCCTTCCACTCATGACATGGGCTTCTAGTGATCATTTTTGCTGCCCCTTTTCAACAATTATTTGAAACATTTAAGCTATTGTAATGAAACAAAGTCTGTATAAGGCAGCAGGAATTAGGGGAAAGCTTGAGTTCATTTTTTTTCAGCAAATACTATTGAGTACTGTATGTTAGGTGGCACAATATTCTACTAGAGATAAAGCAGTGAATAAAACAAAAAAAAGTATGGAGTATTTACTTCTGAAACACTTTTAAAGAAAGACAGTTGTACTTATAGAATATGAAATCCCTTGGGGAGCCATCTTTTACTGAAAGTAAGTAGAATATCAATTCTGTATGCTTATTTCCGAAATGCCTGGAAGAGTTCTGTTATTTTAAATTTTCTTTGCTATCTCATTTGCTATCTTGCACCATCATTGCAGAAGAGATTTCCTGAAAAACATCAATCTCAACACAGTTTCTCTCTAAATTTCCTAAACTTCCAAATTAAAAGATTAGTGAACTGTTTATTAAATCTTAAACATATGCAATTAGTAAATAAATAAATGTTTATTTTGTTACAGGTAAAAGGAAGCCTTTCTCTCTAACTGCCTTTAAGATTTGTAGTCATTCTCTATTCTAACAAGGCAGGGAACTCCTGTCGTTTTGGTTTCTACGTAGTTATATGAGTCTCTTGTATTAACTTACAAGCTTTGGTTCCATTTGTGAGGAACAAGAGTCAGAGTGGAGACTAGTTTTTAAATAGTACCTCAGTACTCCTGCTGTCAATCTCCGGTGGAGATAATGGTTTGGGTCAGAGCCTAAATCAATCTTCCTTTCCTTTCTTTTCTCGCCACGCCCTAAATTAAATGGGAGAGGCCATTTCTTTCAACTGTGTGCCTGCACCTCTTTAGAAACACTTTCTCTTGGTTAGGGTCCGAGGGTTATTTGGGGTATGTTTCACTGTGCTTAACCTGGAGAGGGTGATAGGAGTCATACATTGCATTCTTTCAACACAGTAAGATATTAATGAATTTTTAAAAATCAATTTGTGTATAATCATCAACAATATATAGATATATACTTTGTGTTTCCTTTGTAGCCCACAAGACGGTCTGCCAGATTGTCAGCGGTGAGTACTTTAGGACCTGTTTGGTGTTACTTCCTTTGTCCATAGCAAAGCAGCAGAAGGAAGATTAAGATAGTGTTTCCCTTGAGTTTTTGTTTGCATTTTGGAAATAATGGTCACAATCTTTAGTAAATTCGACTATTGTTGCCAGGTGATTCCCTTCATCAGATGTGTTGGTGAAAAACAGTGGCCAGCCCCATTACCAAGAATATAAATCACAGGAAGTTGTTTGGTGTTGGAACTAGATCCCTGAAAGAAAAGAAGTACATTAAGCAAAATCGTAGCCTTTCAGTTCAATACATAGGATGTGCTAAAGTGGACAAGAACTCTTATTCTCTGTCCATGACTCACTTTAGTCCAAATGTTCTGAAAGTATTCTGACTCCATACACTTTAGCCTCATTTCTGAACTAGAGAATCTTTGAAAAAGTAATGATTCCTCTTTGCCACTTGGAGTCTCCCTCTGTGGGCCAGGCCCAGGGAAGAGATGAGGGTTAGATCATTAAAGCTGGGATGAGCAATTGTGGCCAAGCCTCAGCTGTGAGTGTGCTCCGGCTCTTCTCACCACTCCATGGTCCTTGCTGGTTCTTGTGCTCCTCTCTGCTGCCCTGTGGTGGTCCATCTCCCCTGTTCTGCCAAGACAGGTCAGCCTGGCTCTCTGGTGGAAAATATTTGTTAAAATGCCTGCAGCCCACGCTGCCCACTGAGATGTAGGGGGAAAGACAGTGACCTCTTGGCTAATAGCATGTATCTCCATATTAGATAGTACAGGAGCTGCAAGCCAATTTGGCCTACAGGGAAGCCTGGATTTCATCCTCAGCCGACACCTATGCTTGGCAGAGCTTAGGGAATCAAAGCAGAAATGGGTATTAGGACCAGTTACAAGTTCAGATGTATAACTGAGTTTGGATTGAGTGAGTCAGTGTTTCACATGAGTCCCAACCTAAGGAAGCGATATCAGAGTCACCAGAAAGGTGAAGAGGTGGGAAGTACAGTTGTGTGTGTACATAGTTAATCCAGATTCTGCAGAAACCCCCCAAAGATGGTGTGCTTTGTCAAATAAAAACTCTCACCATGGTTCAGAAGTTCCATTTTAACTCTTTTTTAGACTTAACTATAGATTATACGGAAAGCCGTTGTAGCCCATGGATCTCCAGCTCATTCAGGGAGTAGATTTTATAAGTAAATTAAAAATCGAAATTTAAAACAAGGCTTTTCCTGAGCACCAGGAACCAGCAATATAAGCACCTTCCACTGAGATTGTTGCCCATGGTGCTGACATGGAGCCTCCTCAGAGGGCAGCAGGATTACAGGCTGTGAAACCTCATCACTTCCTCTCCCATCAAAACACTTGAATGCTGAGTCAAGGGGAAAGAGCTGTCTTACAGAAAATAATATAAAAGGAAATTATTTGTTGAAAGTGGACAAAACAAGTTTGTTAACAGTACATCAAAATTTGAAATAAAATTTTTAAAATTCTAAAATATTAGGAGCCATGCAGGCTGCTATATTTGGGGAGCAGACTGCAGATTCAGGGTAGTAAGAAGATTCATAAAAACATTCCTTACTTTTCAAGCTCAATTTTCTTTTTTTTTTATTTGAAAGGCCATTTCTAACAGCCAATCTTCTGGCATTGAACCATCTACAATTTTACTTTATGCTTTTGATAGAAAGGGCCAGATTGAATATGAACCTGAACCACCTAGAGGCATTGAAAGGAACATGTATTTTTCTCCACAGGGGGAGACCCTGGCCAGTGTTTTCTATTTAAAAACCATTCCCCCTAGTGCTTAGAGTGAGGTACACTAATTTTTTTCTAGCTCCATAAGGGAAATACTTGCCCTAAAATAGCTATAGAAAACCAGAGATTTGAACTGATTTCCACCCCCCCAGCATCCTCATGTGCTACCCAGTCTCGGGGCCCTGGGAAGCAGGCCAGGTCCGAAGCCCTCTGTTTAGAGGACCATGATCAAAGGACAGGTAGGCACTGCTCATGAGAACAGGAAGGAGAACTATAAAGAACAACAGAAAAATAGTTGCCTAGCGGGCTCTTTGCCTAATATCTGTGAAAAATCTTAAACCTCGGGAGCTAATAATGGACATTTCATCGTTATAATCATGTTCTTAATAAAAAACTCTAGGGACAAATGAGGCCAAAACGTATGGAGTCAGTGCCTGGGTGTGCAAGAGATTCCAATCACCTTGAACTGGCATGGAGATGAAGAAAGTAGGAAGATGCTCAGCTCCAAACTTGAAATCTACATCAGAGGTGGAAGGATTTGGAGATGATTTTGAAATAGTTCCCCGGCAGCAGTCTTCATTCCCAGATAGGCTTTGCCTGTGATTATGCTGTGATTTCTAGACTGTTGGGAAGGCCAATGTGACCAAATTCATTGAGCCGTTTGGCTGAGGACCTGAGTCATTCCTCTTGCCGCTGTGCTGTGATAAAAAGGAAGAACAGAGACTTTGGAGATGGAAATTTAAACCTGTTCCCAGAGAGCTATTCTGGACAGGAGAATAAATAGTCAGCTTTTAAATCACACCTGCCATTCACCTGAGAACCTAGAATGAAAATAGTTATGAGATGCAGAGATCTTTATGCTGTTACCTCATGCCGAAAACAGAACAAAATGTTTTTTCTTAATGAACAAGATCATAGTCAAAATGGACAATTGTCTTTTGTGGTCTTTGTTCCTTTTTTGGTGCTGAGGGTTGTCTCAGTATTTATATAATTTAATTTATCTTTGCAGAAACCTGCTCCACCAAAACCTGAGCCTAAACCAAGAAAAACATCTGCTAAGGTAAGAGGTGCTCCCCACCCCCACTTTGGTTTTTTAAACAATGAATAAATTATAATTCCATATCCAAAAGTTGTCCAAGGAAGATCACATTTAATGATTCAGGCTAAGTGTACTGACTAGAAAACAGTTAACACTGCTATAGACTTTCTCAAGAGGCATAAAGCACATTTTAAGCTTTACCAGGAATGTGTTTTGGTCAATAAATTGAAGAAAGAGCATGTTGCTCTGAGAAACCTCATGTCCAAGGGGGGTTTGGTAGCTGCCTCATGAACATGCCATTGACATGACGCTCACAAGAGATGAGCCTGGGCCTGGGCAGCATGGCTGCCAGTAGCTCAAGGAGTTCGTAAAAGGGCTTTTGACTTCATATCACTGGTCTTAGCAGTCCAGTCTGATTAATAATAATCATATAATAATTAATACTAGCAGTTAATACCAACCAACATTTATACGGCCCTTTGCTATGCCAGACCTTGTTCTAATTGCTTTTCTCATTTAACCCACACATCAACCTTACTGAAATAGGTATAAATATCCCATTTTTCAGCTGAGGAAACTAAAGCACAGAGTTATTAAGAAACTTATTAAAAATAGCTTTTCACCACTCTGCCCTTCAGAGCATTGTCCCTTATGAATTGTTTGAAACCATGTGTATTGTGGTATAAGTAGGTGTTTCTGAAGCAAAGCTCAATTCTACGGCTTGGTCTCAAAATCAAGAGCTAGACCTTCATTTTCAAGCTTTTTCTCAGCTTGCTAGTCTCAAGCCCATGTCTCCACCTGAGGTGTTTCATTCACTGATTTCTTCTCCAGCTTCTGCCTCATCCTTCACCAGTTGCTGCTGCTGTTCTCTTCACAGCAGAACCGCTTCTCACTTCAACAAGAGATGAGGTCCACTGAACAAATACATGAAGGGAACCATGTTTTCCCAGAAGGAAAGGTCCAGTGGACTTTCTAAGCTGCCTGTTAGATTTTCATAGTGATTCATTATAGCTCAGTTGATGCTCAGCAAAACTGGGTTCCCGTTTTTCCCTAAAAGCCACCATGTTGGCCACGGTTCTGCTTTATCTTATGTTTGGATGGAGGTTGACGGATTTTAGCTAATGTCTCACATGTCTAACATACTGTTTGTCTGTGCTTTTGATCCTCTGTTAGAAAGAACCTGGAACAAAGATTAACAAAGGTGCTAAAGGGAAGAAGGAGGAAAAGCAGGAAGCTGAAAAGGAAGGTACTACACCATCTGAAAATGGTGAAACTAAAGCTGAAGAGGTACTTTGCATAAATACCTCCCACTGATTGAATCAGTGTCTTAAAAGAAATTGCTCGATCCTACTTCAGCCGGTGATAGCACATTCATAATGTCTCTTTTCATTGCCTGTAATGTTATTGCAGATCTACATCTCTCGCTCAACTGTTAATGTCTCAACCTCCAGAGGTACCCTACCCAGCACACTGTCAGTAAAGGGGCAGATTGAAACAGTGAGAGTTAAGGGTACAGTAGAAAATTCTGCATGTTTGCAGTGACTAGAATCAGATAGTAGTGTGGTGTTTTTTATTATGAACAGTGAGAGCTTGCAGGTAAAGCTTCTGTGGTCGTTTGAAAAGCAGAAAGCAATAAATGCAGCAAAGTGTTCGCATAATATATTTCTGCCTTGTCTGTTTTACACCCAGAGTTGAAATAGGTTTTGTGGTATTTCTGCTAAAAAACAGATGTTCAAAAGTGTGTGTGTTGGTGGGGTGGACTTTTCTTTGGCTTATAGTAGTTTTAATAGTAACTATATCTTTTTTTTTCTTCCTTTCTTTTTCCAGGCACAGAAAACTGAATCTGTAGATAACGAGGGAGAATGAATTGTCATGAAAAATTGGGGTTGATTTTATGTACCTCTTGGGACAACTTTTAAAAGCTATTTTTACCAAGTATTTTGTAAATGCTAATTTTTTAGGACTCTACTAGTTGGCATACAAAAATATATAAAGATGGACATTTTACCTTCTCATAGTTGTGCTTTTTGGAAATTTTCATTGTCCTTAAGTAAAATAAATATCAATTTAATATTAGAAGCTCTGTGTAAAATTGATTCAGCATTCCATGCATTTGCTTTAAAAAATTAGTCCTGTGCATACTGTGGTGTTTTTACTGTGCATATTTGAATTTTTCCATGCAGTTTTTCTAGAGCAATAATCAGTGGTGCTTTTGTACCTAGGGTTATGTGATTTTAATGAAACATGGATAGTTGTGGCCACCTGCTGACTATTTGTGGTTTAAAATAAAAGGTTTTCTTGCCTGCAAAATACTTACCTCTTTGTAGTGTTTTTACTAAATTTAGGCGGTGCTTCATTTTATCGTTGCAGAAGTTGTAAAGAATATCTACAGTCTGTGCCATGATGGCATCTCTAGTAAGTCAAACAGGATTGTTTCTTAATTTTCTGGCTCTTAAAAATGTTATTTTAATAAAATCATCTGAGCGTGCCAATGTAGAAGAATTACATCTAATACACTTTATGTTAGAAGTGACCGACAATGATTACCATATATAAAACTTAATAAAACACCACTTTTTTGATGTTCTGATAAACAGATAGTGTTTCACTAAACCAGAACTAGTGAAAAAACATAAACTCATCCTTGAGAATTTCCCACTTTCAAAATAGTACAGAATCACATTTGTACTAAAATACTTTCCCATTCGTTGAGGACTTCACAGCTTTGAAAACTCTTGACCCAGCGTGACCACATCTCAGGCTTGTGTAAACCTATGAAAGGAATTGGCATAGAGCTCCTTTCTAGGCTAAGAAATAAGGACATAGAGAGTATGTGGCTTACTTCAGGCTCACAGGAAAGAGAAAAACCAGGACTTGAACAAGGTCTTTTGAATTTTATACATAGTGTCTGTCTGAGTCTGTTCAGGCTGCTGTAACAAAATACCAGACTGGGTAGGTAATCAACAGAAATTTTTTTCACAAAGTTCTGGAGGCTGGAAGTACGAGACCAAGGTGCCAGTGTGGTTAGGTGAGAGCCTTCTTCCAGGTCTCATTGTATCCTCACATGGCAGAAGGGGCTAGGGAGATCTCTGGGGACTCTTTTTTAAGGCACTAATCCCATTCATGAGGGTTCCACCCTCATGACTAAAGCACCTCCCAAAGGCCTCACTTCCTTAACACCATCATCTTTGAGGGGTAGGACTTCAAATATGAACTTTGCGGGGGATATAAACATTTAAACCATAGCAGTGTCCTTCTGTGGAAGGACATAGCAGTGCCAGGAACAGAGGAGCTATTTTGTAAATGTAATTTTTTCGTTGTTTGCATTCCTGAGAAGTTTGGTAACTGCGTGAGCACCCCAGGGAAGCTGAATTCCAGGATTTCTCTTAGGTGAAGACTTGAATCTTTTAAGATGGTGAATAGCACCTACACTGCTCAGGGACTCTTGCAAAAGGCTGTTATTCCTCAGGGCCTTAGATGCTTTTCTTTTGTGGTTATCAACAAAAACAAGGCCCCTCCATCAACTTATATTTTGGGGCTCAGAATATACTCTTGTGTCATTGTCCCACATCTGTCATTAATCTGCAGATATCAACCATAGTGTACAGAATCTCGTTCATAGTTTCCTTCTCTTCTGATTATGAAATGTACCTTAATTCGTGAGTGTTAGATAAGCTGAAAATCACTTTTACCCCAAGGAAAAATAGCTGGTATCCTGTGAACACTTTACAAAAATATTTTCAACATTTTTTAGTACACAGTTGAAATACATTTATGGCCAGCTTCTAATTCAGAAGAGGAACATAAACTCCCTAGATTTACTTTTTAAAAAAATTATAAAAGTGTTACCAGTGATTTTACAAAATAATCAGATATCACGATCATATAAAAAGTAAAAAAATCAAAGTCCTTTCCCCCATTCCTGTGTCCCAGAGGTAATCACTGCACACCGTTTTCTCTATGACTATGTCTATATGTGCATATTTGCACATAAACACATGCACATTCACATATAATTTTTAAAAGGAAAATATGCATTCTATTTTGAATTTATTCAACTAATAAATTATAATTGGAGATATAAATTATTTCAAATATTGTAATATTGCCATTGATATTGCAGTAAATATTCCTGTACAGAAAGGTTTGCCTATTTATGTATTTTTACTCAATCAAATAATTTCCTAGAAGTGTAATGGCTGAATCAAAGGGAACATATATTTGACATTTTGATTATTGCCAAAAAAGTTGTGCCCATCCACTTCTATCAGTAGCATATAAAAAAAAGACAAAAATGGAAAATAAGAGGATGTGAAGAAATTGGAGCCTTTTTTTTTTATTGCTAGTAGGAATGTAAAATGGTACAACCTCTTTTAAGAACAGTTTGGAAGCTCCTCAAAAAAACATAAAATTACCAAAAGACTCAGCAATCCCATTCCTAGATGTATACCCAAGAGAAGGGAAAACATACATTCATACAAAAACTTTTACATGAATTTTTATAGAAGCTTTTTATAACAACCAAAAAGTAGGAACAATCCAGATGTCCATTACCCAATGAGCAGATAAACAAAATACAGTATATCCATTCAGTGGAATATTATGTAGCCATGAAAAGAACCTATACATTCTATTACATGAATGAACCTTGAAAACATCATGCTAGGTAAAAGAAAGCATTCACAAAACACTACTTATTATGATTTCTATAGGAAATATGCAAAATGGGCACATTTATAGTGGCAGAAAGGAGATTCAAAGTTACCAGAGGCTGGGGGAAGGGGAGAATGGGTAGCAACTGATAATGGGTACAGTTTCTTTTGGTGAGTGATGAAAAGGTTCTGGAATTAGTGGTGATGGTTGCCCAAACTTGTGAATATACCAAAAACCACTGACTTGTACACAGTAGTGAGGTCAGTGCCCCTATTTTAATGGAGCTTAGAATCTAGTGAGGAAGCCAACATTAATTATTAAGTAACATAAATAATTGTAAATCTACAAGAGCCATCACTGAATCCTAACCTCTTCCACGATAAACCCTTCATGTAGTTCCTCTAATGGATTCCACTTTGAGAAAGACTTTAGCCACAAACAAACCCATAAAAAACTAAATAAGTTAATCTATTGAATAGCATTTTTAAAGTATTATTCACCTGGTTGCTAAAGAATGCCTGTGGGAAAAATGACAATTTGGCCTTGGCATAATTAATGTTTAGTTGTACTTCTGGAAAAAAATCAGTGCTGAGTCCTTCTTGCAGCTCTTCCAATTATATATTTTTGACTAGAAGCTTCCAGTCTGTCACAAAAATTACCTGTGGAATTTGAATTTCTTAACAGGTAAAACAATTTGGGGGGAGTGGAGGATGGGAAGAAGGTGGCCTCAGAGTTGGGAATCACAGAACTAGGATTGACCTTTGTGGCTATCTGATGTCATCTTGAATTCCAAAAGAACTGCTTTTTTTTTCCTGAAAAATGTTTGAGGTCTTCTAATTACAGGTTTTAAATCAGGATAAGGTGATTTTAAAATATGCATTTACCCTTTCTGATGGAATGTGATTCAAGAAATTGGTAATGATTGGTACTCTCAAAATGGGTTTATTTGGCCTACGCAAAGTCCTACAAGCTGCATCTAACTAGGAACTGTTAAGCGGTTACTGTGTTCTGAGCACTTCGCTGAGGAAGTAATAGCAACCTCGAAAAGAGATATAATTTTTAGCTCTGTTCTTGTGCAATAAGACATACCTTTGGTCATGTGTAATTCTGGATTTTATTTATTTATTTATTTATTTATTTATTTATTTATTTATTCATTTATTTTTTATCTTTTGCAGAATATTTAATAGTGGTTCATCAAAACTGAGACAGAGTAAAATCCTCGAATGTCTACAATGTACCCAATGGTAGATAGATACATATGAAAACTTCACAGATCTTTTCTGACACAATGAGTTGCTTTTCATCTTACGTTCTCAACAGCACCTTTCTTGACCTATTTTTTTACTTATTTCATTCTGTCTAGTACTGTAAAACAGTGTTCCCTTTTCTATTTCCTCAAGTAGAGTTTGAGTCTCTGGAGGCAGGAAGTTTTTCATTCTTATGTTCTTAAGAGTATCTACCTAGTGCCTGTCTGGTACCTCCTAGTTAATTAATGAATGTTTACTGAAATGTTTAGGTGAACTAATCAAAAGGCCAAGTTGTTCCCCTGACTTTCAAAGTACTACTAACCTTAGAGGGAGGCAAAACTAAAACACATAAAAGAGGAAAAAAAGACTCCAGGGTACAAAATTAAGTGTTCCATATGTGCAGTTCAGTCTAAAGGCTCTAGGAGACCAGAGAAAACCATTCTGAGCAGCTGGGGAAAGATTTGATGATAATGAAATCGTAGACACTCTTGGTTCTTTTAGGAGGCATGGATGAGCCAGAAAGGAGCTAGAGGATCTGTCAGACACAGTGACAACCTTCATAAACTCTAGAAGGGTGTGGAGTCAAATATACCTGCAGTAAGTTCATCTCACAAAACCATGTTTTCAATACTTGAGCAAATCGTTTCAGTGTTTCCTAATTTCATTTATTTTATAGAATGATTGCATTGGATTTCATTAATGGCTTATAAAACCATTTTTTAAAAGCACTAGGATACCAATAATTCTTTCTGGATGATGGAGTGAGGGCAGCTGCAGGGGGCATACGACCACTTTCTCGGCGGTAACCTCACCCTTTGAGGCAGCTCCTAAGGCTCACTGGCTGAACCTGCGGAGCACAGCCTGAAGGCTAGTAAACCAGCGTACATACCTATAAAGGCTTAGGTGACAGGATGACTCCACTCAGCTATCGTTGTGCACGGGTTGTGTGGAAAGACAGAGACACTATGACTGGAGTAGAGGGCTTGATGGTGGGAAGCCGTGGGAACTGAGACTGCAAACATGAAGCACTCAGGATAATGCCTGGCTCACAGTAAGCACTCAGGAAATGTTATGTAAGTGTATTTGGGAATGTGATATTGTAGGCTAGGAATGTGAGATCCACATGGTCACAGAAGCCTTAAATAATGGTTCTCAGTGTTTGGACTTAATTCAGTAAGAAACATGGAGCCACCCTTCCACAGGGGAGAAACAGGATGAGCATGGTGTCCAGGGAAGAGGAGTCTGGCAACTAACTGGATCCCTCGATTAACTCATATTTTCCCTTTAATTAAAATATAGTCTAAATATTGCATACTAGAGAATTATTAGTTTTCTAAGATGTAATTATAGTTATTCTTAGGAAATGTATGCTGAAGTTTTTTAGGGAGAGAGGGCTATGGTAGCTACAACTTATTTTTAAATAATTTTATATATATATAATGTATATTATATATGCAACATGTATACATGTATCCATCTGCACAGATACAGTAAATATGGCAAAATGTTAACTGTTAGATCTAGTGGTGGGTGTATACAGAGTTTCTTATACTTTTCTGCAATGCTTGCATATTTTCATAATAAATTAGAAGTGGGAAAAAATGTTTCTCTTTCTCTTATAGGAGAAAGAGAACAATTAATAATGACAATTATACACATTAAGAGAGTATTTATACTCTGTGCTAGGCTGTGTAGTAAAGAATTTGGCCTGACCCAAGGAGAGGTCTGGCCTTTGTCTCTAACTTCTAAAAAGTAATCTTTAAATCCTTAGAATTTCCCAAGTGATAAGAGTATCTTTGTTATTCATGTTTCCAGGAGAAGGTGGGTGGAGCAGCAGGGAGATGGAGACTGTTCAAATACTTGGGCAGTCATTCAATCAATCACACCTATGTAATGAAGCCCCAGTAAAAACTCTGTACTCCAAAACTCAGAAGCATATCCCAGGTAGGGAGTACTCCATGTGCATTGTCACACACTGATACCAGAAAGGTAACACATCCTGAGGCCAAGGAAGATTTTGCCTTTGGAATCCCCCTATATGTCTCTTCCTTTAGTCTGTTCTAATTTGTATCCTCTCTCTGTAATAAACCATAACCATTAACCATGAGAGTAATAGTTTTCAGAGAGTCTTTGAGTCTTCCCAGTTTTACGGCATTATCAAACCTGGGGGTGGTTTTGAGAACTCTCTGAACTTGCAGTTGATGTCAGAAATGAGGACAGTCTTTGACACTATGCCCTAAAGCTTTACAGTTTGGTTAACACCAAGAGTGGCATTCTCCGTCGCACTTTTGTATGAATATTAAATACTCATAACATGAGCATTAATGAATTGGATAGCCTATTTTGTAGATAAGGAAACTTAGGAACAGATAACTAACTTGCCTAAGGTGATACAGTCAGTAAGTGGTAGAACTAGAATTTAAATGTTGGCAGACTGCTCCAGAACTTGTGCATCTCCTCGATAAGGAAAAAAGCTTATGTCAGGAATATAAGTGAAAAGAATTCCAGAGTAGGTAGGTTCAGGGAGCAGTGTAGGTTCAGACCTGTCTCTCTGTTCTCTAACTGCAATTCTTTGTAATAATGGACCTTGAGAATGAAGACCCTGAGGCATAGCAAGACACTGTACCCTGAAAGAAAGATTCAGCGATATTTAATACTACACATTTTGTCTTCTAAGGCCATTAAGTGGACTAATTAATTTTATAAAGAAGTCCAAGAGCTCTAACAGAATGGGCTTTCTCATAAACTTTTCCTTATCCAAGTAACAAGGCTGCCACATTCTCTGACCATTCTTGTTAATAGGAGGCCTGCTGTAAAATTTCAGTGGCATGGAAAAAATGCTTTCAGAGGGAAAGAGAGAGCAGTCCCACACCTCTCTCCACTAATTGATAGTTGACAATAATCCAATTCTAAATGACATGTGCTTCAGAATTCAAACATAAGAGTGGTAGAAGTTTCAATACCTTAAATAAATTCTTTAAGGAAGATCTATCTGACAAGTTATGCTCCTGTATACTCCTCTTTTGCAAAATCCAAAATGCTCCATCCAATAGAAAAGTTCAAATTTTAACAGGCCATACATTTTAAGACTTTGCAAGTACTCTGGTAATTTTCTAAACACAAACTGCATATGCATTAAATTTTGATCAAATTGTCACAAAAACTTCCAGAAAATGACACTATATAGGTGCAAGCAGAAAGTATGAATGATTATCTGCAGTAGTCAAACCAAAGTGGGACATTTGTTCTTTGAGTATGTGCATTGATGTGTGACCAATACCCACACACAGGTTGTGAGGATGCTGTTCTTCTCTTACCATCCCCCAAAAGCCCAGAGGTAAGCAACTTACTAGTAACGGGGAAAATAGGTGATGTTAAAAGTATATAAAAAATGAGAGAAATCCTAGAGATCTGGTCTATTTAGCTGTTTTATTCTGATAAACTGAGTCCAATGTCCAAACAAATCTCTACAAGGTTTTAGTTTGTGCCCTTCTGTGGAATTCCTTGGGTGGTTTATATGTCTCCTAAAACAAAAAATAACCCACAACTCCAAACATTGTGTCTTGAGATTATGCTTTGTTCTGATCTTTATTATAGTTATTTTCTGATGTTTTTCAATCATTAAAAAAAAAAAGCTTTCAAAACATAATTATGTACTGTCTTAAAACCTTATGTGAGAAAAAAAGAAACAAAGAAAAAAACACTACCAAAGGAAAATCTATAAAGTAAGACTAAGATGAGTCCTATCTCGCAGGATTGTTATGAAGATTACATGAATTAATATTTTTAAGTTGTTAGAGTGATGCCCAGCACATGGTAAGCTATACAAGTGAGTGAACAACGGAGCACCTGACGTTGTCCTCATTACAGGTAATTAAGTACCATGAGGCAGTCCTGGAGGCAGAGAGAATTGAGGTATAGTAGGAGAAATGTGTTTCCAGCGAGCCTCAGCTAAGTATGTTATCCCTTGGTTTATTTTCATTACATGAATATTTTGGGTCCTGCATACTTTGAAGTTTTCCTCAAGGGAAAAAGTTGAATTGGGACTCTTTGTGAGTAGAATCTTTGGCCTGGAAGGTTGGCGCCTTCAACTGTTTCTTATGCCAAGCCTTTGAGATTCTGTTCCCGTTCCAAAAGCAGACTGGAGCTTCCTTGCAAGTTTTTCTGAAAGAAATGAATGAGACTAAACTCCAGCAGATTTCTGCCTTTATGGACCCTTAACTAGCCTAATTAGTTCGGTGAATTAGCAGTGCAAAGGCTGGAATGCAGAGTGCAGCAGGCCCCAGCTCTGGGGGTGAAGACACAGGAGGCCCCGCAGATCATAAAGCAGGACCAGTCAGTCTTACAGCTGGTCAGGGACACTCAAGAAAGGCTGTAGTGAAAAGACGGCAGAAAAGCTACTGCCATCTTTTGGCTGATTTCACAGGAACATAGATTTTGAACTTAGAGCCATGCAAAATTGTATTTATACCCAAAAAAGGCTTTTTATACCAAGCCTAGTGAGCACAAGATATCACATCATTTATACTTTTGAAGTTGAAAAAGAGAAAAAAAATTTTAAGGTGGTTCTGAGTAGCTCTTTTCCATCTTTAAAAGGAGGAGGCAAATAACTGAAAAATGGAAAATGTCATCAAGCAGCGATAGGAGGATCCCTGTCAAATACAAGAAAGAAGTTTCAAGGCTTCTCAAAACGGTTTTACTCCACCCAATCAGACGCACTCATTTTCTAAAACAAATATTTGTTAACATCCCTTTAACTATCCTGAACTAAAACTCATAGATAATATAACATACCTACAGGCATTGTTTTGAAAACTCAGTATACTACTATAACTATAAAATGAAGAAATTATATTTTTAAAAAGTAATTTATAACAATGTATTTTGATATGTAAATGTTTGAGTGTGACTTCACAAGAAGACACAATGGAGTGGATAGATGCACAAAATAAATTTAGATTTAAGAAAAGTAAGACATATTCAGGGAATTATCCACATACTTTGTTAATACTTGAAACTTTGAAATAGAAAATAAATATCTTTATAGGTATGCATGGAATCACTATGATGCAACAGTTATAATTGTAGTGGAGACTCAAATACTACAAATGACATTGTTGGTGATGTGATTTTCTGAAATCACAACACTTGTTAAAGTTCCAAACTAAGCATAATGTTTAAAACCGTGCAAAAAGTGTTCAGAATATTCAGCGTGTATATGTTAAAACAGAGTTAGGGTCTAGGCTTAGAAATTTATTAACAGGATTCTTTTTAACTTACATGAATGCCCAGGGGGACATGTGAAAGTCATGAGATGTAGGACAATGCTACATTGTACAGGACTGTTCACACATTACAGGATGTCTAGCATCCCTGCTTCCTGCCCAAGAAATGTAATAATTCCCTCCAGACCTCACTCCCCCACCTCCCCACTTCTGACAATTGTGACAACTAATAACGACTCCGCAGAAGACCAGAACAGCCTCTGAGGACATAGTGCAGCCCTCATTAAAAAAAAAAAATGCCACTCTAGAACCTTGGTAACCTCTCCAGAAAAGTCAGTATAGGAGTCTGGGTATGAAGCCAGGCTCCAAGGGGTGCTGGATCTGTGCTCTTGTGTTTGAGAATATGATGGAACAGAGGGTTGCAAGTCACAAACATCCTTCTCTGTGTTTCTCCACTTTAACTTTTAAAATTTTAACTTACTTTATTTTTTAAAATCAAATGTTTTCAAAGTCAAGAAGTATGTAACAGTTACCTGCTGCATACTTCCTACTAAGCCCTCTCCCCAAAGGCATATACTTTTAGGTATTTCCTCTGGTGTTTTACATACATAATTCTAAATAATATGCTTTTCTCCTCTTAGGGCTTGATTTTTTTAAATAATGATAATTTTTCATTATATATAATAATATATGTTATATGTAAAATACTTTATAATCATAAATAGTATAGAAAGAGCAATTAGGGGGACCATTTTATAAACTATATGAATGTCTAACCAATGTACTGTATACCTGAAACTAATAAAATTTAAATAAATAAATAAATAAATGGTAACTATTGAGTGTCAAACAGGGAGTATGAATTTTCACATTGTATGTACTACATACATTAAAATTAAACTATTTTCATATAATGTTTTAGAATTTACAAGTGAGTTTGCACATGCATCATTTCACGTGATCCTCACAGAAATTTTGAGAGGGATATTGTTCATTCTCATTTAAAAGATGAGACATTGGAACACAGGTAAGTGACATGTCCAAGATCATATGACTATAAAATAGCAAAGACAGGACTAGAGCCCAGAATGTTTGCTCTTAATATACTATTCTGCTTAAGATTCCCTTCTAGTAAAAACTCCCTCAAGGCTCCGTTCCATTGGCACCTTCCTCCGGAAACTTTTGCTGAACCTCCCTAGGCAGATATTTTCTCTGTGTGTCCCCAGGAGTTTGTCTGTGCATCCATCATAGCACTCATCACAATGAATCATAAGTTGTTCTCTTCATGCTGCCCAAAGTTAGAATGTGAACTCATCAAAGCCCTGGCCAGCTTCTACTTTCTGTTCCTGTTCCTATAGCCAAGCAGGTTGTCAGGCACTTTCAACATGCTAGTCATCCAGGGCAGGGAAGACGCATCTTTGTGCTGGGACCTGTGCTAAATTCTGGGGGTACACAGACAACTAGACAGAACATATTCCCTGGCAGCCAAGCCTCTAGTTTGGTTAATATGTGAATGCATGAGTGCAACTCTCTCCAACGGATCGAGGAGAAATGATTTCAAGAGGGTAGCTACACAGAGGCTAAAGTCCTCTCATATTTAGCTTGCTTTGCACCTTAAAACCACAGTTATAAATAATCATAAAGAGGTAGCCTATTCTTGAAACCAAGGAATAGGTTCTTTGTTTTTATCACTTGCTACACAGACAACCTCTGAGGGTTGTGTGAACCAAAATCAACACCTCCTCCCAGCACTTTCTTCCTAGATTTGATATCTAATATTGGATTAAAAATTGCAGGAGAAGTAAAACTGTTTTCATTCATAGACAACAGAATGCTATATTTAGAAAAAACTATTAGAACTAATAAAAAATTCAACAAGATATTAGGATACAAGATCAACATATAAAAATCAATTGTATTTCTATATACGAGCAATGAACAGTCCAAAATGTTCTAAAACTGGATTTTGGTGATAGTTGCAAAACTTGATAAATTTATTTTTAAAAATCATTGAATTGTACATTTAAAATAAGTCTGTTTTATGGTATGTAAATTTCACCGCAATAAAGTTTTCTCTTTAATTGAGAGATATTAAAAAGGAATAACAAACATTTTTTCCACAAAAAGAGGATTTTATTCATTATTTATTTTTAATTCCTATGTTGTAATCTCTGGTGTCAAATACTCTAACCCTGAGGGGTAGAGCCCCATTTGTGGTATTTCTAGGCCATATCCAGAGTAGAAGTCAAGAAGTATGAGGACCTATGTCATAGATCACAGCATTGACACCAGAGGACAGAACTTTGACAATCAGGCTTGTACCACTGTTTATCTGGAAGTGCACGATGAGCCTAGTCATAAAGAAAGAACAAGAGGTGGTAAAAAGTCAAGTCAGGTAGTCAAAGAAAGTTCTGACGGGGTGGGAGTCAGGGTCCTTATTTTCTAAAGACACAAGAAGCACTGGATGTTTGGAAGAAAACATTACCTCCTTGAACTCCGAGAGTCAGTTGCCTGCTTAGACCAGAACAGAGGTGCTGGCTTTCATAACGCAAAATAAACGGAACACTCAGAACTCTCAACAACTTTCAGTGTCTGCAGACAAAGATGAAAACATAATTCTGAGGATGTACAAGTGAGCACTGCAGAAATTTCAATGGTGTGATTCCCACCAATGGCCTTCTGCCTTTGGCTTTTCAAAATCTTACCCACTTATAATTCAAATCACATTTGTAAACATGAAACATTCCCAGTAACAACTATAAGAATATTTAATACTTTTATGAACAATTTGTCTTTCCTATTTAGAAATATCTTGCAAATCATCAGTGGAATAAATTTAGATTCTGGGCTCAGAAGAAAAGTTTTTGGATAGAATCTCCCATGCTTTGGTAATTAAAATAAACAGGTGCTCAGTGGGAAAAACAAAGACTTTTTGTTTGTTTGTTTGTTTGTTTGTTTCTTTTAATGCAACAATGCAACTCATGAACTGATTTTGGGGCATTTTGCCTGTAGACATTTTTATTTAAGTTTTGGTTTGTTATTTTTTAATCTATTATTTTTCAGAAATATTGAGAGACTTTTTGTCATCTGTCATATTTTGGGAGTACTGTCAATTCTGGTTTAAAAAGAGTTGGCTATTTGTAAAGAATAATAATAATAGGCATAATAATAGTTAAGTACACATACTAGGCCTTGACATAAACTTGTTCTAATATTTTGCAAAGAAGTTTTAACAAGGAAACTAAAGCAACTTGCCTATGGTCACATGAGACAACTCAATAAATTTACAGTTTAGCCAGGCACTGTGCTAAACATTTTATATACATTATAATCTTTAACCTTAATAATAAATGAAAAGAGAAACTATATTCTTATTTCATGGATGAAGAAATAGGAATTTAGGAATAATTCTTGCTCCAATTCAGTAATAAAAGTTGTAGCAAGAATCCCATCAGACTGGTTTCTCTCTTTTATGTGGCATCCAGCAAGTCTTCTTTGATGATAGATGATGTGTATCAAGTTCTGTAAGGGTGTCTACATGAAAATGAATTATTATAATTTCCATAAAAAGCTAGTTAAATAAATTCGCTTTTGTCAAAAAATCACCATCAACATCATTGATAACAAACATTTGCCATTTCTAAAAAGAAGCCACCCAATTTTCATTAATGACAATGAGTTGTGAAAATTCCTCATATGTGTCAAGTTAATGGCCATTTTGTAGTCAAAATATGGGCTCAATAAGAGGAACAGCAAAAGGAGACAATTCTTGTGGCTTTGATGCAGAGGCTCCATTAAAAAGGTAATTTATAAGAAAAGCAGACTGAATGAATTTCAGGATGAAATAATAAATGTTAAATTGGGCTTTTTAAATCTTAGAAAGTTTTGTAGTGACCAAATACAATTTTGTTTTGTTTCAAATTTTCTTCTTTTATTTAGCATTCTTTTTTGTGTAGCCAGTTATTCATCTTTACCTGGTTTCTTCAATTAAATAAATTGATTTAAAAAGATATATTTTTAATAAAATACCTCTGTTCCTGATGCATTTGAGTCTCCATCCATGTCTTCACAGAGCTAAAGAGTAATTTGGGGTTGTGCCCTTTTCAGGACCAGGCGAATTATCACTCTAATGCAGTCAGCAGAGGGCCAAATAACTTTTCCCGAATTAGCATGTGAAAGGAATGTGGGAAAATTAACTGTATATGACTAAACTTCACTTTATTTGCTACCGGGTGACATATTGCTAGAACCAGATTCATCATCAGAAAAGGAATTTTTTGGAGATCTTGTGCAGATTCACTTCACTTTCTTGGTCATTAGTCTGCATAATAATAAAACTCACAGGTATTAAGTACTTAACTACATACCTGGCTTTAGTGCTTTACAGCTATCATTTTATTCCCCCCCCCCCGCCCCCCCCAAAAAACAGAGAAACCCAATGTGATATTGATTACATCAAGATTCATTAAGTAAAAGAACCATCCTAAGTATTTTAAACAAGGTGGAATTTAATACAGGGAATTAAGTGTTTACAAAATTTTTAGAAGGGCTGGAGAAGTAACTTCTAGGCTGGGCCTCCAGAAGTAATTTCCAGAGCAATACAGACTGGCCTGCTCAGTGACCAACTGCTTTCAAGGTCACTGAAACTAGTAAATTCATAAAGGTGTCTCAGAACAGGAAACCAGATTCAAGATGCTGCTTCCACTGTCACATACAGTATTTGACACCAAGGAAGCTGCAAAAAGGATACTGGAACTCTGCTACGGATGAAACCTCAAGTCTCCAGGTTTTTGCATGCCAGCAGAAAAATGGCCAACTGAGATGAGAGGAAGGCCTCCTCATGTTTGCCTTTCAAATTTCAAACAAATCCATCCAAATGACAGGACCTAAATCACATCTAAACCCTTAGATGCAAAGGGGGTCAAGAAATACAGATTTTTAGCTTCTCAGCCTCTACAGAAAAGGAAGGACCCAAGGAGGGAGGTAGAATGTAAGATAAGCAAGGCAATTCACATTATTATTCCAGGTGGGTACTATATTACCATCCTCATGCCCCTTTTTGATAGATAAGGAAACTAAGGCCCAGAGAATTAAATAAATGGCCCAAGGCAGTCTACTCTAGAACCTGCGCTTCTAATCAATTGGCTTTACTGTCTCCCTATAGTCAGGTTATAGTCCTTCATGCACATAGCCTAAATGAAAATTCCAGCAGCACTGTTCGCCAAAGTCAAAACTTTTTCAATGGTAGGAAAACTCCAACAAGGTAAATCAGAAAAGGGCCAAAGCCATAGTACACTATTAGATTGTTCCTACCTTTATATAATACTAAACAAAATCCACTTTATCCTATTGATCCAGCAAAGCTCTTGAATTTACTTTTCAGAATCTCTGACTATTGATTCAGGTACTATTAGATGTTACTGAGATGGTGTTTCAGCCTGGAAAACCAGGAATATCCGGGGATCCAGCCCCAGAAAAATGCCCACTAATCACTAAATTCAAATCTAAGTCTCAGAATTTACTGCTAAAATGTGATGAGGAGCCTCTTCCAGTGAGAATGGAATCAGATCTCCAGAGAAAAAGAAAAGATATCTTTTGTCCCCTAGCCCAGAGTCTTTTTGGCAGACATTGCCAAGTGTTGGCCAAGCCCATTTTACTTTGGTTGGGGCCATGTGAGTTCTGGACAGTGGAAGCTGGGAAGTAGTAATGTTCATTACCTGCAGGCCGGCCACCCCTTCTTAATGACCAGGCTATGTGTTCACTATGGTGGTGTCACACGATAGAAGGAGGCTCAGTGCCTCCTGAAGGACTGCCAACCACATTAGATTGAGATATAAGCAAACAGTACATTTTTATCAAATTAAGTCACTGAGGTCTGGGTCTGTGTGTTACAGTAGTTGGGCTGACTAATAGAGCTAACCTGGACCTTCTGCTACAGATATTCTTAACAAAAGCAAAGCAAGGTCAAAACGACCTAGCCTATGGGCAGAAGCAGGCCAAGGCGAATTTGTAAGGGAGTATGAAAAAGGGTGTTAGTCTTCAGGTAGCTTCAGTTTCAAGAGACTTTACCTACTTTGTCATCAACATCAGGCCTTCTTTTAAAAAAATTCATTAAAGAGTTGCCATTGCCTTTGTTTTGTTTCTGCTTCTCAGACCAGGGCAGCAAAGCTAAACAAAGTGGTGAAGAAAAAAAAAAAAGAAGGGCTAAAATGGAGTTAGAGAAAAGATGTTCTACCTGAAATTGCCGTACCTTTAAACTCCTAAACTCCTTTGACAGTTCATTCCAATCCTGGAAAAAGTACCCCCTCCCATGTGCTGAAATCAGATCTCTGGGATCAGCCCTTCTCTGCCTGGGGTGGGAGCAAGCTGCATGGAAAGACAGCAGGGAGAGAAAAGACTTGAGCTCACTCTTCTGGGGACCACTGGAGATCCCTGGGACAAACTACTCTGGGGAGGGATCCGTTCTGTGCACCAAAAACAAATGAGTAGGCTAAACTGGATTTCACCTCACTAAGAAGAAAACTCTAAAGCTTTTTAAGAGCACCATTTATATACAATAGCAAATACTTTCATTGTAGATCACTTTTAGCTGTTCATTAAACCAAATCCCCTGGGGATATTTTATGTCAATGCTTTGGAAATTACTCCTTGTTACTTTATGTAATTGAAAACAATAAAGCTAAGTGCCTGTTATGTTCTTCTGTAATTTGAAACAGAGACTGCCAACCTCAGGTCCTATCTCCAGGCCCCTCAGTGGCCTCGGAGGTAATGATGGGAATCTGTACATTATTTTCGTTATATCAGAAAACCTTACAGAAAACGAGACATTTTACTTAAAGCTGTATGAGCTAAATGTCAAGTTTCTGTTTTGTGACTGAGATTACATCAGTTTAGTACACTAATTATCTCAAAGGATAAATGATTGGTAATTGATTATCATGCTATTTGGGCACATGAGTAACAATTGCTCCACATCTTTGATTAATACAAATGGGTTAAACACCCAATAAGACTTTCATAAAAAACAACTTCTAGGAAATAGATTCCATGTAGGAGCTTATAAGTAGCAGTTTAAGAATCTAGCCAAAAAATGGAAACAACTCAAATGTCATTCAATTAATGAATGGGTAAATAAAATATAGTATAGCATAAATGGCATATTATTCAGCTATAAAAAAAGAATGAAATACTAATACACACTACAACATAGATGAATCTCAAAAAATTATTATGCTTACTGAAAGAAGCCAGTCACAAAACACTATATATTATATGATTTCATTTATGTGAAATGTCTATCAGATGCAAATCTATAGAGACAGAAAGTAGATTAGTGGTTACTTAGGGCTGAGATGGAGGATGGGGAGTAACAACTATTAATAGATATGAGATTTTTTTCTGGAGTGATGAAAATTAGGTTATGGTGATTGCTGCACAACTCTGTTTATATACTGAAAACTATTGGCTTGCACATTTAAGTGGGCGAATTTTATGGTCTATACATTGTATTTCAATAAAACTGTTAAAATTTTTCAGAATCATGACTCGAACTCCATAAGTTTTCATTTGACTTCACCCAAAATTTTTCTGAATTAATGGAATCTTACAGCCTGGGAATAAATTTGGGGTCTGGAGAAACAATAACGAAAGCAAACAATAACTTTGTCTTCCATCAGGAGAAAATGCTAGAACGTCAGCCTTCTCTCCCCATTTGCACTAAGCCTTCTCCTGCACCCTGTTCCTTACTCATGGCAAGAGTCCATGAGACAAGACTGTGGTCCAGGAGAAGCTCTTTCTCTCAGTGCTCTGTCCCCACAAAGGACCTAGGGCTTCACACCTTTTAAATTCCATGTGGAGAATAAGGCCAGTGGCCCTTCAACAACACCAAGGCCAATCCTCCTTGGCAGTTTTCCCTTTTCCCTTTGCAGTCATTTTATGTGGCACTATATCTGCACACATGACTCTTTCTTTTCCTCTTTGAGGCGCTTAACAAATTTCTACCAAATTCATCAAAGGCACAACAGCAATCTCCTAATTATAAGTTGTAAGTCAATATTGAAAATCTCAGAAAATATATAAAAGTAAAAAGAAGAAAATTAAACCAGTGGCTTAATCTTATGTTTTTTTAATTCAGATTTCTTCTGTCTTCTTTTTTATATTCTTTTTTCTATATTTAATCTTGTTTTATTATACATATTTCTATTCATTTTAAAGTCTTTCCAAAATATTTTTTTCATCATAATCATTTTAAATGTACAGCTGTTCACTAGTGTTCAGTAGTTCAGTAGTGTTGAGTATAGTCACATTGTAATCTTGCAAAACTGAAACACTATACCAATTGAACAACAATTCCCACTTCCCCCTCCCTCTAGGTCCTGGTAATCACTGTTCAACTTTCTGTTTCTATGAAATTGACTACTTTAGATGCCTCATATAATGGTATCAAACAGTATTTGTCTTTTTGTGACTGGCTTATTTCACTTAGCATAATGTCCTCAAGGTTCATCCATGCTGTGGCCTACTTCTTTTTTAAAGCTGAATAATATCCCATTGTATGTCTATATCAATTTTGTTTGTCCATTCATTCATTGATGGATATTTGGCTATTGTAAATGAAGCTGCTATGAACATGGATATGCAAATATCTCTTTGAGACTCTCCTTTCAATTCTTTTGTATACATAGCCAGAAGTGAAATTGCTAGATCATATGGTAGCTCTATTTTTAACTTTTGAGGTACCACCATACCATTTTTCATCACTGTTGCACAATTATATAATCCCACCAGCAGTGCACAAGAGTTCTAATTTCCCCACCTTCTCACCAACACTTGTTATTTTGTTTTTTTGATAGTAGTCATCCTAATGGGTGTGAGGTAAAACCTAATTGTGGTTTCGATTTGCATTTCTCTATCAATTAGTGATGTCGAGCTGCTTTTCATATGCTTGTTAGCCATTAACATATCATTCTGAGAGAAATCACTATTCAAGACCTTTGTCCATTTTTGTTTTTTTGTTGCCAAGGTGTAGGAGTTCTTTATATAGTCTGAATAATAACTTATTAGATATCTGATATGTAAATAATTTATCCCATTCTATAGATTTTTTCACTCTGGTGATGTGTCCTTCGATGCAAAGTTTTTTTTTTAAGTTTGATGTAGTCCCATTCATCTATTTTTTTCTTGTATTTCCTGTTCTTTTGGTGTCGTAACCAAGAAATCATTGCCAAATCCAATGCTGTAAAGTTTTCCCCCTATGTTTTCTTCTAGGAATTTTGTAATTAGGAGTCTTATAGTTAGTTTTTTAATTCATTTTGAGTTAATTTTTGAATATGTGTAAGATATAAAGGGTTAACTTCATTCTTTTGCATGTGGCTATCCAGTTTTCTTAGCGCCATTTGTTAAAGAGATTGTTCTTTTCCCATTAAATGGTCTTGGCATCCTGGTCAATTATCATTTATTTTACCAAATATGCAAGGGTTTATTTCTATACTCTCCATTATATTCCATTGGTCTACATGTCTGTCTTTATGCCAGTACCACACTGTTTTGATAACTATAGTTTTATAATATATCTTAAAATCAGGAAATGTGAGACCTCCAACTATGTTCTTTTTTAAGATTGTTTTGGCTATTGGTAGTCTCTTAAGATTCCATATAAATTTTAGGGTGAATTTTTTCTATTTCAGCAAAAATGTCATTGAAATTTTGATGGAGATTGTATTGAATCTGTAGATCAATTTGGATAGTAGACATCATAATAATATTACGTAGTCCAGTTCATGAGCATAGGCACTTTTGATTTGTGTCTTCTTTAATTTCTTTAAGCAATGTTTTATAGTATTCAGTGTATAAGTCATTCACTTCCTTGGTTTGGTCCATTCATAAGTATTCTATTCTTTTTCATGCTATTGTAAATGAAATTATTTTTTAAATTTCTCTTCAGATTGTTTATCGTTAGTGTGTAGAAACACGACTGGTTTTTGTGTGTTGATTTTGTATCCTGAAACTTTCATAAATTTGTTCATTAATTCTAACAATTTTTGTGTGTGTGTAAACTTTAGGGTTTTCTACATATAAGATCATTTTATATGCAATCAGAAAAAAATCTGATGTAGAAGCAATAAACAATTTTTCAATAGAACAATTTTTTCCTGTCATATTGAGATATAATTGACATATAACATTGTATTCATTTTAGGTGTATAACATAATGATTTGATATATGTTTGTATTCTGAAATGATTACTATAGTAAGTTTAGTTAACATCCATCACCTCACATACTTAAAGTTCTTTGTCTTGAAATGAGAAATTTTAAGATTTACTCTCTTAGCAACTTTCAAATATATAATACAGTATTGCAAACTGCAGTCACATAACTGATATAATGCTGTAGGTTACATCCCCAGAACTTATTTATCTTACAACTGAAAGTTTCTAGCTCTTGACCACCATCATCCATTTTCCCCACCCCCAACTTCTGGCACCCACCAATCTCTACTCTTTATCTATGACTTTGTTTGTTTTGTTTTGTTTTGTTTTGTTTTGAGATTCTATATATAAGTGAGATCATACAGTATTTATCTTTCTCTGACTTATTTCACTTAACTATAATGCCCTTACAGTCCATCCATGTTGTCACAAACATCAGGATTTTCTTCTTTTTTATGGCTGAAAAACATTTCATTGTGTGTGATATATATCACATTTTTTTATCTATTCATTCATTAATTGATACTCAGGTTGTTTCCATGTCTTGGCAATTTTAAATAATGCTGCAATGAACATGTGCATGCAGATATTTTTTTTTTCAAGATAGTGATTTCATTTCCTTTGGACAGATATCCAGAAGTGGAATTGTTAGATAAAATTTTAGTTCTATTTTTAATCTTTTGAGGAACTTTCATAACGTTTTCCATAGTAGCTTCAACAATTTATATTCCCACCAACGGTGAACAAGAGTTTCTCTCTTCTCCACATCCTTGCTAACACTTATCTCTTGTCTTTTTAATAACAGCCTTTCCAACAAGTGTGAGGTGCTATCTCCTTGAGGTTTTGATTTGCATTTCCCTGATGACTAATTATGTTGAGCACCTTTTCATGCACCTTGTTGGTCTTTGGTATGTTTTCTTTGGAAAAATATCTATTCTCTTTTCTTTTTTGCCCAGAATAAATTTTATATAACACTTTTACTATCAAAAGTATTCCCTACATCATTAAAATATTTGTAAACATGATTTTTAATGGTTGTATATGAGTCTATTATCTAGATGTGCCATAATCTATAAGAACAATCCACATTCTTCTATTGTTGGGCATTTAGGTTGTTTTAAATTTGTATTATGATGAACAATAATCCAAAGTATATCTTTGTGTATTTTCTTTGGTCACATTTAAGACTTTATTCCTCCCTTATGATAGATTCCTAGAAGTAGCTCACTGAGTTAATGATTGCAAACATTAAGACTTTTGAAAAAAGAATAACTTAAAAAAAATTAATTGAACATGTAACATTTGAGATACATTATGCCTATCTTTTGAGAACTTACACTACATTTTACATTTTTAAATGGCATGAAATACACTTTATACGTAGCTTTAAATACACAAATAAGTGAGCTCTATTTTTGATAACATTGGGCTCTTTTGTTAACTTTTAAATTTCTTTCCAAATTCTGCCCCTCTTTTTGGGGGTGCTCAACAACCAGTACTGAAGCAGGAATTCTGAGGGGCCAGAATGGGGTGAAGAGCCTACTCTAGAATGTACTAAGAAGCAACCACAGGGCCAGTTTTAGGCAAAGTTTTTAAGGACAGAGGGCAAAGCTGAGAGCCATTTCTGGGGAGATATAGGACAACCCTGAAGGGCCTGAGGTAAATTGGACTTAAAGTGCAGACCTGTGATTTAAATCAGGCTAATATCATAGCGGGGGGCAATTGACAAGATGGGAGATTTGGGGTTGTCACAATGATTCGAAAGGTACTACTAGCATTTAGAGAGCAGGGGTGAGAAATGCAAGAGACATTGCATGACTTCAGACTATCCTTTAAAATAATTTTCCAGACCTTAATGTCAGTAGATGTCCCACTGACATAGACTGGGCTAGTTTTCTGTTGATGCATCTAGACTCCACCCTGAATTCTGTATGTTTAGCCATTAAGGACCATAGAAATGTGGACATTCACTGAGTGAATAACTTCAAAGTCCCTAAATGGGGATCATTGAATATTGTATACCTTTTAAACGTGTGCGCTCATAAATAATGGGTTGAGAATAAAAAGGAAAAATTTATTAAAAACCTGTTATATACCACAAAGTTTATATATTAGTTTCCTGTGGCTGCTATAACAAATTATCACAAACTAGGTGTTTTAAAATGGAAATTTATTCTCTCATACTTTGAGAGGACAGACAACTAAAATGAAGGTGCCAGCATTTGAAGAGGGGGCTGCATTCCCTTTAAACACTCTAGGAGAGAATCCACTGGTTCTGATAGCTGCAGACACTCCTTGACTTGTGGCTATTTCCCTCCAATCTCTGTCTCCAATGACCTTCTCCTCTCATGTCTATCAAATGTCCCTCTGCCTCACTCTCATAAGGATACTTGTCATTGAATTTAGGACCCAGTTGGCTAAACCAGGATGATCTCCTCATCTCAAGATTCTTAAACTTAATTATATAGTCAATGATCCTTTTCCCAAATAAGGTAACATTTACAGATTCTAGGGATTAGGACATAGATATATTTTGGGGTGGGGGTCAACCATTTAGCTCACTGCATTTTACTTCCAGAATCTTGTCAAATTTTCCAGCAATTTTGTGACAGAGGAAGAAATGAAATTTAGAAAGAATAAGTACTTGGCCAAAGCATCCTGGTGTATTCCACAGCTAAGATTCACCCCTAGGCTCCTGACACCTGGATCCAGTATTATTAAGATCTGCTTTGTGCCTGGTCACTTACATGGCACTGTCCTCACTAACGCAAAGTCATCTTCAGACAACAGCGTTCACAGGTGACCTTGAACACTCTGCTGGTCTCGACCTAAAAGAAGTAAAATTCTCTTTGCTAAGGAAGAATTCAGTGTAATAAAAGAAAAACTATAGTCAAGAGATTAAACATGTTCTTTTCACAATCAATTCTAAATAGGTATCAACTTAACCTAAATTTAGATAATTATGCAATGTTCCAAAAGTGCCTTTTTCCATTTTCTTAGCCCCTGAAGAAAAGATGCTTTTTTTTTTTTTTTTTTTTTTAGCTCAGTCCAATTTATTCTCTCGACTTTTGTTGAGTACCTACTATAATTTACGGTATAAACCTCCTTTGAAATCCTTCTTCCCTCATTTTGGACATTTTTATTTTAGAGTACGGATACATTTGAACTCACAAAAAATAAAAAGGCATAAAGATATTCTGACATTCTCAACATCCTGAATTATTTTTTAACCTAATTTATTGAATATTAACTTTTCTTTTACTCTTTTTCTTTGCTTAAATCTAAGATGTTTTAAATAGCATTAAGATTTTATGTAACTGCAACTGGTAATGTCTAAAAAAGATTTTTTTTTTTAAAATAAAGCTTTTTTTACAATTCAGATTTAGAATTGGTTTGAAACAGGGCCAGGGGTGCACTTTCAGTTAGGCCCATTAAAGCAATTGTAAAATAAAGAGAATGCCATGCTGCTTTTGAAAGCTAGTCTGTCCTTCTACTAAGGATGAATTTTCAACAGATATATATTACTATGCCTCAAAAGTGCTATATCTCACATAGTTTGAAAAGTTGATAGTGTAGAATCATAGCATCTTTTAGGGAAGGGATAGATTTCTTGGTAATCTTGTGTGTTTAAAAAAGTAATATACTTAATAAACTCACACATGCAAGTAACATCTGTTATCACTGATTGGGGAAATTTAGTGGAAACACAAAAATTGAAATGACATTGATATGTCCATGTTGGAGAGGATTTGCAGAAGGTAATCCTGTTTAGATACTTTAAGATGTAAATAGTGCCCATCAGGGAATATAGCCTCCCTCCACATACTGGGTTTTCAGATAAACAAGTAGGGGAAATTTGCACTAATTCTATAGGGGCATAATTAAAAATAATTAGGAAAAAAACATGTATTTTATAAAATAAATTCAGGAAAACAGACAGCGATGGATTTTGGCTTTTCAGAAAATGGTGAGCATGTAGCACAGGCTTGGGATCTAAAGTCCCAGTGATGCAAGCTTCCTTCCTTGTATATACCTACCAATTTACTTTAAAAGAAGGAAGGAAAGAAGGAAGGAAAGAAGGAAGGAAGGAAGGAAGGAAGGAAGGAAGGAAGGAAGGAAGGAAGGAAGGAAGGAAGGAAGGAAGGAAGGAAGGAAGAAAACAAAGGAATAATACCAGGGATGAGAAGTTATGTGCTTAATGACTCGGTCCTTGGCAACTGTCAATAAGTATGTTAGTTAAAGGCAACCAGAGTACAAAAACTGCAAACTCTAGAAAATACTAGAGATAGATTAGATAGATAGATAGATAGATAGATAAATCTTATGGTGAAATGAAAAAGTAAGCAGAATGACAATCACTGCTGCCTTTTGCTACAATAACAAATAATGGCCAAATCTCAGTACATCTACAAACATTTATTTCTTGCTCAGATTACATGAAAGCTATAGATTACCTTTCACTTGGTGTGGTAGGCAGGATAATGTCCCACCTCCACCAAAAGAAATCTACTTCCTAATTTCCAAAACCTGTGAATACATTACATTCTACAGCAAAAAGTACTTTGCAGATTATGATTAAGGTTACAGACCTTGAGATGGGGAAATTCTCCTGAAATGGCCAGATGGACTCCATCTAATCACATGAATCTTTAAAAGCAGAGACTCTTTTCCAACTACAGTCAGAGAAAGAGGTGTGATGACAATAGGGTTGGTGAGATTTGTGAGAGAGACTAAGTCTGTTATGCTTACCTTCAAGCGAACACAAAGCTGCTGACTCGTTGATTTTAATCTGGTGGGATCCTTACTTACTTTTGACCTACAGAACTGCAAGATAATATGTTTCTTTTGCTTTAAGCTACTAAATTTATGGTAATTTGTTACTGCAGCAATAACAAACTAATACATTTGGTGAAGCAGGAAAGTGAGTCACCTGAAGACATATGCAGATAGTATCCTTAATTCCCTGGTGTGAATGCTCCAGGAAGATCAAATTCCCTGAACCTCAGCACCAGGTCCTCATCTTTGACCCTCACGCATATATGAGGCTTTCTGAGGTACATACACTGCGGCTCTGCCATGGCCCACCAGGCATTATTTCCAACCCAGAAATTTCTTCTAGTTTATCTTATCCAGTTTCCTCAGTTTGTGTTTGTGAAGTGACATTTCAAATCCTCTTAGTTTAATTATTCTGCATGAGGTAAAGTGGGAAAATACACTTTGGCAACCCTGTGGCTCTCTCTCCAGTGGGATCAAGCAGTTTGCAGTGGATCAGGAAAAAGATTTTGGAAGTACATTTGTTTTCTACTGGAACAGTGTTTGACAATGTAGTTTATTCGTATTGCTGAAACTGAGTGCTTATAATGTTAGTTTCTTCTGTAGTCCTTGAAATATGGACGTATTTGAACTGTTAAACTGCATTCTGATTAAATCCACTTAAACCTTATTGCAACAAACGCATGTCTGTATTTTCATTCTTGACTGAACATACTGTTGCGCAAAACAAGTATCTGTCTAGTTCCAAAGGGGATACTCAGGAAGAAACCATAAGAAGAAGGTTTAATTAAAAACAAAGGCAAAAGTGAGTCATTGGAGAAAGTTAGAAAAAGAATATATGCAAAAGCAAAGGTACACTGATTCTAAAACATTGCTTAAAACAGATTGAAAGGAAATGGTCACTGACTGGAGGTGAGAAACAGTCACACATAAGTTATTATGAATGGTTTTCTTTGCACATAAAATAGGCTGAAAAATGGATTGGAACAGCACTAAAGGCATGATAAATAAACGGACTAAATCTACTGAGGAGAAACAGATGTTCTCTTGGAGAAAGACACTGTAAAAAGAATGAAGCCATTTGTCAAATAATGAACCAGAATGATGAAATTCATATTAATTGACATCGTAAAGTTATTATATAATATTTTAATATTTTTTAATAAGTATTCTTTTCAACATCAAAGAATTTAATAATGTTGAGAAGCTTGTTTAGCATCCTCACAGAGTTTAATTTCTGGATTTCAAATGTGCATCACCAGACAAACAGAATGTAATATTAATGGAGCATTACTTTGCCCAAAATATTGACTATTTATAATAATCAGTCATTAAAAAAAAGCACTGTCATGATTTGACTGCTAGAGATTGGCAGAAGATAAGGTTGTGTTTTTAAACTAAAGATATTTATTTATGTCAACTTTCTTTCCATTATAACCCAAGTAGAAGCCACAAGAATATATGATATATTTCCCCTTGAGAGACAGCTAAGCGTGAACATTAAGAGCACTGGACTTGGTGCCAAAACGCCTGGGTTCCCTTTCCCATTCCTCTGCTTCTGGCACTGATGACACTAGGAGGCCCCCGAGAGCCTATTCTCTACCTGAAAAACAGAGATAATGTTACCTATTTTTGCCTAAGTCACAAAATGAGGTAATATGATACAGTACAACATAAAAGTGTTTTGTAAATTTGAAAGGGTTCTACATATTAGGGTCCTTACATTAGGCTTAAAAATACATAGTATTCTATAAGTCATTGACATACCAATAGAGCACAAATATATATTGTTATAACTTTTGGTAGAATTTTATCAAAATTTAAACTAATAGTTTCTGATGTGGTTCTCGTCATTGGCTTAGGCTGTGTGTGTTTATAGTGATGTCCATTGCATGTGAATAATTGGAAAATAAATGTCTTTTTCATAATTTTGTTAGAGCTAGATTTTTACTTTTGTTTCTAGGTTTTTTTATATTTGTTGTTGACAGTCAAATTGTGTCTTTATTAAGGTACCAAAACAAGTGTTAAATTCACTGATTTATTGACCAGAAAGTATTAATCACTTATGTGCATAGCATTATACAAGGTACTATTCTGTAAATTCAGCAAAATGAGCAATTTGATTTTTTTTCCTTTTCTAAACTGACTAGCTCTTTGTCTGAATTAATCAAATCAACCAGTAGGTTTTTGGCTTTCTGTAGACACAGCTTAAATGTCACTTCTATCTCCAAGCTACTATTTTGAGAATTGGTGAAATGTTGGTGGAAAACACTTTACTATTTAGAAATAGAGTACTATACAGTAAGGCTCATTAGAAAGTTATTTTTACTTTGTAGTTTTTATTTCATTTAATTTTTTTATTACAGAAAATTTTAGACATGTGCATAAACATATGGAATAGAAAAGAATTCCTCCATTCACCTATCCCAGCTTCAACAATTAACAACTTATGGTTAATCTGGCTACATCTGTACCTCTAATCTACCCTCCCCTAGCCCATATTATTTTGGAGCAAATATTCAAAATCATATTATTTAATACTTAAATACTGTAATATGTAACTCTAAAAGATAGGATTAAAAAAAATAACCACATAGCATTATCACACCCAAAATAAAGTTAACACTAATTTAATAATATCATCAAATATTCAGTATGTATTCAAATTTCCAACTGCTTTATAATATTTTTTTGCAGTTTTTTTCCAATCAGTGTTTAAATAAGGTCTGCATATTGTGATTGGTTGCTATGTCTTAATTCTATTTTAATCTTCCACTCTCTCTCTTCTTTCCTCTTACAATTTATTTGTTGAAGAAACTGGGTCATTTGTCCCATCCTCTTTTCTACAGCTTAGATTTTACTGAGTGCATCCTGTGATATAGTTTAACATGTTTTTCAATCTTATGTGTTTCCTGAATATTATTAGTTGTGTATAGAACTGTGCTGTCCAACATAACATCCATATGTAGCTTCTTTCTAAAAATACACTTTCTTATTTTAAAATAGTTTGATTTACAGAAAAATGTAAAGGTAGTATAAAGAGTTTATACCCAGTTTCTCCTATTATTAACAATTTCAATTAGTACGGTACATTTGTTATGGTTAATAAACAAACATGAGGTCTCTAGCTCTTTTTCGGTTCCAGGAACCCATCCAGGACACTGTATTGCATTAAGTTGTTGTATCTCCTCAGGCTCCTCCTGGCTATGATACTTTCTCAGTCTTTCCCTATTTTTTTTTATAACCTTTACAGTTTTGAGGGGTATTGATGAGGTATTTTGTAGACTGTCCTGCAATTGGGATTGGTCTGATGTCTTTGTCATGATTAAACTAGAAGGGCTTTAAGGAGGAAGACCACAAAAGTAATTTTCATCTTATCACTTCAAAGGTACATATTATACACATGATTTATCACAGTTGATTTATCACTTGGCTGAGGCAGTGTTTCTCAGGCTTCTCCAATATAAAATTGTTCTCTTTTCCCTCTTTCCATATAGTCCCCTTTGGAAGGAAAGCTCTCTTTGAACCTCCTATTTACAGAGTGGAAAATTATGCTCCACTTCTTTTAGGTGGAATATTTACATAAATTTTTTGAATTCTTCTGCATGGGAGATTTGTTTCTTTTCCCTTATTTCTTTATTTAATCATTTATTTATATCAGTATGATTCATGAATATTAATTATATACCTTGGGTAAAACCTATACTACTTTAATTGTTGCTCAAATTGTTCCAGCTTTGGTCACTAGGAGCTCTTTAATTGTCTCCTGTGTCCCTTTGTCATAACCCTATCACTGTAAGTGTGTGTTTTTTGGGGGCTAAGGGGGTGAGGGGAGTTAAGTACTTCCTTATTTTTCAGCATACAAGATACTCCAGGCTGATCATGAATATTCCCTGCCTCCATCCTAAAATCAGCCATTTCTCTAAGGAGCTTTGGTTTCTTTTATTGGAAAATGGTATTAGAAACCAAGATCTGGGCACCAAGTTTAATAAAGTATTTTTAAATCATTCTTTTACTGCCTTTTTGTTTATTTTGAGAAAATTTTAAATGATTTCTGTTATAGTTTGTTATTATAAAATTTTAATTCTTTTGTAGTTCCAATTTTCAAAAGTCCATTTAGTTTAAAATATCTGACCATATTGAATATTAAGCCTTTTATTTCAAGCAAGTAATTTACATATATATTTTATTTTTATATATCTTACTATTAAATCAAGAGTCTGAAAATTTGAATTTTTCTACATCGTGCCAATTCAATCAGTTCAAGTGGCTATTTGGTTAAGTAGTGCTAAGTGTCTGTGACCTTTGACTGTTTTTTTCTTTTTTTTTTACTATTTAGTAAATTGACTAAATATTTTAACATCTTGTAATTACAAAGTACCTAAGGAAAGTGAATAAAATGGCAAATATCGTAAGGAAAGATTATGTTTAGTTCTGTGGAAACCATACAGTAAAAAGTTATTAAGGCAAATCCTTGTAAGGTAGACTTTCTGAATAGCTAGATAAACCAATAGCTAATTTTTTCATTGTAAAATTTATGAAGTACTCGTTACGAAAATAAACAATGGACTTTTTTTAGATTTAATACTAGAAGAATAAAACATCTTCAAGGATTGTCATTTCTATACAAAATATACTAATTACATTTTTTCATCTATTTGTTAAAGGACTTTTCATAGAATTTATTATTTAAAGATAGGTTTATGAAAGTTATCCATTGAGATTCCAAAGCCAGGCAAACTCAACAAAAAAACTTACCAACTACTTGACACTGGGCAAATCAGTCTTTCTGTGTTGTTTCCTCCTTTCTAAATTCAGTTTTAAGACAAATTGGTTCATATATATTTTATTTTCTTTCTACATACTTTAATAATACTTTTCTTTAGTAATTGTCGAAATTAAACATTTTGCTAATTTATCCTGACTTCAATATCAGTCCAAATTAGTGGAATTTTTGCTATAGTTAATATGTTTTCTCCATATCAATACTGTAATGGGAATTTTATATATATATAAAAGAGTTGTTCTCTTTTGCATTTCTTAGTGTGTGACCTTTGCTCATTCTGCTAAAGGCATTGAGATTATAGTATAGCTAGAATGCAAAAACAAAAAGAGTTTCAATACTCAGCTTTTAATATTCAAGGCAGGGTTTTTGAGTTTCCAGCAAGGAAACACTTGTGAAATCCAGGCTTTGTTGAAAGATTCCACAATTTTCTAAATACTTTTAGCTCCATGCTGACTTTGTCCATGGAAGTTATCAAACGCCAGGGATAGACAGAATTCAGGATAAGACCTGAGGGAAGACCTTGCAACTTGGGAAGATCATGGAGAAGGACAAGGAGAAGTCAGGCCACTTTTATGGCCTAGGCGAGATTTTCAGCGAAGAAAAGAGAGACAGGGGTAAGAACTGACAAATTTCAGGGGTGAGGCAAAGAAGCAAATGGTCCAGTGGGGGGTGTTCACACAATGACCCACAGTGCAAATGGGACTATGAGCAACCAGCAGTCACAATCCAGGGACTAGACCAAGCACTCAACTGCAGAGACCAGTGAGGGTTCACTGAAGTCACCATCTGAATCCAGAGCTCCTTCTCATCACCACTTTCCCCTCATATGACATCATGCCAGTATCTTAGAGTTGAATACATGGAAGAAAAGAAAAATGTCATATAATTAGCATTTTCTCAAAGAGATTAACATGCCTCAAAGAGACTGATTAAACAACCAAAAACTCAGTTATAGTGAATCTGTACATTTAAAACACTTGTATTATCCAGTGGGTGAGAAAGAATAAATCAGTTATGAGAAAAAATGTTATTAAATTTCAGCCCCACTATAAACAGAAAAAGATTTGAAGATGATAAATGCTTTCCCTTACCTGGTTGCTCTGAGAATAAGATAGAACTGTCCATAGAAAGCAACTTTAAAAGCGAGAGCACTCACTGCAGGTAATGACCATAGCAGCTGGAATCAGAACCACATGAGCAGCAGGCACATCTCATCTCTGGGCCAGGAGATGAGAGCATGGAGGAGAAATCAGGTTCAAACCAATTACAAGGAGTCAGGAAGAAGAAACCAGAGTCAAGAGCTGCAGATTCAGCTGAAAAGTTGTAGAAGGGGATTCAAGTGACAGCAGAGGACCAGGTCTGAGTACAGCCTCCCTATGTGGGGAGCTACATGGAGGTACGTTCTCCAGGAATGTCACAGGGCCTAGGATTATCTCATGTTTTCCTTAATTAAATGTATCATGGAAAGGACTGGGTATCTAAAAGCAGGTTCACTGGAGATATGCAATAGAGTGTGGCTCTTACACCCAGAAGAGAGCCTTGAATTAAAATTAAGCATCATCTTGTCAGGGTAGCAAAATATGAGGTTAAATCATAAAAATAAGTAAAATCGGGATGATTAATTCATGGAAAATTTCCTCAAAGGATCATATTGAGTTAATAAAACTATTTTCAAGAATGTGGGAAAAAAATAGATTCAGGGATTCTGTTGGACTATATGTTAATTCATTCATATTTATGCACCTAGTAGGTTCTTTAATAGATAATAAAGAGTTCTTTGCTATGATCCAGTAGAAATCTAGAGAAGTCAATAGACCTTTAAAAGAAGTGCACAATAATGTGGGAGATATGGGAGCACAGAGGAAGAACAGACAGTGAATATTTTCTAGCTAGTGTGGTATCTAGTTGATCAAATATCTCAGAGCATATTCACTGAGGGCCTGCCATGTTGTACTAGAGGATACAGAAGCATATGTGGGGTGCCAGAAGAGGCTTCCTGAAAACAGTAGTATCTAAGTCGAGACCCGAAGGAATGGGCAATAGCTCAGTGAATGAGTGGGTGAAGGTGTTCCAGGCTGAGGGAACAGCGTGGGCAAAGTCCTACAATGGAAGAGAATTGCACATTGAGAGAACTGAATTTGGTTCAATATGACCTGAGGACTGGCAGGAGGAGTAACAGGGGATAGAGGTGAGCAGAGTCCAGACTTTGAAGCAGAACAAGGGAGTTGGGAGAGGAGAATGAATGTAAGAACTACTTAACAAGTACAAGTGACAGGACCTGGGGATTGAGTGGATTTCAGGGCTGATGAAGAGTTCAGAAACAGCCCAGGTTTCCAGCTTGGGCAGCTGGTGGTGCTGTTTACCTGTAAGAGCTACCCCAGAGACTCAGTGAGCAGGTGTGCAGGGTGAAGGTACACAGAGTTCACCTGGGACACGCTGAATTTGAAATTCCCATGAGAAATCCAAATGGAGCCCCGGAGAAACAGTTGGCTCTTTGGGTCTGGGGTTCCAAAGCAATATCAGAACTAATACAAATTAGCTGAATTCAAGATGCCTGACTATTGAAAAATAATATTCATATCCTTCTTTCAATAGAGAGGTGAAATGGTTTTTATTTTTCAATTTCATAAATTTGCCATAAAAACAAAGTCTTGAAATGTATGAAGTCTGAATCAAAAATATCATTCCCAATATTAAATAAGTAGTTGGTAATTTAAAAAGAAATCAGTTTCCTGATTTAAAATATTAGGGTTTTAGACATGGTTTCTAACAAAATTATAAAATGCACATTTACTTTAACTTTATATATTATTACTTTTACTCTTATGATTCAAATGCTTTAATTTCTCTAATTTCTTATCATTATTAGAGCTTGGGTATGGTTTCTTAAGCCATGGATCAAATTTTAATCATTTCTTGCAGAATTCAAATCGTTTATGATGTCATTTCTTTTTCAAATTTTTAATTTTTTACTTTGAGATATAATTGACATATACAACATTACGTAAGTATAAGGTGTATGTGAAGTAATTTTTTTATCATGTACCTTCATCCAAACATACATGAGCACTAATATTTTGACAATCTCTCATTGTCAATAAATTTGGAAACTACTGGCATGGAACAACCTTGATTGGTGTGGCTGGGACCTAATTTATAGCTGTGTAATAATTTGTGACTTAAGCTCAGCAAGTTACTATACACTGGAAAGTCTTCAATTTTGAAATGTTAATCATTGTCCTTTTCTCAACAGAACCAGGTAGGGTGATGAGTGAGCTCCAAGCCTTAAGCCCTGACTGACCATAAAGACTGGTGCAATCACAGACTTTGCCCAAGGCAGGTGCTGCTTGACTGTGAGTCCAGTATCTACAAGGTTAGGCTCTTACTAAAACACTGCACAACATGCTCTGTATTCACTTAAGGGATGCCAATAGAATAGTCGGAGCAAGGCAGAGAGCTGCCTTATGTAAGAGGACAATTGTCTTGCTATGTATGAGTTTCTGTTTTATCATAATGTTACAAAACTTCCAAGGAAATTGTGACATAAACTAAATATTTGAAATCTATTTACCAGATATAATGTATCCGAAGTTCCATTATGTATTCATAGCTTGGCAACATGCCAAAGAGTGAAAACTCTATATCAAGACGAATGTGCTTGTCATTTGTCAAAGGTGAGTTTGGGAAACTATTAGTTTGATGGTATGAAATAGGTGTGAAAATATTATTTAGTTTCAATTTTAAACCCAGATGCCAGAGAAACTTTGAAATTGTTAAATGTATAATTGGCAAAACTTAACTTGTAGATCCACTAGTCATATTCATATAACTCTTTTCTTTATTATTATTATTATTATTATTTTTAATTTGAAGTTTTCTTTTTCTAATCCAAGAAGACCCAAATAGATCAAATTGTCCCCAGCTCTACCCAAGTGTTATTTTCTGGCCAAACAGTCTGTCCTAGAGGCTGAATATGGAGAAATGGAGTAAACATTAAAAAAAAAATATGGAGTGACATATTGAAAATGTGGCTTATTTATTAGAAAAAAAAGATATTTTGCTTTTACTTCATTACATTAGCTAGGGACAATTGATGATCTTTTCTGACTTCAAATTATTTAATAAAATAATATAGTAATACAGTAAACTAATATAGTAAACTAGTAAAAAGAGACGTAGAAGTTTATCGAAATATACTTGTGGAACAATGATAAAACCACTTTTGCAAAATTGTAGTCATATAGACACACACTCAAAATGACACAGCATTTATTGAATTTTTTTTGGAAGTATACTGGAGGCTGTAAAAAAATATCTGAAGGAATTAGAAGACTAGGCCCACATGTGTCAACATTGTTTTTACAGTTGAAACAATTGTTTGATTTAAATGTGACTTCTCTGATGCATTTAATCAGATATATTAGTGAGTAGAGTAGGCAGTTAATGTGAAATGAAACTTTGAAATCATCCATTTGATTCAATGTAGATTGTCAAACTGTATAAATAATGTTCTTGTGAAATTTTTTAGCCTGCTTTACCCAGTGTGGTAACTATTCGATCAATTATCTTATTAATACATATTTACTGAGGCCCTACCACGTGGTAGGTTGTACTTAGAGGATACAGAGAAATATGAACCACCATTCCCATTTGGAAGACCTTACATTCCAACAAGGTATTAGCAATATACATAGATAAACAATAGTCCTTTATCATTTAGGCAGAGTATGACAAGGGCCAATGATATGTCGAAGAGAGAGTAAATGTCATGGAATTCAGAGGAAGAAAAGATGTCTGTGGGTTTGAGAGTCTAGAATAAATTCTGAGAGTAAAAGTTAGAGCTTTTGATTTAAGATTCTCATTGTTTAAATGAAAATAATTCTATAGTGACCAAAAAGTTATCTCTTACATGAGCCCCCAAACTTGTTCGTGCTATGTAGCTCTATTATCAGATTTTGGTAGGACTTGCTGTTTAATTTGTAAAGATTTTAGTGCCTAAATTCTTTCAGTTACCAATTAAAAACAACAAAAAAACAAAATTAGTTACACAACTATGTATCCTCAGATAATGTATTTGTAAAAATTCATAGTTATTAAAATGAGTGGTATTAAGAAAACAAAAAGCCATGTAATTGAATAAGAAACTTTATAGCTCTTAATGATAATATTACAACTGAGGGGCAAAAGTATGACCAGATTGTCCTATAATAGTACGTTAATTTATTGTCTTTCAGGTTTTCTTTAACTTCAAAAGATCTTATTTCTCACTTAGAATTATTATGAACCACAATTTCTATTTTTCATACAAACAAAATAACCACAGTTTCAATTTTCAAAAGATGTTTTTCTTTTTTCTTCTTTATTATTATTATTATTATTTTTAATTTGAAGTTTTCTTTTTCTAACCCAAGAAGACCCAAATAGATCAAATTTTTCCCACCTCTACCCAAGTGTTATTTTCTGGCCAAAGATTCTATCCTAGAGACTGAATATGGAGGAGATTTAGCCCTAAGGTTAATTAAAAAAAAAAAAAACTATACAAAGAAAATGATAACGTAATTTTAAGAAGAATGTGTATAGCTGTGGGTACTAATTTATTCTTTCAAACTGGCTCCGTAGTTTATATTGTTCTAAAATATATCAACCCTACTAAATTTATGTTGACTGATTGTTCAGCTATTACAACTCAAGTATTCAGAAAGGTGATAGAGCATGGTGGTTAAATGCCCAGTCCCTGAAGCCTGACTTGTCTAAGTGTAAATCTCAAACCTGCTGCATTCTTGCTACATTACTGTGGGTGGACTGCTTAAACATTCTATTGTTTTCAATTGTTAAACAGGAATAATAATAGTCCTTGTCTCAAAAATAAACTGGAACATGAAAAGCAATTAAAATTGTGCCTAGAAAAGAGCAAGCAGTAAGTGTTAGCTGTTAGTATTATTCTGTTTTTATGTAGTGATAACTGTAGGTGTGCTGTTTCCTGGCTTTTCTGTATAAAACATCTTTTCTTTTATCGGCTCCCTTCTCTCTTACTCTGTATCTCAGACTATCTTGCATTTCCATGGCCATTTTCCTTTGCCTAACACAGTGTCTTCACAAAGGAGCTCAATAACTGTTGAATGAATGAATCGAACTCCATTGAGTCCCCTCACAACCATCCCTGGCCCTCTGACCTTTTTCTGTAGTGGAGAGGGTGCCTTCTTCTTTGCTCCCATATGCACTAGGAATACCTAATCATTATAATCTCACTGTAGATTAGGAAGATCTCTCTCCCCCAAGAATCTGAATCCTGAGCAGAGTGTTGCAGAGACAGAAAAATGGCAGGCACAGACTCATACCTACAAGCTAAGTGTCCACTGGTTCTTCCTACCTACATCCCTGGAATTGCTCTAGGATCTGCCCTTAACAGGGTTGATCATCAGCTTTCCCTTTGAGTCTGTGAGTTAAACTGTATCCTTCCAATTCATTTCTGTTTAATTGGGCAGAATTTGTTTTCATTGCTTTCAGTCAAGCTTTAGTAGTGGTTGGACTTGCAAGTTCCACTTTAGTTATGGTTTATGGGTATAAATCAAACTAGCAGAAAAAGAAATAATTGTGGAAAAAGTTGTATGTGTGTATGTTTTCTACTAAATGTATAACTGCACAAGAGGAAATAGATTTTGTGTTACAAGATATACATAAGGAAAATAGGCCAATCATGATCTTACCACAGGAATCTATGTCTTAAGATGGCCTGAAATTTTAATTACCCAAACAAGAGCTTTCTTTGCAAAAGTTGTCATAACTCTTTCATAAAAACACATTATGCTATATTACAGGTTTCTCTCTATAGTATATATTTTTAAATTTAGGTTCTTTGTTAACTGACCTGATATATATTTCTCTTAAATTTAATATTTAAGTTAAACAGGTTTATTTGTGTAGGTAATAGTAAAACAATAAAACAAATCCAATTGATAAATTAGACAAAATAATATGTAATTGTAGCTTTATTTTTTACATTAAGCTACAAATACATTACATTTTCTGAATACATAAATATATGCAAAATTCTGTATAAACACTATGTTAATGATTTCACAATGAACTTTAGCTGTTATTTAATTTTAAATTATGCTTAATAAATTAAACTAGTAAGTTTATAAGAAGTGTTCATTTTAAAAAGTATTTATGAAATGTCCTTAAGAATTAGCCTGTAAGAACAATCATCTATGTTCTCTCTGAAAAATAATTATTTTTTGGAAGAATATGGCACAAAGGTCTTCAATAAATAATTTTGGAGAATTTTTTTCTATCTCACCTTTTGATTGTGAAGTTTTAAAAGGTGCAATCTATTTTACTTTTTCTTGGATGAATGTATATTTTGCAGGCAGAATGTAACACTAAGCGCTGGAAATAATTCTAAGGCAGTATTTATAATGGTAGCAAAAAATTACCTAAAAATTTACCAAGAGGTTTTCATAATATCTATAATACACATTTTTTATAATATGCATACACATAGAAGGAATTTTCTAATAGTTAATTGTCAGCTTCTATGCTTGGCATATTTTTGAACTTAAAAAAATGCATACAGAGGCAACGCTAATTTTTATTGCATTCTCAATGTGGGAGCTACATACGTAATATTTACAACTAAGCAGAAAGATAAAAGAGACATGAGTCTGACACCATCTCTCTTCCCTTATTTGAGTTTGCTTTCCCTTGCCTTTCACACTCTGACCTGTATAGAAAATAGTGAAGAACTGGTCTTCAGCATGGGTTGACATTAGGTTATTTGTGCATTGTTATTTAGCAAATACTGATAAAATTTAGTAAAATAGTCTTTCATAAGTTGGCAAATCTTTAAGAAGACAGTTCTGATTTCCTCAAATCCTGGGTATTTTGATTTATGGAAACTACTAGAAGTGTGTGTGTGTGTGTGTGTGTGTGTGTGTGTGTGTGTGTGTTATACTTCTCTTTTTTTTGTTCGTGAGATAGAAGTCTTTACTTTTAAATGCAAGACATAGAAAAATATACACCAAAATATTAATTTATAGTTACTCTGAAAAGAGAATATTTTGGGGGAGGGAAGGGCAATTGTCAGGGAGGGGAGAAAAAGGACAAAAATTTGAATCTTTAACTCCAGGTTTATATTTTTAACTATAATTTTTATAACAAATACATTAACTTTATAATTAGAAAATAAATTTGAAAAAAATAAATTTGAAAAATTTTGAAAAATATTGTTACTATTGCAAAACAAAACTTTATTAAACCAGAAATGTGCTTTACATACATTGTTTATTTTATTCTCACAAAATCCTATTGTAGAGGCAAAGCTACATTTGATAGGGGTTGAAGTTTACATGATTAAGGGAGCATGGATCTTTAAGAAAATAATGCAAAATTACCATGGCCCTTCACAGGGCCTTGGAAAGGGATCTGGGCAGACGAGGGACCTTGAAGCTAAGCTTTGTAGACCTTCTAATAAATCCGTCTCTGCTCATCAATCACATATTAGTTTCATTATCCATATAAAAAGCTGAGGCCTAGAGAGATAATTTATCTAATGTTATACACCAAGCAAATGGCTGAGCAAGATAATTGCAATATTTTATTATTCTAATAGAATCCTCTATATCAGTGATCTAGGACCTAAAGTATTTGCAGTGGAGAGTTAGAGACAGAACTCAACTCCTGGCCAGCTCTGATTACTACACATCTCTGCTTCCCTTTATTACTTAGAGGAGTAGAGGAGAAAGAGGGGGAAACTGGAGGAAAGGAGTGAAGAGTAGGGAAAGGAAAAAGAGGGACCAGCAGTTGTGCCACTGAGAGAGGAAAAGATTAGAGAAAAACAAGCTATGTCCAACCCTAAGAGCACGTGCTTTAAAGGCTGTCTATAGGCTATTATGGGCTTGCTAAAAAAGACAGGAGGAAGCATAAGTCAAGGAGTCTGAAGAAACAAGGTTGTACTTGTTTGAGATACGCTCATGACTTACATGAGTAGAACAGAATGGGAGAATGCCATGTTAGCTAATGGCATTATCATTATCAGGCCAAGGGACAGAAAAATAAAAAGAAGCCCCAAAATTGTGGTTTTGGGGAACTTTGAGCAGAAGGGAGCTGAAGTCCTGATATAGTGCTTACTTCCACAAGAGAGGGGAAGATTGCACTTGGAGAAGACATGGAAAAAAGGTACGTTGAACAGGTTTTAATCTAATTTGAGGAATTGCGTATTTTCGATCCTACAGTGTTAATAAAAGTAATAAGATTTAGGGGTGATCCTTTAGGGCTAGTGATTCTGAGGCAGCCTTGAAAGAGCTGCCAGAGTCAGTACCCTCCAATTGCTATTCATCCTCAGATCCTTCACAGGCCTTGCCTGGCAAACTCTCTCAATGAGAGAGTTTGAATGAATTGCTAAGTGGCACTCACCAGAGAATATAGCCAGAAAAGTAAACTTCCTTAGGACCCAAAACTTTTTCTTCCCTCTACCCTCCTATATCCACCTCCCTATAGCAAATCCCTTCCCTCTAGGAAGTCAGTGTAGGTGGCTAGAGTCCCTATGTAAACTCATAGAGGTAGCTTTTTTTCTCTACAGGTCTATAAAGATGCATGAAGTAATGGCATAGAAATAAAAAGACCAAAGACAGAGAGGTCTTCTAAAATAAACTAATTTATAAGAATATATGAATATGTAGATAGTATATATATTATATTCCCAAATCATTTGTGCTACTCTAAAGTTTTTGGTCATCATCATAAACTGGGTCCTTGATATTGCCCAGAAATCCTACTAGATCTTTCATGATTGCCACAAGCTGTTTCTCATTCCCACAGCAATCAATTGCCAAGTCTCATCAATGTTACCTCCTAAATAAATCTCCGATCTATTTGATCTACATTCTCAAGGCTCCTCCAGAGTTCTGCTCATCATCCCTCTTCTTCTTAATTATTATAGCATCAGACACCTAATGGACTTGCTTACCTTTCCTACCATTCCTCTTCTTCCTGCATTCCAGTGATCATTTTGGACTTCTCTTGACTTCTAAAACATGCCACATCTTCTTCCTCTATTCTTTTCCACATGTCTTCCTTTCCCCCAAAACACTTTTCCTCCCTACTTTCCATTTAGATGGTATCTACTTATGCTGTAGGTTAATTAAATAAATATCTCTTTTTCAGCAAGTCATTCCCAGATTTTGAGGCCAGGTTGGGGCCCCTTCCTATATATTCTATTATAAAGCCAATTCACTTTATTGCATTTATTTGTTGAATGTATCTTCCCTGCTAGTCTGTAAATTCCTTGAGGGCAGAGACAGTGTCTTGTCTTCTTCACTCCTGTACTCTCAGCTCCTCAGGCCCACAGTCCTCCAAAATTTCTAAAATTCCTCTTGCTTTTCTTCTCGCCAAAGCCCATGGAATTTTCATCTAGTCTGGGAGAGGTTGAGAAACTTTCTTTCTTTACACTTCTACTTTCTTCCAAATATTTTGTCTTTGCCAAGGCCAAAGTTTTTGAAACTCAAAAGCAAAAAATTGATTCCTTTGTTCTCTGTCTTATTCTGTTTCATTCCTCTGCCAAGACAATGGCAGATGGGATGGCAGAAAAGTCCGGGCTATATGAATGTGTATGTGGGAGAGGGGGCTGTCAAATGTTGTCTCTACTGTCCTTCCACCTCACATTTGTAGCCAACACCTGATCCAAGAATGACATCTGTTCTCCATGACATCTGGAGCCTGTGCTGCACTAGGTCCTCCCTCCATGACTAAAGTTCTTATTTGAACTAGGAAGAATAATTTTGCTTGCTGACAGCTATCATCTTTCAGGTTTCTCTGGGAATTGCCAGCTATAAAGAGCCTCCTTGCCTAGGTTCAAACCCCTTCTATTAGGCATCTTATATCCAGTATAAAGATCAGGTAGGTCCTTCCCCTAACCTAATCTCAGGAGTTGGCTGAAGTCTTGTGACTTCATTAGCCCACCTACTTGGTCCCATCCCACCTCTTTCCTTTCCCACTAAGTGTTGATCCAAGAGCAGACCCAAGTAAATTTTCTGCACACAAGTCTCTATTTCAGAGTTTTCTTCCTGGGGAACTTGTCCTTTAGACTCCTTTGTGTGTGTGTGTGTGTGTGTGTGTGTGTCTTAGTTCCAGAAATATAAAAATGGTGGGGAAATTTCAGGTGCCTTAGAGTCTTCCCTTAAATAAATGACATGGGAAAGGAATTATAGCTTATTTTTGTTAATTTTGGATTTTGGATATAGTCTATGGGGATATTGTTGCAAGGATAGGGAAAATACAGGGGAGACAAAAAAATTTGCACTTTTATTTCTTTCTAGATTGCATTGGGAAGGCTTTTACATATACATATATTGGGAGAACTTGTAGAACTAAAAGCAAGAAAGTAGTGTAAATGAAAATTGCTGACAATTTTTCAAGAACAAATTGTAAAACTTTATAAAATTCTCTCTAGTATTTGTTATGCAATTTATGAAATACTCTATGCCAAGACTTTTAGTATCAATGGCTTTTCACTAGAAAACTGAAGAAAATCAAGTTGAAGAAAAGGTAACATTAAAAAAGACAACATTTAGGGAGGAGAAAACAATGGCATAGATGATAGAGGCTCTGTTTATCCCTCTGGCAACCAAATCAAAGTTGTGACAAAACAAGGAGCAGCAGCAAGGAAAAATCACCTGGGATCTAGATGAATAAGCCATACAACCAGGGAGAAATCCAAGAAAGCACCCTGCAATGGCAGAAGGTAGGATGGGGTGAGGACGCAGGGCAACCCAGTTCCAAGCAGCTGAGTGAGGCGGAGGCTGTGGCAGTGGCAGTTGCAGAAGCCTCTTAAAGGGGCAGCATCCAGGAGCAGATTTTTGTGGTGACGGACCTGCTCGCTCTGAGCATCAGTGCCCATTCGGCTGCATGCAGCGGGAATGCAGGACTTACAGGGAGACATTGTCGGAGTGAGGGCTGAGGAGAGACACACTCTGTACAGAAGTGCCAATGGTATCCATTGTTCCCTGTTGAGCCCTCTGCCCTCCCAGTGCTCTTACACAGTGCTGCCATAGCTATGATGTCATCAAACTGGATAACAGAGGTCACTCTGCCCAGAGGATTTCCTGAAACCCCGCCTACCCCAACTCGTAACCCCACCCAAGCCACATCCAGGTATATACTCAGCGAGTCAGGTGCGCCTTGCTGAGCAGTGCCTAGACTCACACTGGAGGCAGCTGGCCTCGGTTTTTGGTGTGGCCTTTTGAGGTAACTATAAGGACAGCATCTGTGGATTGCTTGCTGAATCTTGACAGGTGGTCCCAGCAGGGTAGAGGCTTGGGCTAAATTTGGCCTGCAGCTGAACCCCTCTCAGGATTGTGCCACTGGAAACCTACTTTGCAAATCCACACTAATAAAACCGAGAGACTTAGGAGCTTTACTTAGTACATAGAAACAGACACGGAAAGGCAGCCAAAATGGGAAGACAAAGAAGCAGAAACCAAATGACAGAACAGAATAGAGATCCAGATATAATAGAGTCAAGTAATCTAACAGATGCAAAGTTCAAAACACTTGGTTATAAAGATACTCAATGAACTTTTGGGAAATGTAGAGAACTCCAACAAAGAGATAAAAATGGAGATGGAGATTATAAGAGGGAACCAGTCTGAAATGGAAAACACGGTATCTGAGATGAGAAGTATATTAAATGGAATAAACAAAGAAATAAACAAAGTGAATAAAAAAGAGGATCACATGCCCTATTTAGAGGACAAGAAAGCCAATCAGAACACTCAAACAGAATGGTAAGAAAAAAGAAGCCAAGATTATAAAGATGATTTAAGGAGGATATGGGACACTATTAAGGCTCCAAATATTCATCTAATCGGTGTTAAGTGAAGAAAATCAAGATATTGAAAAGCCATTTGAAGAAATAATGATGGAAAACTTCCCTAATCTGGTGAAAGAAATGGACATAAACCCCCGGGAATCTCAGAGGATTCCAAAAATCAGGGATCTAAAGAGACCCACACCAAGACACATCATAATTAAAATGTCAAAGGTTAAATACAAAGAAAAAATTTTAAAAGCAGCAAGAGAAAAACAAATAATTACATATAAGAGAACACCCATATGACTGGCAGCTGATTTCTCAAGAGAGACTATGCAGGACAGAAGGGCTTGGTGAAAAATATTTGACAGAATGAAGACCCAGGATATACAACCAAGAATAATTTATCCAGCAAAGCTATTATTTAGAGTTGAAGGACAGATAAAGAGCTTCCCAGACAAAAATAAACTAAAGGAATTTATCACCACCAAGCCAGAATTACAGGAAATGTTGGAGGGACTTCTTTAAGAAGAAAAAACATGTATCAAAAACAGGAATAAAGAATGGTAACTACATTCCTATCAATAAGTACCTTAAATGGAAAAGAATTAAGTGCTCCAACCAAGGGAGTGGCTAAAGGGATAAGAAAACAAGAACCCTACTTATGAAAAGGAAGAGAATGGAAAAAGATATTGCTGTGATGAACCTAGAAGGTATTTAAGTCAGAGAAAGATAAACACTATATAATTTCACTTATATGCAGAATTTAATGAATAAAAAAAACCAAACTAATCAAAAACAGACTCACAAATATAATGGACAGGACAGAGGGGAGGGTGTTTGGGGGGCTGGGAGAATGGGGTGAAGGATTAAAGAAGTACAAAATAGTAGCTGACGGATGGTCACGGGGATGGGAAGCACAGCATAAGGAATGTAATTAGCATTAATACATTGGCTAGGTGGAGGGTCAGGGGAGGGAGGGAGCATTTGGGGGTATTATTTTACTACCTATATAGATGTCTAACCAATGTACTGTATACTTGAAACTAATTAAAATTTAAAAAAAAATTTAAAAAATTTTTAAAAAGACATTTACTATGTTTTTTATTTGTTTGTTTGTTTACAGTAAAAAGAATGATAATATTACTTTTTCCTGGGAGTTGGAAGGCTCTTAGAAGTCATATAGTCCAAAGTCCTGGCCAGTGCTTGAATATCTTCTGTGAGTTATTTTACTTTTGCTTAGAACACACAAATATATTTCTAATACTAATTTTATATTTTCTTGTTTTGAAGTTTAATAATCTTTGCTGAATATCAACTTGAGGCATTACAATACTTTTTTTTAGTCTTTGATTGTGTTAATATGGATGCATTTATTCATCTTTTGTTTAATTTTGCCTCTGGGATCTATTACATTTAGTTAGAACACAGCATCTAAAGGAGATACATTAATTTACGTTGGTTAGTCCACAAACACGTAGTACACTTAACTCATATGTTCATGATAGTTCAGAAGTTTTCTCTCTTTGCTGAACAACTACAAAACAGAGGTGAACAGTGTCCAAGTAATGTAGTATAATAACTCTCTTGAACATTACCTCATTTTGGATGGATTATGCTACAAAGGATGCATCTTTAATTTGTTTCTTTCCGTATGAGTGTATGTTTATGAAGGACAAAAGCTAGAATGTCCCCCTTGCCATATAGTTTATTACTTTTTTGTCTATTTATGAACACTGGAATAATTTGATTCAGAAGATGAAAATTAAAACAAAATAATAATAATAATAGTAGCCACTCTTTAGAAGTGCTTCCTATGTTCTAGGCACCATACTGAGTGTTTTACAGACATTTGGCCCATTTAAGCCTCATAATCCTGTGAGATAGGTATTTAATACACACTTTTTGTAAATAAAAAAACCCCCATGGCTCAGAGAGTTTTAAGTAATTTGCCTAAATTCACATGGCTGAAAAGTCATCATATCTGACTTTTTTAGCCACTCTCAAAACTTTTAAAGATTTCAACTTTAGGCCTTGACTGACTTCTCCAGAAACAGCCTCTCTGCCCTTAACTTTTCCTCTATGTTTAAGTGAATCCATTTCATTGTTTTTCCTCCTCTCCACATCAAAATGCTCCACATTTATTCCTACTGCCAGCTATCTTCCCTTCTCTCAACCATCTCTTACTATTCAACACATTATCTCTTAGATAATTATTGTTATCTCCTAGAATTTTCTAACTAGATGACTAGTTACCAAATAAAATCACAGGAGGAAAAGATAAAGCATCTCATCTTTCTCACTTAAGCCTTTGCTCTCTTCAACTTCCTTGTCAGTGAGTGTTCAAGTTCTCCAGTTTCCTAAGGCAGGGTCAGTGTTAAAAATAGCCCACTACAAGTGGTAGCACCAGTGGCATTTCCTGGGGTTCAAGAGTCCCAGTAAGAACAGCTGATGAGATGAGATGACCAAATTCTGCAAGTGAGTGGGGACACTCTATACTTCTCCCCTGAACCCAGTGCTAAGATGCTCATACTTTCACAGGAATTTGTTCATCATCACTCTTAGATCAGATCAAAAGGAACCAGTGTCTTTCCTCTTCTTAGATGAGAGTGGCATAACTTATCATTGTTTCAAGGGCATAAAACAAGTGTAATCATTGCAGGAATATAATGCAAGCCTGTCTGTCAACCACACTGTTGTTCTAACTAAGCAGAGAAGCTTGATGAGAAGTAAATATTAATTGAGCTGCTAATGTTTAATAAACATAATTAAACTCATTGCAAATTGTTGGAGGAAACTTTTTTCCTCATTCATGCATAATATTTGGGGGGCCATTTTTAAAAGAACATTACATTAAAAAAATTCCTGCCAAGACAAAGATGAAAAAGAAATGATAAAGAAAAAATATATGTAAATCCAGACTCTCTCCCAGAAATCTATTATTATGTAATAACTTTTCCACACACAAAAAATAGCTTTATCATTTTTTTCTGATTATAGTAATAATATGTTTACTTCTAAAATTCAATCTGGTATTGAAGAAAAAAGTAAAAATTACATAAAATCCCCCACACTGAGGAAACCAAATTTTGTGACAATCCTTTTATACATATACTCTTAAGCCTATGCCCATCGATTCATTTCTCTTGCCGCAGGGATTCAGAAATGCAGCCAGTTGGGGCCAGTGAGGTGTGAGAGGAAACTGCTGAAAGGTTTTTAGCTCACTCTTAAAAGTGGATCATTGGAAGAAATTTTCTCTTTTTTTTTCCTGAACATTGTCAAGCGTTGATGCCACGTCCAGAAAAACTATTGTAGCCATCTTGATATCAGCCAGGAGGAAGCCAATTCAAAAAAGGGAGCAAAGTTGAGAGAATCACAGAGAAATGATTTGGATAAAGACCCTGAGTTTAGCGGCTCTTAAAGTCCGCCCTGCCTCTGGACTTCCAGGCATGTGAGCCCATAAAACACCTATATGGGTTGGATTTCTTGATACTTGAAGCTCATTCTAACTATTTTTTTTTCCTTAAGAAAATGTTTAGTATTCATAAAAGGTCAATCACGTATTTTTAAAAATAATTTCTAGATTACTAACGTGCTTTAAAAGGTATCCCCAATATATAGACTATACGTATAATCTCCTAAATTTTCTTTTTAAATTTTTATTATTTTATTTTTCAACTCATAAGACTAATGCAATGTTTTTATAGATATTAAATGAGGTAGCAGTCCAACTATAGTTTTTTAAAAATATGTGGCTAATTATGCTATTTACTAATATGAAAATAAAATATACTTTTTTACTAAACCATTCTCTCCGCTTCGAAGTGAAAATCACCTTTATCCTATATATTGAGTTCCCATGTCTTCTGCAATTTTTGTTTTGGTCTACTAATCAATTAGTCTATTCATATGCTAATACCCAACCATTTTGATTATGCTGACTTTATAACATTTTAATACCTGGCAAGGAATCTTGTCATTATTTTTTAAGTTCATACATTTCTTAGCATCTCTTGGACATTTATTCTTCCATATAAAATGTAAGACAATTCAATTTTCTAAGATCGTATAGATTTTAATTGGAATTTCATTTTATATATATATGTATGTGTGTGTGTGTGTGTGTGTGTGTGTGTGTGAAAATGGGCAAAATTGACATCTTGATAAATTATAATTAATTATTCTCTTAAAAGAGCCAGGTATGGTTTTTCATTGTTCAACTCTTGATGTAGCCTTTCAATAAGATTTTACAGTTATATTCCTCTATGCCCTGTGTCTCTCTAATTAAATTTATTTTAAAATATTTTGAAGTTTTTGTATTATTGTTTATAGGCTATTTTTCCATTTCTAATACTATTCGATTATTTCTAGTACAAAGCCACAGTATTGTTTTTAAAATAGATGTTGTATATACAGGTATCTTACCAAATTCCATTATAACAGTTTAAAATTTTATCTTTTTAAAATTATATTATTATATTATATAGAGAGTTTCTTAGGTTAATGTTTAGATTAACATTAATCTAAACATTGTGATTTTGATTGTGATTTTGCTTGTAGTATTGATTATATTTATGTAGTTTCCTTTTATTCCTGTGTTGATCAAGGTTTAGTAAAAATGGTTTCTGAACTAAACCAAATTCTTTTTCAGCGTATATTAATAACTCATATTAAGTCACTAGGAATACACTATTACACTTCTGGATTTCATTTGCTAATATTTTTAAATGAATAACTCATGTTGACTAACTCCATTATAAATGCTTGAAGTACAGGGCACCTACCCCTGCCCTATAGTTCTTTCCCTTCTATCTATCCCACTCTCTTCCCTATTCTGTATAGTAACTCTCCCCTCAGCAATTGCTCAATAATTTTACTCCCTTTAGTCTTGCCACTCACCTTCTCAGCAGAAGACTTCATTTCTGTTATCACAGAAATGTAGCATCTATCATGAGTAAACTTCTTCAAACTTCCCTTTTACTGTCTCCAAACTTTTCATTTTTGTTTCTCCCTAAATTTTCCCAGCTGTTTCAGAGGAAGAAATGGCCTTGTTTCTCTCCAGACCTCTTAACTTATGACCTTGAATTCATCTTTTTCTGCCTCTTTGAATTGTATGCCCATTAAGAATCGACTTTTATATTTGTGTTTTGGTAAGGATCAACTATACTATGCTGCAGCAACAAAAACCCCTAAATTCAATGGCTTAACAATTTTTTAAAAAAATATATTCCTTCCGCCAAATCCATTGTGGATCTGGGCTACTCTCTGGGAAAAATTGTCTTGGATGTGGTGACTCGTACACTCAGGCAGCTATGATCATGTGGTTCCTCCTGACATCACCATGAGGTCACCTTGGAAAATATTTTCCAGAGACACTGCAAAATAACACAGGGGCTTTTCACTGCCTCAGCCTAGAAGTAACACATTAAACTTTGCTCATAAATATTGGCCTAAACTTTCAGGTGAGCTTGCCTAGCAGCAAGGGAGCTAGAAATGGAATTTTCTTTGTGTATGGGTCAGAAAAATATGAAACAGATTTGAGGGTCATGTAAAATCATGTCTTTGATCTTGATATCCATCTTTTTCATTTTGATGAATCATTTTGCTTCTATCATGAAGAGTGCCAAGTCTAAACCATCTTGACAAGTGCCCACCCATCATTTCATCTACATAACTTCCCTGATGTGTTCCTTGCATTCTTGCCACACTGTCCTGCTTGATGTTACTCACATGCTTCATGCATTCACCTGAGTCCTCGTCTCCCCTCATGTAATTCCAGCTTTCTTGTATATATAATGCTCCTTCCTGGAATGTGCTTTCTACATCCCTTGCCTCTGCAACATCCCTGCTCATTCTTCAAAGCCAATCCAAATTTTATCTTCTTTCTGTAGCTTTCCATAGTCCTATAGACAGAAAGAAGGCTCTCATATCTGCAATTTATAAATAACTCCATTTAACCTATATTATAGTGTATTATAATTGTTTGTATAATTTATTTACCCTCTATCTAAATTATGAGATCATTGAGATAATAATCATATTTTGTTTGTCCATATACAACAACATGCATAATAAAACCTGGTGCACATAAGGCTTTCAATAAATGTTTAGTGAATAAATGCCTGAAAAAAAATCAGTGACTAGTAAAATTTCTGAAAATTGATATTGGAGAGAGTATGTTGCAACTTTTGAAGTATTATTTATATTAAGGTTCTGTTTGATCTTTTAAAAAAGAGAACACAATAAATAATTATTCTAAAATATTAGTTGGTAGTAAAAGTAACATGAGGTAAAGAATTACTAATAGTATTATAATTTATGAAATATTAAATAAACATAGCATGACACAAAATAGATACTAAACAAACTATCCATTTAAAGGAGTTAAAGTATGTCTCAATGTTTATGATACAATGACTTTTAATATAGGCCGGAGTGCTCTGGCATGTCTCCCATTACTGGTAATAATGTTTATAGCATCTGTAATATAGTAGTAAATTTTACTCTTCATGAAGTATAGATGTTATAAATGAACATGTCCCCTCCAATATATAATATGAATGTTGTAAAGAGTTGACTAATTAATAATAATAATAATAATAAAGCTAACCAAATGTTTAAGGAAAGATCTTTTTAAATATTCTGAAAAAGTTTATAATTATTAATCAGAATTTTTTAAATTTCAATTTGGAATAGATGATAAGGCTTGGGCTATGAATAAAGCTAAAATATTAGGGTATAATTTCAACCATTAATTTTAGACATTTCTATAATGATCATTGACTTGATTATAACAATCTACCATTTGTCTTAAATTGTAGGACAAACATTATTATCCTCTGAATCTTTCTTTTGTTCTAAAATATAAACAAATAGACTAGGGGATCCTGGCCAAATAAAATAGTATTTAATTCATTCATTCATCTTAAGTCATACCACATAGAATTTAGCCATCGTGGACCTACCTATTATTAGAAAATGCTTTTTTAAAACTAAGATTCTTTTATATATTAAGCTCATCACTGGTCTCCAAAATGAAGATTATTGAGCATTAATATATAGATATAGATGATATAGATAAATATAGATAGATAGAGATGGAGACAAATGTGGATACAGATAGATAGATATAGATGATATAGATAGATATAGATATAGATATAGATATAGATATAGATATAGATATAGATATAGATATAGATATAGATATAGATAGATGTAGATATAGATATAGGTATATCCTGGTCCATACTCTACAACTAGTTGAGAGTAATTGGGAAAGATCCAGGAAGCAGTCAGAAGGGGTGGCTAAATATGCAAACATTAGTCAAGGGTTTATCTTGAAATGGAATTCAGAAACCAAAAGCAGTCAAGATGAGTCTAGATAAACACAGGTATAGAGCAAATCCAGAAGCTGGAGCCAAAGATCAAAGGCAAGTTGGCCCTTACAGAGAAAATTATTGAGAAGAAAAAAAAGAGCAAGCAAGAGGAGTATTGTTAACCAAAGTGCTGAGCAAAAAACAGTAAGAGAGAGAATCAAAGAGCGGGCAGAGTAGTTAGCTGGGAATGAATTAGTGCCAGAAGAATTGTTCAAAGAGCCAGAGTGCCCATTCAGAATCCTGTTGGGCATCTCAGTCTGCTTCTACTTTTGTTTATTCTTAATCTCCCCATCCTGGAGTTTTTTATCTCAGGCCTTCAAGTCACGAAGAATGGCTTCTGACATTTCAACTCTTACAAACATTTCCTTTCTCTCCAAGAAAAAGAGCAAAGGTCTTAACATTTCGAAATCCAAAGGTAAAAACATGCAACTGAGAATTTTTTTTAACACTGAGGGATTCTTTAAAATTTGTAGAAGCTTCTGCTCCCCTCCCCTACTGTGTTGCTTCAAATTTCATTCTATAAGAGGAATACATATATATGCCCCACCCTCCAGAAGACATACTTGTTAATCATTCTGTATGCTTTATTTCATCTCACTGATTTATTCATCTCCTACTAAGTATGAACAAATGAAAAGTATTCAAGTCAACCTTTAATATGTTTATCTTATGAAAGATTATGGTACAGTTACTGTCACTTTGACAAAATTAAATTTCAGACTTGTTTTCAGGAGGAAATGAGCCAAGAATTCTTCCATTGTGGAGATAGGCTTCATGGGCATTCCGTCCTTAGATAACAAGAAAAATACATCCCAGGTGGTGTCTGTAAATTCCTGGAGAGAAGATGGCATTAGCTCTTTTCTTGTGTGAGATGGTAAATTGAAGTGACAATGGGAGCTACCTTCATAGGGCAGCTACTCTGTAGCAGGCACTGACATGGCTCTTGTTTTAATCTTTCCAATAGGATCCTAATAATTGGATCCTAACAATTAGAATCTTATTATATAGTCATACTATCAGCATGATTTAAATGCAAACAGAAGCTCAGAGAGGTTAAAAAGTTTAACAAAGATAGCAATGTTAGTGACTGGTGGAATTATAAGTTAAACCTGGCTCTTGCTCCAAAATTACAATTCTCACTTTAGACAAGTTATACATTTACTCTGAGCTTCAATTTCTTCAACTGTCAAAAATAGAAATACCTTGTTACTCACCTAACAAAAATCCTGGCACACAATCTCAAGTTGTCCAGAGAGATAATCATTGAAGTAACTATGAACATGACAAAAATACTGGACTGATTCTTCCAGGAGTAGGGAGAGCACTATATTTCAACTAATTTTCTCTATAAGGAAACACTTCCTTGTAAGAGACATTAAGAGATGGTGGTTAAGAGCACAAAGCCTCCATTTACTCATCAGTAAAGTGGAGATGGTAATATCTGGCTCATAGGGTTGTTATAAAGAATAAACAAGATGATACAAAGAAAGTGTCCAGCTCAGAGCTTGCACATAGTAACCATTCAAAAAATGTTATAAGTTATTCATATCATCATCATCATCATCATGAAAAAGCTATACATCATTCTTGGATTATAATTAATAAAGGCAAAAATGCTGTTAAAAGCTTTAAGAATAGAAAACACCTAAGTAATTGGAAATTGCTCTTAAAAACAATAGTTTTCAGATCCCTAGTTCCTTGGAGAATTTTGCTTTTCAGGACTCACCTTTCTATGTAGAGGCCATGCCAGATGAATAGTGATTCACACAGACTTGTGCCCAAGATGCTTCATTCTGAAAACATGATTGGCCAGTTATTTTGGGCATCAGCATGTTTGTTTGAAGGAGTAGGGATCTCTGGAGCATGTGCCTGGGATCTAAGGATGCCATAGCTAGCTCCCATTCCCACATTCAGCCATTATCAAACTGGACACATTCATGAAGAGCACAATGTCTTTGATCTTTGCATTATTTTGACCATAGAGCTATTTCATCTAATGAAGCCTTTATTATTATTATTATTATTATTATTATTACAAGCAAATTAAAGAGAAATAATAGTCAAATGATTTGGTTGTAATGTATTAAGAACCAATTTAGGCTTTTAGACTAGTGAACAAAGTATAAATGTAAAATACAGCATAAAATATTGATCCTTTCAGTGCTATAGACCTCCATACATAAATAAAATCAGCATTGAATCAAGTGACCCGTTATTCACAGTTGTGTGATCATGAAGTGACAATCCAAATCATATTGTACATACACAGTTAATAGTGGAATTTCATGGCTTTGATGAATAAGCAAAAGTGAAATATTTTACTATATCAAACATTCAAAAGATCATACTCCTACTCAGATTATTTATGATTATGATAATGTTTTTTATAAAGTTCAAGTATGAGTAACCCCCCCACACCAAAAAAAACTTAAACTGTTTCTAAGGGCATAACATTTAGAAACAACATATGGTTCCTGTAGTCAGGAATAGGTTCCTTAAATTAGTCAAAGACATTCACAGAAAAATGAGTTGGAGGAAATAGGATCATGGGCAGGAGGAAAAAATTATCATCTCTCTTCCCTGTTCTCTTTATTTTCTTTGCCTGGATGAATGTGGTTTTCATTTTATACCAAATTCTAGATGTAAAAATAAAACAGGTGCTGTTAGTTTCATAATGCAAGGTCTTTTAATGCACTTACATTTTGCTTAGTTACTATTTTAAATGTTATTAAAATAGAAGAGTACACCATATCTAAAATGTAACTGTTACTTTCATTTATTCCGTAAGCATTCACTGGATGCCTTCTCCGAGCTCAGCACTAGGCCCTAATGGTCACTACCTAGTCTCTATTTACTATTACAGTCAAGTTGCAGGGGAGAAGACAGACCTAATCTAGCTCCTTTTACTCTTACATTCTCTAGTCCTTTCAGTATACAAGAAGAATCATATTACTTACCTGCTGAAAATCCTTCAATGGTTTCCCATGTCAGTACAATAAAATCTAGACTAATTACTTGGTCTTATTCAGTCCTGCATGATCATGCCTCTCAAATTTCAGCTCATGCCAGAATCATCCACTGGCCTTCTTTCAGCCGCTCATATTTGCCTTTCTTTTTCCTAGATTAGGGCTTTACTTATGTCTCACCTCTAACTGAAACATTCACACATATACACATACATGTATGCACACACACCATAGCTAGTTCCTTCTGATTCTTCATATTTCAACTTCATCACCTCCTGGAGAGACTTTCCCTGAAACCCACATGTAAAATAAGTCATTTCACATGCTTTTTCTTATTCCCTATGATTTTTTTCTTTGCACTCACTGCAATTTGTAATCATTTCATTCACTTGTTCATTTTTTATGTATATGTATATGTATATGTATATGTATATGTATATGTATATGTATATGTATATGTATATATATTTTAGGGCTTTATTTTTTTAAGCAGTTTTAACAGCAAAATTGGGGAGAAGGTACAGAGATTCTCGATATCCCCTTGCTGCCATAAAACATGCAACAGCCTCCTCCGTTATCTGTATCTCCTGCCACAGTGGCACAATTGTTGCAATTAGTGAACCTACATTGACATATAATCACCTAGTTAATAGTTTATAGGGTTTACTCTTGGTGTTGTACATACTTGTTCATTTATCCCACTAGATTATGCATCTGATGAGGGCAGTGACAATAAGCAGTGAAATACCTGGATGACCGTAGGTGTTCAATAAATTTTGATGAATGCATGACTATTGAATGAATAAAACAATTATGAAATAATTTCAGGGTAGCGTTTACCCAAGCACATGACAATTTAGTACTAATTCTAGATTTATATTCTAGAAAAGGCTTGATCAGAATGGAATGGAATTAGTAGTAAGATCTTTAGTAGATATGAAGTAATCTAGCTTGGTAGGCCATATGTTTCCAGGAGAATTTTCTTCACTGAGTTTAATGAAATAAAAGAGAAAGAGAAGATCCTTCATGATCACCATCCTGCTCCCTCTATAGGTTCAGGGTATTGCGTATAGCCTTGGTTCTGTGCAAGAAGCTTCAGGTAGGCAGGGCTTATTTTATATGAGGAAGAAATTGACATTTTCCTTAAGCAACTCAAATGATATAGTTGACTTGAACCTAGAACACAGGTCTCCTTCCAGTTCGCTCCTGCCTCACTCTCACCACGAACCCCAAGACTACCAACCCATAGAGAATTAACAAATAATTAACAGACATTATTTCTTCTTTCAACATAAACATGATTTTTAGGTATTTGTAACAGGATGACTTATCTATAACCAAGAAGGAGGAGTTGAGGTTTTTGCTTCCATACACACATATATTTTTTAAACAACTGGAACTGTATTCATTTCCGCCACTGAAATCACTTGTTTTCAAATCTTGGTGTCATTGGGAGAATTGAATATGTTGACTTCAGACATAATTCTGAACTACACATTCCTCTCTCTAGCATGTTGATCAAAATTGTAGAAGTGGAAGCATCTGTGTACTTATCTTAAAGTTCTTACATTTCAGCTAAACCATTACTTTACAGATCTAACACACTTACAAACTATATAGTCACAAATAATTTGTCCTACATGCTAATAAAAAATTGTTTTTGTTATGGCTAAAAATTTCCCAATAATCATATTTTAATTCTAATTCCTGGAAGTTAGTAAATAACACAATTATAATACTTAAAAAACATGAATTGGATTAACTAAGGCACTTGCCTCACACAAGGTTGAATTAGGCTACATGAAAAGTTCTTTTGCATAATCTCTTCATGACCTTTCATTTAGTTATTTTCAAGCTAATATGGCTAACTTCTAATTTTAAAGGAATTATAGATATAAACTTATTATTTTCCTTTTGGAGAACTTCTTGATAAAAATTGGGCTGCTTTACTATCTATTTAAATCTCATTACAGCAGTGGTTAGAAGTTCCAATAACAACTCTCTCAAAGGATTTGAGGTTTGGCATGCACCTTTGTAAGAATTGATTCATTCTTTTTAAACTAGTTTCCATATAAAGAATTTGGGGCTCATTATCTTCACAAACCCAATAATTATCTAGGCATAATTCTTCTCTATATATATCACATGACTGATTGGAAAAGAAATCATTCATTTAACAAATCTGTATTAGGATCCTACTGTGTGCTAATTACTATGGCAGCTGTGGTAGAGTCAGAATTGACTAAGAAAGAAAAACATGGACAATAGACTAGTGGTTACCAGAGGGCAGAGGGGAAGAGAAAGGGGAGAGGTAGACTGGGTAAAGGGGGTCAAATATGTGGTGACAGAAAGAAATCTAACTATGGGAGGTGAACACACAGTGTAAATATATATATGCCTTACTGTTAAAGTGTATAACTGAAACACTGGATTTCGTAAACCAATGTCACCATAAAAATAAATAAATAAATAGATAGATAGATAGATAAATAAAATTTAAAAAATGAAAATAAATTAAAAATAAAAAAGGAAAACAGACATGGAGACATCATTTTAATACAGAGCTAGCAACAAGTGAAGGATGTACAGGGTATGGGAGTGGCACAAATCTCTGCTTTAGGGAAGTCAGAGAGGATTTCTAGAGAAGACCTTTAAGCTTGCGTTGGAAATAAAAGCAAGAATTTGCCTTGTAGAGTAGGGTTGGAAGGCAGATAGGAAGAAATCAGGAGGACTGCACAATCCCGGCAGAAGAAACATTTATTTATTAAAAGAAATGTACAGGGGCATGAAACAATATAATGCACAAGTTCAGCTTGAATGAGTAGACAGTCAGACAACAGATATTTATTGGGTGATTACTAGGTGCTAAGCACTCTGTTTTGTTTGGGGAATTCCAGAAGTAAATGAGATAGACTTTCAAAAAGACTACAAATTAGCCCCGAAGACAGATGTTAAATAAGTGTTTTCAACTGCGTTATGTGCTTCAGAGAAGAAATATATGGTGCTAGGAGAAAATACTATTAAGTCTGGAAGGATAATAATTTTGAAATACCAAAGAATGTTTCTTTCCCATCTTTGCCTTCTTTTGTAAATGCCTCCTTTTCCTTTCTCCATCCCCAAATCTAATTCAGTTAGCTAGTCTCATTGCCTAAGAAGAACACTTTGACAATCTGCAGAAAAGAAATAACCTCTGTGACTATTTGCCATCATTGGTATAATATTGAAAGCATAAAATGCAGATGATGGACCTAGAGAGGACAAAGGGTATGAAGTGAATATAGGGCAGTGCCTAACATAGATCTATGAGAAGGGTACAAAGGAATTTTCAGAAGAGTTGACAGACAAGTAGAGTAAAAATAGAGTAAGAGAGAAAGAGTAAGCTAGTTAGGAGGAGAGGTAGGCAAGTCTTAGCTCAGGAAGGAGCATGTAAATAATGAGTTTTGTTCAAAATGGCCCTCCCTCAACAGTTCCTTAGTTATCCTTTCTCTATCACCAAAACCAGTTTATTCCTTTTGCTCCTCCTCCATGCACATTTCAGAAACTCCTCTTATTTTCTCTTTGCTCCAAACCTACTCCTCACTTAGGTGGCTACTGAGACTTATTCAGCAAACTTTATTATGGACAATGCAGATTCACTAAAAGGTCTATTTTCCCCCACTCATTTATTTTCCTGTTAAATATTTTTAGTTAGTTTTACTGAAGTATAATTTACATATATATTTAGATTTACATATAAGTGTATTCTTCAATGAGTTTGGATGATTGGATACAGTAGCATAACCACCACCACAACTATGATATAGAACTTTTCATCACCATGAAAAGTTACTGCAATGTTCCCTTTGCAGTTAATTCTTTCCCACCCTGACCCCCTGGAAAATGTTGAACACTTTGCTGACATTATAGTTTTGCCTATTTAGAATTTCATATAATGGAATAATATAATTTGTACTCTTTTGTGTGTGACTTATTTCACTAATAGTAATGTTTTATAGAATCACTGATGTATTTCAGTACTTTGTTCCCCTTTATTGTTGAGTAGCAGTCCATCGTATGGATATACAACAATATGTTCATTCATTCACAGCTTGTTGGTATTTTGATTATTTCCAGTTTGAGGCTATTATACGTAAAGCATCTATAAACATTTTTATACAGGTCTTTATGAAGGTATGTGTTTATTTCATTTCAGCAAATCTCTAGGAGTGAAACTGCTCAATCATAGGGATGTTTAACAAGAATAATATGAGTAGATATACTTGCCTTGTTCCCAAACTGAGGGGAAAAGCATGTAATCTCCCATCATGAAGTACTATGTTAGCTATAGATTTTTTGTAGTTGCCTTTTATCAAATTGAGGAAATTTCCTTTAATTTCTACTTTTCTGAGAATTTTTATAATGACTGGGTGCTTAATTTGTCAAATGGGTTTTGTCTTCATCTATTGAGGATGTTATATCATTTTTGTTTTTTTTTAATATGACAAATTACATTGATTGCATGCCCAAGAACAACTATAATTGGTTCCAATTGCATTGACCTTGTTTTTTTTTTTTTCCAGCACCTATGTCCTTGAGAAATATCGGTCTCTATTTTTCCTCCGTGTTATATCTTTGTCACATTTTGTTTGATCAGAGTAACAATAACCTAAGAAAATGAGTTGGGAAGTGTTCCGTCTTCTATTTTTTGGAAGAATTTATATAAAGTTTGTATTATTTCATCTTTATATACTTGACATAATTTGCCAGTGAAGTCACTTGAGCCTAGAGTTTTCGTCATGTGCAGATTTTTTAACTATAAATTCATTTTATTTAACAAATACTAGTTATTCCAGTTATTTATTTCTTCTTGAGTAAGCTTTGATATATCGTGACTTTCAGGGAATTATTCCATTTATCTAGGTTCCCTAATTGGTAGGTACAAAGTTGTTCGTAGGTACTTATTATACTTTCAGTATAGGTAGGATTTTTAGTGATGTTCATTTTTATATTTTTGATATTGTTAGTTTGTGCTTTTTTTCTTGATCAGCTTGAATAAAGGTTAATTAATTTTTTTTTCAGTTTTCTAAAGAATCAGTTTTTTGTTTCATTGACTTAAAATTTTTTCTGTTTTCTATTTTATTAATTTATGCTATTCACTTTATTATTTACTTTCTTCTATTTTTTGGGTTAAATTTGCTCTTCTCTTACTAGCTTCTTAAGGTGAAAGCTTAGATCATTGATTTAAGATCTTTCCTCATTTTTAATGTGAACATTTAATGCTATAAATTTCCTTCTAAATATGACTTTCACAATGTCCCACTAATCTTGATATGTTGTGTGTTCACTTTCATTCAGTACAAAATATTTACTAATTCCCTTGTGACTTCCTCTTTGATATTGTGTGTTGTGTAAAGAATTTCCTATAACATTTCTTATAGTACAAGTCTGTTAGTAATCATTTCATTCAGCTTTCATTTTTATGAAAAAAATCTTTATTTTGTTTTTATTTTTAAATGTTATATTTTTCTGGGTAAATATTCTGGGTTGACAGGTTTTTTTTTCCAGTACTTTAAAGATGCCCCTCCATGGTCTTCTGACTTGCATAGTTTCTGATATAAAATCTGCTATAATTATCATTTCTATTCTTTTGTATGTAATGTGTATTTTTTCTGTTGATACCCTCAAAATTATTTATTTTGGGTTTTATACACTTTAAGCATGATGTATGTAGGGCTTCATTTTTGTATACTTTGGGATTTTTTTGTATGTTCTAAGAATTTTGGATCTAGATTTTCCTTCTTTACCTAATTTTGGCTATTATCTTTTCCAAAATGCATTTTGTCCCATTATCCCTCTCTCCTTCCGCAAGTCCAGTTACATGCATGTTAAAGTGTTTTATATTGCCTCGCAGGTCTTGGATACTCTTTTTCCTCTTTGTGTTTTAGTCTGGATAATTTTTAATCAACTATTTTAAATTTACTGATTATTTCCTATATCAAGTGAGGAACACATTGAAGGTAATCATTTCTGTTGTCTTTTGTTGCTGTTATTGTTGTGCCTCGCATTTTATTGGACTCATTCTTATGGTTTTTATCTCTCTGCTAAAATTCTCTGTGTGCTCATGTATGTTGCCCACTTTTTCAAGTAGAATGTTTAATATTTTAATAATAGTTATTTTAAATTCCCTATATAATTTCCAACTTCAAGGTGATCTTTGAGTCTGAGTCTGTTCGTTGCTTTGTCTTGAATGACAAGCTTCCTTTTCTAAACCTTTTTATGTGTCTAATAATTTTTATTGAATACTAGACATTGTATGTAGAACAGTAAAAACTGACATAGATATTATTTATATATGGAAATAAAAACACTTCTTTTTCTACCAGACCATGAGTTTTGGGTGTTGAGTCAATCTAGTCAGAAGTTGAACTGAGTTTTGTTTTTGTTTCTATGATTACAGTTCTCTACTGGTTTCAGTTTCCTTTAGCCTTACTTTGCGGTTAGGTTTGGGGAATCTGTGCTGAGTGTTGTGTTTGTGTGTGTGTGCATGTATGTGTTCCTGACATGCCCTCAGTTTTCTACCTTCCCTGTGTAATATGCCACCTTGGAGATCTTTCTCCCCAATCTTACCTCATTCCCAGAGGTAGCCTACTATTGTTTATTATCCAATGCCTGTTATCTAGTGAGGAGGCAGGATGTCTCTTTGTTGTACTGACCAGTCTGAGTTGTGCTCTGTGTGCCTAGGTCTTTGTGGTAGGAGTTTCTCATGATCCTGTCACTCCTCCCCATGAGAGCCAAACTCTGCCTTGTATTCTTATTGAGTTTTCTTCAGGAGTTTCTGGACTCCCCTCACCCCATCACCAGCAAAAAGAGACCTCTAATGGTATTGATTGATATAGGAAGTGTGTCTAGGACTGTTTTCTGCCTCTCTCTTGTAAGCAGAGGGTATTTTGCTTTTACCCATCACCAGCCACAGTGGTACTTTAAATGTATACTGGAAGTATTAAGGTTTGTACTTCTACCTCTATGACTTAAAGCTTTTATTTTATAAGGATAAAATGTCCCTGAGGTGTTTCATGCCTTCTCCACAGCAGCACCCAATGCCTTTCAGTGACCCTGTACCACTGAAGGAAGTTTTTTTTCTGGTGTCCTGTCCTCCTCATAATATTCCTAGTGAGCACTCAATGGAAACCCATGGAAAGGATTTGTGAGTAGGTACAGACTCCTTTTGTGTTTGTGGCTCTCAGGTAACTATACTGTCATGCTAGCCATGCTCAGCCTTTTTATCAATTTCTGAAAATTTTAGCTGAATTCTTCTTATATGATTTTATGATGCATATCATCACTCTTTCCCATGTCATGCCTAGTTGAGCCAATTCTCACATTCTCTCTCTCCTTGGAGAGGCCTGTCTGGTTTTGGATTCCAGACCTCATGATTGCCTTATAATCTTAGCTCTCTGATGAGTTCAAGAAAATTTATGTTTGTAACTCATAGTTACAAGCTATTTTTAATTGTTATGGTAGTAACAGAACTCTTTCTATCTTTCTACATCCTAAGACAATGAAGAAGTTTTCTACATTATAAAAAGATATTTTTTTTCAGTATAAAATTGTAGCTTACTTTTTTTTGTTTTTTGTTTGTTTGTTTGTTTTTTCTTTTTGGTTTTATTTCTTTAATGAAGTTCTTGCATTATCTTCTAGCTTACATGGTTTCTGATGACAGGTCTGCTGCAATTCTTGTCTTTATTCCTCTAAACACAATGTGTTCTTTATCTCTGGGTGCTTTTAAGATGTTTATTGTATCACTGATTTTTAGTAATTAGATTATGATGAGTCTTGATGTGCCTTTTTTATATTTATGCTGATTGAAGCTAATTAAGGTTCTTGCATCCATGGATGTATAATTTTCATAAGATTTGGAGAAATTATAGGCATTTCTAAAATATATTTTGTTTTCCCTTTCTTCCTGCTTCATCAATTACACATATATTATTGGAGAATTTGCTATTATCCCACATCTCATTAGTCTTACATATTTTTTCTATTTCATTTTGGATAGTTTCTATTGCTGTGTCATCAAGTTCACTAACCTTTTCTTCTGCAGTGTGTAATATACTATTAATCTCATTCAGTTACTTTTTATTTCAGATCATGTATTTTCACATCTAGAAATTCAATTTGCTTTTTTAATACCTTCGATTTTTCTCTTCTTATGTTTATGTTTTCCTCTACCTGCTTGAACATGTAGAATATATTTATACTAGCTTTTTTAATATCTTTGTCAGCTAGTTCTATCTCTCTCACCTCTGTATAGAATTATAGTCTGTATCTATTTATTGATTTTTCTCCTGGTTATCGTTACATTTTCCTGCTTCTTTGTGTGCTCAGAAATCTTAGATTGGATACTAACAATATTAATTTTTACATTGTTAGATGCTGGATTTTGTAGTACTCACTTAAATATTTTTGGGCTTTGTTGCTTGGAATAAGCTTGACTCTTTTGAGATTTGCTTTTAAGTTTTATGAAATAGATTGAGAATAACCTTTAGTCTAGGCTAATATGTCCCCATTACTGAGGTACTTTTATTCTGAAGACTCTAGTTAATGCTCATGTAGTAAAAGGTTGTTTCATTCTGGCTAATTGGAACACAAACTATTGCTTGCTTGTGTGAGCTTAAGGATGGTTTAGCCTATTCCTTCCTGAGAGTTTTTTTTTTTTCCTTCAGTCTCAGGCAGTTCTTTCCACACATTCACAGATCAGTACTCAGCCTTAAGACTTACATAATTACAAGTCTGTTAACTCTTGGAAGATCTCAGAGCTACCCGCTTCCCTAAAGCATTCACATCTTCAGAATTTTGTTTTACAAATTCTAGGCACATTTATCTCTCTGAACTTCAAACTCGGTCTCTTCAACTGAGCAAGTCTGCCAGACTTTCACTTTGCTATGGCCTAGAAATTGTTTCCATGCAGTAAGCTGAGGCAATCAAAGGGTTCATTTTATTAGTCTCCTCCCTCTTAGGAATCAAATGTCCTGCACTACCTATTGTCTAAATCTCTAAATTGTTTTGTTACTTTCTAATTGTTTAAAGCAGGAAAATAAATATACTCTCTCTTACTCTATTGTATCTAAAAGTAGATGCAGGCAACTTAAAGGTTTTAAGGTACAGAGAACAAGGCGAGATTTGTGATTATTACTCTGATGGGCAAACAAAGTATCAATTGGAGGACAGTGAGACTAGAGACCACAATCATGTTATGCACTAATAATTCGAGCAACAGACAACAGAAGTATAAATTCTTGGCAGTAGACATTGGCATGGATAAGAAATGATTGATATAATAAATACTTAGGGCAATGGGATCTAGTGACTAATTGAATATGGGAAAATCAAATGACATAATGAACACAAAATCATTCTCAAATATCCATTTAAACATTTATTGAATAATTACCATATGCCCACACTATGGTAGGAGAACAGACTACAAATATAAATAAGAGATAGTATCTGGGCTAAGAGAGTTAATAGATTTATAAATATAATTATAAAACAATACAGTGGCTGTCAAAATAAAATACAAACAAGGTGCTGTATTACATAAATAATGGAGCAATAGTGATTGAGGGGAGTCAAGTAAACCCTTAAAAGGAGGTCATATTTGAAAAAGCTCTTGAAAGGTAGGTTGAAGCTTTTTAGGCAGATACAGAGGAAAAGGACTCTGCAGGCAAAAAAATAGTAAAAGCATAGTGATTTCCAAAACTAAAACAGATTCACTGTGAATGAAATACAGAATATGTTAGATAATCAAAGTATATAAATATCAAAATGTAATATTATAAAAGTAAGATATTATTGTTGCATCTCTGTGGATCGTCTCTCTAGATATGTGCATACATTATGTGAAATGTGTGAATAAGTTCTGGTGATGCCATGATATTCAAAGTAGATTCTGTGTCATCAGTTACATAGAACAGAAAAAATCAATATATATGCCTACTTCCAATCCAGGACATGACAAGTGCAATTACTTAAAATGTATGCATTTCATGTATCAATATAATGTTCAAACAATCCATGCACATTAAAAGAAATAGAAATAAACATTGTAAATGGCTCTAAGAAATAAAGAAAAATTTATATAGCATTCATTTTTTAAAGTTCTCTTTGTATAGGCAAATTCCATTGGCAATCATTGTTACACATCCAGATGTTTTGTTATTTGCATCTATATCCCTAAGAAACATACAGAGCTCCTTCTTGATATTTCAGTTTTAAGCATTCTGATGTTTACTTTGTCTTCATCTTCCTGTTTTCCATTTTGAATTCCCATCTTCAAATATAGCTATTGTTCTCCATTGAAGACCCTCTCTTTAATCCTCCACAGAAAATAATCTCCAATCTGTTACTGCGTGGTAGAGGGTTAGCCATGCAGTGCAGAGTGGTGAAGGTGTCTGTGGGTGTAACTTCTTCTGAAACAGAGTTTCAGCCAAGTCTGTCATTGCCCAACATATACCTCCTCTACCAGAGGTGCCAGACGCCAACTCCAGAGCTGGGACGGAATTCTGCGTTGTAAATCAGGCCACTTCTTGGTTTCTCTCTCCTGAGTCTGCTAAGTTAGTTATCATTTATATTTCTTCTTTGCAGCTTCCTATATTCTAGTGATATTGTTTTACTTTTGTTCTCTTTGTCTTTGCGGGTTTATTCCTTATGTTTAAAGATTTATTTACTATCACTGTAGTAGTCTTTAGGAGGGAAATGAAAAATGCATGTGTTCAATACTTCCTCTTTAACTGAAAGTCCTTCAGCTCATTCTTTTTTTAATATCTGTGTCTGTATCTTTTATAATATACATAATACATTTGTACAATAATACATATGTATAATTTATAAATAAATGCCTACTATTGCATTGCTCAATTTAAATTATTATTTTTCTTCTTATAGATAATGGTATAGGATTATAAAAGTTTGAAGACCACTGCTTTGCCTGGACCTAGGGCTCAGAGCTTGGTATTTTTTCTCTTTTCATGTTAATACTACCCCAGGGATCTCACCTAGTCTCAATGTTGATGACTCCAAAATTTATACATTAGCCCAGGCCTCTGCATTCAACTTTGTGTATCCAGATAGTCACTTGACATCTTCACCTGGGTCTAATAACTCAAACTTAACCTCCAAATCAGAACTCTTGATTGCCACAACCCCACACCCTCTACAAACTGCACCTAACCTACGCCACCCAGTTACACAATCAAAAATTTGTATTGACTATATATATAATTCCAAAACCAAAAAATACAACACTAAACCAAACTGAAAAGACCACTGCCGTGCAGCTTACATTCTCAGAGGGGGAAAGAGACAACAAAAATATTTTTAAGTAAATATATATTTTATATTTATATTTATATTTATCTAGATCAAGTGTAGTTGAGAAAAATATAGCTAAGAGGAATGGATTGTCATATATATATCTCTGTGTGTGTTCTGTTATTTCTTCTATCCAGCTTCCAAAATTTTGTCATTAGTGTCTCTTATTTTGCTATTTTTCTTTGTAAACTTATGGGTTTAAAATATATTTATTAACTTCCATTTAGTAGAGATTGAGGAGAGTGCTGAGGGAAACACAGGTGTTCAATCCTCGATCTTCACCTAGAAGTTGAAAAGTGTTAAGGGAATATCTTTTATGAGAAAATGAAATTCAAGCAGAAACCTGAAAGAAGTAAGGAAGTAAGCCATGTAGATAGCTAAAAGAAGAGCATTCCAGATGGAGGGAGCTGCAAGTGAGAAAATTCCTAAAGTAGGAGTGTGCTTAATGTGTTCAAGGAACAGCAAGGAGTCTGGTGTTGCTGACGTGGAGTTGAGAGGTGGGATGGAAAGGGAAGACTGTTAGAAAAGGAAGTTGGAGAGGTGGCAAGGGGTCTGATCATTTATTCAAGGTGATAGTAAGAATTTTGATTTTTATTCAGAAGATTTTAAGCAGACATTATTAAAACAGTATTTTAAATAATAATTCTGGCTATTGCATAGTATCCTGTAGGGAGATGAAGGCAGAAGCAAAGACACCAATTAAGAGTGTATAGGCAAGAAATGATGATGACCTGACCTAGAATGGTGGCAGTAGATGTGGTAGATGCTCTGAAGTTACAGCCAAAGAATTTTACTGATGGATTGGGCAACAGAAGAGTTAAATATATTTCAAGGTTTTTGACTTGAATAAATGGAGTTATGGTGTTACTGAAAAGATGAATGGTGTAGTTGGAACAGATATTTGGGGGGCAAGCAAAGGGACAGGAGCTCAGCTGGACATGTAAAATTTAAGATAACTGCTAAACAACCAACTGGTATTGTCAAGTGGTTGCTGGATATGAGTCTGGGGTTTGAGGGCATGGTTAGATAGAAGATACTAATAGGAATTCATCAGTTTATTAATAGTATTTACAGTCACAGGGCTTGAATAGATCAGTAAGGAAGTGAGTGTAGATAAGAAAAGGTAAAGAGACCCAAGGACTAAGATCTGGGGAGGTTTCAACATTTATTGATTGGGAAGATGAGGAAAATCCCACTGAAGAGACTGAGAAAAGATTTGCCAGTAAGATAGGAGAACCAAAAGAGCATAGCACCTGGAGGAAAAGTGAAGAAAGTGTTTCAAGGCAAAAGGAGCGATTCACTCTGTTAAATGCTGCTATGAAAGTAAGATGAAATCTGAGAAATGATCATTATTTTAACAATGTGGGGATCACTGATGACCTTGACAAGGGTAATGTCAATAAAATGAAAGCTTAACTACAGCGTTGCAAATGCTGACTGATGATTCAGGAAAGACAAGAGTTATCTGTTGGAACGATGTTCATAAGTAGGCAAAAAAGAGGGGATCTAGAGTTCAGATGGAGATGGCAGTCCTAGGTTCATCCACTGAAAGGGGAGGGAAGCCAGGATGCTCAGTTTGCAGTAGTTTGGCAGATATAGCCAGAGATGTGGAAGCTCATTTTTGATTGACATAAGAAGGTCATTATTAGCTGATAAAATGGAGAAAAGAGAGGTATTGGAGGTTAAAAGAGAGAAATGAACACAAAAAATAGTTACCTAGGAGAGTAAGAAGGAAAAATTAACTAGGAAATTTTAGTAGGATTATATGGCAGGGTAAAGACTCACTTGCAATTTGAAGTCATGAAGAAAGATCGGTTACTTTGGGCATGTGATTTTTCTTCATGTTTCATTACTCACTTGCAAATGAGGAGTCAGTGGAGATTTAGCTGTGACCGAGTTTGGAGTACTGCCAGGCAAGTTTAATGGAGAGGTTCAAAAGAGCCGAAGGTGTGGTGATGTGGTGATTATGTAGTAATGGGGCATCAGCCAATGCACTCTCAATCCCTTGATTATTCAATAACCTTGGAATCACCTTTGATTCCTCCCTTTCTTTATTCCTCACACTTCCCATCAGTGGATCCTTTTGTTACTTCCAACATATATATGGAATCTCCTTTTATCAATCTCCAGTGCCACCACTTTTGTTTAATCACTCACCTCTTGGCTGTCTAATTGGTCTCCCTCCTTCAATTCTTACTATCCAGCAATCTTCTCTACAAAGCAGCCAGAGTCAGTGTCTAACATCTTAATCAAATTCTATATAGTCCCTACTTCAGGTTTCAGTGGCTTCCGACTGGACTTCTATTTTAATCCAAATGAGAGCCACCAAAGCCCTTTCTCCTCTTCCTGATTCTCCAACCTCTTCTAGTAGTGCTTTCTCTGGTGATCACTCTATTCCAGCCACATTGGTCTCTTCTCCGGTTCCCAAACATGCAAGCACTTTTTGTCTCAGACTGATCAATTTCTTTTTCCTTCTTCCTAGAATGCTTTTCACTGGCTCTTTCATTGGTAGCATTTACTCATTCTTCAAGTCTCAGATCAAACTGTAACTTCCTCAGAGAAGGTTCTTCTGAGCTTAGTTTTTAAAGCATTTTTACCCATGTACTGTCTATCCTTTCACCTCACTTCTTTTAGAGCATTACATTATCTGAAGTTATCTTTATATATTTATTCACCTCTGTACTCCAGCATTAATGAGGGCAGATATTTTGTGTCTTTCATTCTCTTCACCCTTCATTTTCGTACCTAAGTCTAACCATCATAATTTGTCAGCCAGTCATTCTTTCAATTAATAATGATGTTCCATGAAAAAAATGTGGCTAATTCAGCTTTCAAGTAATGGCAAAAGTGCTTTTCCTCAAGATAATCATTGTACTTCAATGTGCAAAATATTAAAAAGTCATATTCAAGAGTTAGAGTTACAAAATTAATGTAACAAAATCAATGTATTGTGAGTGAAGAGTGCAACGACTATTAGTACAGTTTGGTGATACTGCCGTGACTCACGCTGACACTGGCAGTTGTACCCATTATTTTTTTCCACCATTAGTGCAAATGTGAACAGAGTGGAAAAAGCAAATAACACCTCAGAAAATTTGAGAATATAATTCTTAACTCACAAACTGAAAAGGTCTTGGGATCACAGGGATCCATAGACCACATGAGAACATATGATAGCTTGCCATATAGTAAAAACTCAATAAAAATTTTGTAATATAAATGAGGTACTGGATTATCCTACTACATTATTCTATTATTACTGATTCAGCAACTTCTTATCCTAAAAATGATCATCTTAGAATTCACCATTTTGTTGGAGGCATTTTATGAGAAAAAAAATAAGGAGTCATTTAATCAAAAGTGTATATCAATACCTGTCTTTACATGGTGCTGTATAGACACTGCACAGATTGAGTCAAATAAACCTTGTTTTGCAAAATTTATAAACACTACAGACATAAAGGGCATAAACAGAGCTAATATTGAACAGGTACACTTAATTAGTTAATAATGTCAACCTGTTAGATGAGATACATTAATGCCTTAGTCCTGTAGGGAGAAAATTTAAAACTCTATTAAACATTAAAAATGATCTGAATAAATGGAGATCTAGCGCATGCATATAAATGGAGTGATTTAGTGTAAAGATGTCAATTACCCCTGAATTACGCTATAAATTCACTGCAACCCCAATCCAAATGTCAGTTATAATAGACAGGTAGATAAATGGAATAGACATAAGGAATAGGTAAAGGGAAAAAGCTATACTATAGAGAGAACTCCTGGAATCAACAAGATTAAAAATCCTAGAAGATGAAGAAATATATAAATGAGTAACAAGAGTATTATCTCAGTAAGTAAAGAAGAAAATCAACAATGAGTTATTATTATTTTACTCCCATCAAGTAGGGAAAATTCACCAAGTCCAATAACGCTAAGTGTTGATGGGGAAATTAGAACTCCCTTATACTTGGATATTGACATTTTGGAGAACAATCTGGCAGAGTATACAATTATCGAATCGTATTCATCAAGAAAAGGGGAGAGAGAGAAACCTTACAAAAAGAAGCATGTAAGTGAATACCTTTTTCACAACATTGTTTAAAGAAGCAGGGAATTGAAAACAACCTCATTGTACACCACTAGAGGAAGATGGAAAAAGATGTGGATGCACATTGCTGAATATGACAAAGCAATTAGAAACAACATAGAGCTTAAAAATATAATGCTTGGTGAAAATGGAAAAGAAAAGAATGAGATCTACTAACGTAAAAATTTAAATATACACATGCAAAATGACACTATACATTTCCAAAGTTCCATTTAAACTTAAAAATATATATCAAATACATTAAAGCAGTTATGTGTTGGAAGGTGAGGAATGCGATAATGGAAAGAAATCCATTTAAAGGTGCTTTTTGGCCTTGTTCAGATCGACGGTACTGGAGCATGAACCAAAGACTTGGATTAATTCAACCTCTACACCTATCTCACTCTCCTCTTATAAGACAAACAAGCAAATAAAAACAGTAACAACTATATATACAATTATCACTATGTACATATAGTAATAAATTAACATAGTCTGCATATTTGGACAAGGATCATTAGAAAAGTTTGCTACCTACCTATTTTATGATTAATCAGGGGAATTAACAAGAGAGTTGTAGAATTCTTGAGAGCTAAAAGATCTCAGTAATTTAGCTTTTCTAGCTCCCTAATTACAAGTACATCTTTTTCCTCGCCATACCAAATTGATTTGTGTCTATTTTTCTTTGGAAAAGTCATCAACAAAGGAGACTCCACATCTTTTAATAGCCTGTTTTAATATTTAACAAACAACCCTTCTTTCTTATGTTTGTACTGCATTTTCAGTTACTTTCAAGTCATTTCTCAGAGAAGATGGATAAAAGTTGGTCTACATCTTTTTTATGATAATGCCTCAGGTATTAGGAGGCAATTATTGTCTCCAGACTAATTAATTTCAGCTCCTTTTACCTGTTCTCATGGGTCTTATTTATTCACTACTTTCATCATATTATTAAACTACTCTGAACTTCTCTACTTCATGGCATCCTCGAGGTGAAGAGACATAAACTGGATGCAATACCAATTCCACAATGGCCCAATGCATGCCTAATTGAGAAGAAATTATTTCCAACTATTGCTACCATGAGTCCTTAAAGATAATAACTAGGGGCTGGGAAATCTCATCAACCTTTTTCTTTATGCATTTTAATTATAACAACCTCTTATATGTTTAAATACTATTGTCACAAAACAGTTTTATTTGATCTTCCAACAACTCAATAATGACAGGAAAAATGTCATAATTCTCATTGCATAGATGAGTAATGCAAAGTGCGAAGAGATTAAAGTAACTTTCCTGAGGTCAGTGAGCTAATAGATGCTGAAGGTAGGACTTCTGATTCTAAGCATGTAGGAGGCATTCTTGATTTCAAGCGTGTAAAGAGCTTGAATGGGAGGCAGTGTAGAGTAAGAAAAAGAATGTTAATTTGTTTCCAGAGGACATGTTCAGACTCTAGCTCTGCCACTGGCAGCTGTGTGACCAAACAGGGATAATAATACGGTTGATGTGAACATTATGGTTAAGGTGTAATGAACTCTATAAACTTTGATTTTCATGTTTTCTTTGTTCTGGTGATTTGAATACATCTGACTTTAGAAAGTTATTCCAAAATAAATTTTCATTGCTTCTCTGCTCCCACATCAGCACTTTATTCTTAACAATGTTTCTTTTTGTTATTATTGATTGTTTGGTTTCTCTTCCCATTCTACCTAGAGCAATATTATCTTGCTCTTGTTTTTTTAGATATTCATTAACAAAATTAAGAAATTAGAAAACACTTTTGTCCTTCCTTAGATTATGTAATCATTCTCAGAATATTAATAGACTATGTACAAAAGGATGAAAAGCATTAAATTTGTGCTCCCTTACATTTGTGGTTTTTTAAGCACTAGAAGATAGAGCAAATGACCACAGGAATTGAAGAAGAAATATTTTAATATCAATGTAACTTTTGCAAGTCTAATGATTTTTTAAAACTTTAAAAGTTAGCTCTAGAGAACAAAATTTCAGATTGTGTCAATGATCCACTATTGCAACACTTTATTTTATTGAACATAATCATAATACTTGTATATAAGATTTTCCCACCTGGAGTGTCAAAAAGTCTTCACAAAGAAAAAAATCAAGTAGCATGGGAAGATACAAGAACTTTACCCAGTAAATATTAAAGAGTATACAGTCAAGGCATCAGCAACATGGTATTGAAAAAATAACGAAATGAACTGTCTGATAACTGTCTCTGCTTTTATAAATATTGTGAGATATTATTGTACAGTTGCCATTTTGTACATTGTACAGTTGATTTTGTTGTAATTATTGCTCACTGTAGCTTGGCTTCAAGTCTTGAACTCTTTCAATGTGCTGCCATAGCTGTAATATTCAAAAGTGTGACAGGAACATATCAAAATGATACACAAAATAGAAAAGAAAGAAGTTGAAACATACCATATTTTCTTAAATTCTAGTCTTCTCTCTTCACATTTAATGTGACTAGGGTTGGAATATATTTTACAGTGATATTTTCTTAAAAACCCACCAGCTATCTAGGTGAAATTAAAAGAGTACTTTGTCATTTTCCAAGCATATGCACACCTGTATGTAGAAGAAACTTGTTTAACTTTGTTATTTGCTGTCAAATTTTAAATTAAATGAGGATCTTGTTTATGTGAAGTGAAAGCCTTTCATTAAAGCATTGAACACCTATCTATCAAAAGCTCCCAGCTGGCTTTTAAGAAAAGTAATTTTTAATTTACAAAAAGACCTGTAATTTTACCTAAGTAGAAATTGCGGGGAAAACACTGGTATTCTCCAACATGCCTAGAAATTCTCCTCTCAAGCCTTAAGATGTTAAAGAGGTCAAGGTTTGAACATAAACTGTGAAATGCAGTGGGTCGCCATGGTATTATTCATAATTAAAAATAGCCTAACATAATGCAGACTTCTTAGACCTCAGACATGTAGATTTACTCTCAAATTCTGGTTTGCTGCTAAAAGAAAAAAATATATATATAATTATGTGGATAAAAGAATATTATTGGCACATTAAAATAATTGTTTTCATTTAATATAGTTTTTTTTTCCCTTGAAAGCTACTGCAAAATGAAAGAGGTGCCACAATATTGCTGGCAACTTATAATTAAGAGATTCATGTATTTTTTTCTGCACTTCTAATAGATTTCTAGTTGTGACTTGAGTATCTGTTTTTTCATATTCATGGGTATAAAAAAATGTGTTTGTATTAAATATACCAGGTCCAATTAAATTGTTTAACAAGTAATTTTATTTCTTCATCCTCTTAAATTTCCAGGACATGATTACACTTTGAAGATTGATAGTTCTGGAAATTTTATCTAACATATTTTTTAATTATCTTTTTTTTAAAAAGTTTTAAGTTTTTTTGAGAAGTTTCTACCGGGAAGTCTATTCAAAACAATTGGTGATGATTAAATGAGTTTCATTGACACTTTAAGAATTCTTTTCAAAACTCTCATAGAGATTGGAAATTAATTGGGATTGAAACAACAAGAAAACTCTAACTTTAAAACATTTAATAACCCAGCTCTGAAAAAATTGAAAATCGTGGTAACTGAGATGGCAGGATCATTAGTAAGACAAATAGTAAACATAGCCAGCCATGTACTTACTAGTCCTTTTGTACACTTGCTTTTCTTCCAGTATCAATTGAGGTGACTAAGAATATTTAGGTGTTCTTTAATTCAGAGTTGCAACAGTATTGGGACTTCTATTTTAGAATCACTCATTTAATGGAATTTTATAGCCTCTCTAGAATTTGTGTTCTATATCAAGAATATATAGCTTTCTTGGATATTTGATATTCTTGTTTTATAAATAATTGTGCCACATTATTCTAATATCAATATGACCTTCAGTAAAGCAAAATTTCATTATATAAAGATTATTAATTTTTAAAAAGTAATTGAATACCTTTGTTTATCAGGACCCTAGTAAAAAGCAGTGTGGAATGTTGTAGCTTGATACTAACTGATCAAATTCGATTCCTTTGATCTGCTAAAGTTTCCACAGGGATGGATCTTAAAATAGTCCCCATATCATGCTAAGATATTGCAACTCGTTTTGCCACCTGTGCCACCAACTGCCCACTACTGTTCAAGGGAAGCCACGTGCAAGCATGACCAGACTTTATCACTTTTATCATTGTTTATATGGCCATTAATTAAGAGATCACATTAAAGGAATTTCTTAATAATCGTATACTACTCTTGAGATTACAATCGCTGCTATTAAGTTTAGTCATTCTTTTTTTGTTTTTTGTTTTTTTGTGTTTTTTTTGACATATTTAAAATTGGCTTTGTTGCTTTTTTTCAATTTTTCTTTTTTAAATAAATTTATTTATTTATTTATTTATTTATTTATTTATTTATTTATTTAATTAAAATTAGTTTCAAGTATACAGTACATTGGATAGACATTTATTAAGTTTATAAAACAATCCCCCTAATTGCTCCTTCTCTCCTCCTGTTTCCCACCTTGTCAATATATTAATGATAACTGCATTCCTTATATCGTGCTACCCATCCCCGTGACCATCTGTCAGATACTAATTTGTACTTCTTTAACCCTTCACCCCATTCTCTCAGTCCCCCAAATCCCCCCCTCTCTGTCCATCACCAAATTGTCCATTATATTTGTGAGTCTGTTTTTGATTAGTTTGTTTCTTTTGTTCATTAGATTTCACATATAAGTGAAATCATATGCTATTTATCTTTCTCTGCCTGACTTATTTCACTCAGCATAATAACCTCTAAGCCCATCCATGTCATTGCACATGGCAGGATTTCATTTTTTTTTAATGGCTAAGCTATCTTCTATTATATATATGAACCATAACTTCTTTATCCAGTCATCTGTTGATGGGCATTTAGGTTGCTTCTGTATCTTGGCTATTATAAATTGTGCTACCATGAATATTGGGGTGCATAGATCTTTACTAATTATTGTTTTGCTTTTCTTTGGATAAATACCCAAAAGTGCAATTGCTGGGTCAAAAGGTATATCCATTTTTAATATTTCGAGAAACCACCAAACTGTTTTCCATAGCTGTTGTACCAATTCGCAATCCCTCTAACAATGTAAGAGGTTTCCCTATTCTCCACATCCTCACCAACACTTGTTTTTTGATTTATTGATTATAGCCATTCTGATAGGTGTGAGGTGATATTTCACTGTGGTTTTAATTTGCATTTCTCTGATGATTAGTGACCTTGAGCATCTTTTCATATGTCTATTAGCCATCCGTATTTCCTCTTTGGAGAAGTATCTGTTCAGATCTTCTGCCCATTCTTTAACTGGATTGTTTGTTTTTTTTTGTTGTTGTTGTTGTTGTTGAGTTATATGAGTTTTTTATATATTTTGGATATTAAGCCCTTATCAGATGTATAATTAACGAATATCTTCTTCCAAACAGTCAGTTGTCTTTTTGTTTTCTTGATGGTTTCCTATGCTGTACAAAAACTTTTTAGTTTGATGTAGTCCCATTTGTTTATTTTTTCTTCTGTTTCCCTTGCCCGAGGAGATATATCCAAAAAGAAATTACTGTTAGTAATATCAGAGAGTTTACTGCCTATGTTTTCTTCTAGAAGTTTTATGGTTTTGGGTCTTACATTTAAATCTTTAATCCATTTTGAGTCTATTCGTATGTACGGTGTAAGGAGGTGGTCCAGCTTCATTTTTGTTGTATGTATCTATCCAATTTTCCCAACATCATTTATTGAAGAGACTGTCTGTACTCTATTGTATATTCTTACCTCTTTTATCATATATTAAGTGAGCATATAAGTGTGAATTTATTTCTAGGCTCTCTATTCTGTTCCATTGATCAATATATCTGTTTCCATGCCAGTATCATGCTGTTTTGATTACTTATAGTATAGTTTAATATCAGGTAGTATGATACCTCCAACTTTGTTCTTCTTTCTCAAGATTGCTGTGGCTATTCTAGGCCTTTTATGGTTCCATATAAATTTTAGGATTATTTGTTCTATCTCTCTGAAAAAATGCCATTGGTATTTTGATAGGGATTGCATTGAATCTATAGATTGCTTTGGGTAATATGACCATTTTAATGATGTTGATTCTTCCTACCAATGAGCATCGTATATGCTTCCATTTATTTGTGTCTTCTTCAATTTCTTTTTTCAATGACATAATTTTCTGAGAACAGATCTTTTACCTCCTTGGTTAATTTGATTCCCAGGTGTTTTATAGTTTCAATGCAATTATAAATGAGATTTTTTTTTTAATTTCTTTTTCTGAAAGTTCATCATTGGTGTATAAAAATGCCACTGACTTCTGAATATTTATTTTGTAACATGCTACTTTACTGAATTCACTGACCAGTTCTACCAGTTTGGGGGGGAAATCTCTATGATTCCTCAATATAGTATCATGTCATCAGCAAGTAACAAGAGTTTTACTTCTTCCTTTCTAATTAGGATGCCTTTTATTTCTCTTTTTTATCTTATTGCTGTGGTTAAGACTTCCAATACAATGTTGAAGACGGGTGGTGAAAGTGGGCATCCTTGTCTTGTTCCTGATCTTAAGGAAAATGCTTTTAGCCTTTCCCCATAGAGTATGATGTTAGCTGTAGGCTTGTCATATATGACCTTTATTATGTTGAGGTATGTTCCCTCTATTCCCACTTTGCTGAGAGTTTTTATCATAATTCGATGCTGGATTTTGTCAAATGCTTTTTCTGCATCTGTTGATATGATCATATGGTTTTTACCTTTTGATTTGTTAATGTGGTGTACCACATTAATTAATTGCAGATATTGTGCCAACCTTGTATCCCAGGAATAAATCCAACTTGATCATGGTGTATGATATTTTTAATGTATTGCTGAATTTGGTTTGCTATTATATTATTGAGGATTTTTGCATCAATATTCATAAGAGATATTGGCCTATAGTTCTCATTTTTGGAATGTCTGTCTGGTTTTTGGAATCAAGGTAATGGTGGCCTCATCAAAGGAGTTAGGGAGCCTTCCCTCTTCTTGAATTTTTTGGAATAATTTGAAAAGAATAAGTGATAATTCTTTGAATGTTTGGTAAAATTCACCTAAGAAGCCATCTGGTCCAGGACTTTTGTTTTTTGGGAGGTTTTTGATTACTGATTCAATTTCATTGGTGGTAATCAGTTGGTTCAGATTTTCTGTTTCTTCTTGACTCAGTCTTGGGAGATTGTATGTTTCTAGAAATGTGTTCACTTCTTCTTGATTGTCCAATTTGTTGGCATATAATTCCTTGTAGTATTTTCTTATGCTTCATTATATTTCTGTGGAGTCCATGGTTATTTCTCTTTCATTTCTGATTTATTTATTTGAGTCCTCTCTCTTTTTTCATTGATGAGTCTGGCTAAGGGTCTGTCAAATTTTTTATCCTTTCAAAGAACAGCTTTTGGTTTCATTAATCTTTTGTGTTGTTTTTCTAGATTCTATTTTGTTGATTTCCACTCTAATCTTTATTATTTCCTTCCTTCTATTCACTTTGGGCTTTATTTGCTGTTTTTTTTTTCCTAGTTCTTTTAAGTGTAAGGTTAGACTATTCATTTGAGTTTTTTCTTGTTTCTTGAGGTAGGACTGTATTGCTATGAATTTCCCTCTTAGGACTGCTTTCGCTGTGTCCCATAAATTTTGAGTTGTGTTTTCATTTTCATCTGTCTCTAGGTATCTTTTGATTTATCCCTTGATCTTATTAATAACCCATTCATTGTTTAATAGCATGTTATTTAGCCTCCACGTGTTTATGTATTTTCCAGGGTTTTGTTTTTTTTTTGTAGTTGATTTTTGGTTTCATACCATTGTGATTAGAGAAGACAGTTGCTTTGATTTCAGTCTTAAATTTATTGAGACTTGTTTTGTGTCCTTACATGTGGTCTGTTCTAGAAAATGTTCCATGTGTACTTGAGAAGAATGTATATTTTGCTACTTTAAAGTAAAATGCTCTGAAAATATCTATTAAATCCATCTGGTCTAATGTGTCTTTTAGGGCCATTGTTTCCTTGTTGATACTTTACTTGGAAGATCTGTCCATTGGTGTATATGCTAAGTTAAAGTCTCCTACTATGAGTGTATTACTATTGATCTCTCCTTTCATGTCATTCAATAATTGCTTTATGTGTGTAGGTGCTCCTATGTTGGATGTGGATATGTTTACTAGGGTTATGTCCTCTTGATTTATCATTATGTAATGCTTTTTTTTTCTCTTATTATAGCCTTTGTTTTAATGTTTATTTGATCTGATATAAGTATCGCTACCGTGGCTTTTTTTCATTTTTATTTGCGTGAAATATCTTTTTCCATCCCTTCACTTTCAGTGTGTGAGTGTCATTTGATCTGAAGTGAGTCTCTTGTAGACAGCATATGCATGAGTCTTGTTTTCTTATCCATTCAGCTACCTTATGTTTTGATTGGCACATTTAATCTATTTACACTTAAAGGGATTACTGATAGGTAGATAGTTACTGCCATTTTATTATTTGTATTTGTTATTTCTGTTTTCTTTTGTACCCCTTCTCTTTTTACAGAAGTCCCTTGAACATTTCTTGTAATACTGGCTTATTGGTGATGAATTCCTTAAGCTTTTTCCTGTTTAGGAAGCTCTTTATCTCACCTTACATTTTAATCAAAAGACTTGCTGAGTAGAGTATTCATAGTTGTGGATTCCTATTTTTCATAACTTTGAATATTTCTTGCCAGTCTCTTCTGGCTTGCAAAGTTTCCATTGAAAAATAAACAGACATTCTTATGGGGGTACCCTTGTAAGTAATTAGCTGCCTTTCTCTTGCTGCTTTTAAGATTCTCTCTTTGTCTTTGACCTTTGGTATTTTAATTATGATGTGTTTTGGCATAGGTCTGTTTGAATTCCTCTTGTTTGGGATTCTATGCTTCCTGAACTAATTCCTTTGCCAAGTTAGGGAAGTTTTCTGTCATTATTTCTTCAAATAGATTCTCAATCCCTTGCTCTCTCTTATTCCCTTCAGGTACTCCTATGATCCGGATATTGTTATGCTTCATGTTGTCCCACAGGTCTCTTAAACTATCCTCATTTTTTTAAAATTCTTTCTCCTTTTTGTTGTTCTGATTGGGTGTATTCTGCTACCTTGTCTTCCAATTCGTTGATTCAATCTCTTCTTCGTCCAATCTACTGTTGAATCCTTCTAGTGTATTCTTCATTTCAGTCATTGTATTCTTCATTTCTGTCTGGTTCTTTTTTATGGATTCTCTGTCCTTTTTTATGTTTACTGTCTCTCTGTTGATGTTTTCATTATGCTTATCCATTCTCCCCATAAGTTTGTTGAGCATCTTTTAACCGTTATTTTGAACTCTATCTCTGGTAGGTTGCTTGCTTCCATTTCATTTAGCTTATTTTCTGGAGTTTTCTCCTATTGTTTCATCTGTGGCATGTTTCTTTGTTTTCTCATTTTATTAGCCTCTCTGTGTTTGTTTCTATGTGTCATGAATATTAGTTTCATCTCTCAGCCTTGGCCAGATGGCCTTACGTGGAAGGTGTCCTGTGTGGCCCAGTGGTTTCCTCTCCCTGATCCCCTATGCCAGGGGATCTGGATGTGATCTTTGTGTGGGTTGTGTGTGATCTTCTGTTGTCACCAAGCCTTTATTGTTGTTAGTAGCTCAGTGGATGGAATTAACGCTCAGCCTAATTGTGGGAATTGGCTATACCCATAGGGTAAGAGTTGCTGTGTGGGTGCTGACCCCCACTGAGTGTGATTTGCCCCAGGAGGCTTGTGTACTTGTTGCAACCACCCTTTGTGTGTACCACTAATAAGACTAGTAAGGGGTTGCTTTGTTGTGGTCTGGTGTCAGTGTCCAGTTGCGTTGGTTTTGTGGCCCCTTGGGAGGGACTCTCCCATAGGCCAAGGTAGGCCGCTGCTTTTGATTGCTCAGGGCTACCCGCTGGGAACCACAAAGCAATCTGCAGATGGTTGTTGCCTATGATGGATCTATAGGTAAGTGGAAGAGACAACACTGTTGGCAGTGGTTGGTTATCCCTGTCCCTGACCTATGGCAGCTTAGCAGAGTGACCAGTGCTTCTCAAGACATGACACTGCCTGTCAGTTGCCTGTAAGTCTCTGAAACTGGATTCGCCTCTGGGTGATATGCATGTTGAGTGGCACAGGGACCCCAGAAGTCTCCTGTGTCTATTGAGTAAATTTCCCCCTGCCACTGCACTGTTAGTTTACATGCCAGTGCTATCTCTATGGCTCCCTGTACAAGTTTCCAATTGTAGCAAGGTCAGCTACTGCCCACCTTGGTCCTGAATGCGCCATCTGAGCACAGGGTTAGCTGCCTATCAACAAGCAACAGGTACTTTGTGTATTGGATGGAGCAGGAGCACAGGGAGTCAAGGGCCATCAGGCCAATACAGACCCCTGCAATCCTCTCAAGAGATATTGCAGCTCTTACAGGCAGCAGTGGTCTATCCACAACTGTTTTCCCTGAAATGCACTCACTGCGCTAGCCAAGGTCTGTTTCTTGCACAGACTGCACAACCGTAGAGCCATGCTGGGCACAGGAGGCTGCCTGTCAATGGGCTGCAGGTACTTTGTGGCTTGACTGAAGCGGGATCTCAGGTAGACAAGGACTATCAGGCCAATACAGCCTCAGTTTTGCTGCAACTTCTGTGCCCGGGTGTTCCCACTGTTGTCACAGATCACAGTAAGACCAGCTGCCCTCTGGGGCAGTCCCACAGACCTCTGCCCTCCCTGGACACAATATTGCATCTCTTGCAGGCAGCAGAGGGTCTGCCTGACACATATTTCCATGTAGTGCCAGTCCTGTGCTGGCCAAAGTTTGTTGCCTATGTGACTTGGAAGATCAGGGGAGGGGAGAAGCAGGGCTGTGGCAGTTCACTGTCAATGGCCCACCTGGGGCAATTTGTGGGTAAGGTGGGGTGTGGTCTCAGAGAGACAATGGCAGTCAGATCAATACAGCCTCAGTCTTGCTGCAACTTTGGTAACCGTTTGCATGTTCCCACAGAAGTACCAGGTCATGGCCAGACCAGCTGCTGTCTGGGACGGGCCCACGGATCCCAGAGATCCACCCAAGTTAATATTGGCAGCAGTGATCTGCCTAACCCTATGTCGGAAATGAGGCTCACAGCACTGGCCACCTGCTGGGAATGCTTGGCCCTGAATTGGAGCAGGGCTTGGCAGCCATCCAGCAACCAAAGCCCTGGGTGATCTGCAGGTTGGGTGGGGCAGGATGATCCCCTCTGGTTAGCGCTTCCTAATGGCTCTGTGGGAGGGGTCTGCACAGTCAAGCTTGTGCAGACTGTAAATTGCCTGGTAGCGGGGCTGAATCAAGGCACAATGTTGGCTGCCCTTGCAGCCCTCCTTCTGGAGCTAGGTAATGCCGACTTTCTCAGTCTGAATCCCATGTGAGCCTCTGACCTACCACCAGTGTCCCGGGTAAGTGTCCGCAGGTCAGAAAGCCTGTGCACAGGTCCTTAAAGGGGGTGTTTAGGATTTCAGTCTCCTTCCGTCTCACCCAGACAGCTGGAATCTTCTCTGATTTTTGCAGTCAGAATTATTGGAATCTCCTCTTCCCTGGGCTGGGACCCTGGGCTGGGGAGCCCCCAAATGAGACCTGGAACCCCTATCTTCAGGAAAGTCTCTGCAGCCTTGCTCTCCCTTCAGGTGTTCCTCCACTACTGGATTCGTGACTTTGCCCCTCCTACCAGCTTCGACTTGGCTCCTTTATATTATCAGATGTAGGTGTTACCATCAACAGGACTTCAGGTGATTCTCCACATTGATTATTTTATAATTTGGTTGTAATTTCAATGTGGACCTGGGAGGAGATGAACCTTGCTTTTACCTAGTCCATCATCTTCTGAGATCCTCCAAATTTAGTCATTCTTTTGAATGCTCATATTTTATATCAATATCACATAGACAAATAATAATTTCCTTTCTGGGAGAAAAAGATTTCACCAACACAACGGATACAATGGAAAAACTTTAATAATTTAAATTAATAACTTTAAAAGAACACATAAAAGATAGGGTTTAATTTTTTAAAAGATGGTGTTTTAAAAAATCAATATTCACTAATTATAATTACAAAACAAAAAAAAACATAGTTCTTAACAAAAAAATTCAACAACTAGACTTTTAGAAAAAAACAGAATCTCTAGCTCTGTTTATTGTATTGAATAATTGGCAAGTAAGATATATTCTCAAATAAAAATGAGGTAAAGTGCTTTAGTGATAAAAGAAAGCACCCCCATTTTGAAATATATTTTGCTTTGGTATATTAATGACTCTGTTATTAAGGGTGAAGTGTGTGTGTGTGTGTGTGTGTGTGTGTGTGTGTGTGTGTGTGTTTATGAGTTGAAGAAATCAAAATGGGAAACTGCCAAAGGGAGAACTGAGTATAAGTTGACATGGCATGAAAAACAAAAAATATGAAGGGATGATGGAATATTTTTTAAAGGTTGACTTCATTGTTACCATTCTTTTCACCAAAGAAACATTTCCAGGTCTCAAAAATGAAATTATGGGAGCATTAGAATAAAACATGGTACCTAATAAGCAGTATTCAAAAATAAGGAACATAAGCTCTTCCTGATGAACATAAGCTGTTTTTGGGAGGCCCTGGTTTGTTAGCAATGACATAGAAATAATAACACTTCCTATATATAAATCATGATAGAGTGACTTATTATAGAATGATTAAAATGACTACATTTTAAGATCTAGTATTGCTGGACTGGAAAGAGGAAAGTAGCAAAGAAATAATTTACTGTGGGAAAGAATAATGCAGTTTTAAAAAATCACTTGAATCTCAATATATAATGCAATTTATCTTATTAAGCTGGCTTCATGATTTAACATAGACATTGGTAAACTAATACCTCATTGTTTTCACTTGAAAAGTTGACCATCTTGATGAATTCTGTTTATCTTTTTTATTTATGTAAGTTTACTAGAAATATTTTGCAGCCTTAAACAAAAGCTTCATCTGAATATATATCTTTTTAACATGAGAGAAAAAATTAAAAGCAACTATAAGAGTTATATTTTTTAAGACACCAAAAGATCTGATCATCCTGATGTTAAACCACTGGCTATAATTTGGGATATGGCAGGATATCATTGAGCCAAAAATATCCAGTCTGAATCTTGAGTGGTCTAGATTTCTAATTTATCCTCAGAGGATAATTTTATGGGGATGTCATTCTACAGTACTTTGACTATGGGTCTGGTTTGTTCTATTGCTCTACTGTGCAATAAGGCAAGATAGAGGAGTCTTATCATTTAAAAACTCTTTGAATATCAAATAAAAGTTATGGATTCCATGTACAAAAAACATGAACACACACAAATATCTGCATAAAATTTCAAGATGTTCACAGATTCCAAAGCCCCTATATACCTACTCCCAGGTCAAGAACTATTTTGCAGTGTCACATATGCTATGAACTTGCTGTGAGCACAGGCTTTTCCCTGACACTGAAGTCTATATAATTTCCATAATATGATATTCTTGCCTGCCAGTAGGTATAATGTTTGTGGGAAGATAGAAGAGGAAAGGAGAGGAGCTCTGTCTGCCAGTAGTAAACCCCAGAGGAGTATACATCAGCACACAAAAGGAATAAACAAGCCCTAAGTATTAGACAGTCTGTCATCACTGACAGCCCCAAATAAGTCTAACCTAAATTTGTCTAATGTTTAAATTTTATCTCTTGATTTTATGGTAGATTTGATAGATAAATGTATGCTTTTCATAAGCAACTACAGAATAATTTATATTTTTCCTCTATTAAATGTTTAAAAAATATGTCTTTATGACATTCCAACTAACCCTGGTGTCAAAAAAAAAAAAAAAAAGAAATGAACACAAAAGAGAATATGGCTGGTTTTCAAGCTCTTTTTTTTTTTTTTTTTTTTTTTTTGCAAAGAGTAGTGTAGTAGTGAAGAAGAATAGGCACAGTAGTTAAATCTCTTGCCTAGATTTTTTTTTTTTTACAATTAGAGAATGCATTCATCATACAAAGTTTTACTGTCAAATTAATATCAATAGCTTACACTAAAAACTTTTTATGAAGCTGATGGGTGAAAATTATATGAGTCGAGCACCAAATTAAATACAAAAATGAAAACTTTTTTTTCCCTTAAGGAAAAGTCACATTTATTTAGAGTGTCAACATTTAAAATATTACTTTAAAATAAGCATAATATAAGAGAAATAAACTAGTCAAATTTATTTGAAATAAATATTTTAAAATTTGAAGAATGGACTTCTGCTTCTAGCCAAAATGTAATAACAGGGATTAGATTTACTTTCCTGCCTGAAAAAAAATTTTTTAAAAACTGAATAAAATATATATTGGTTTTTCAAGAAACTGAACATCAGGAAATGAGTGACAGTGATCTAAGAAACAGGAAACAAATGAGATAAGCACCAAAACTGACAAACTTAATGCCTAGAAACAGGTTTTAGATTGTGGTGCAAATTGGAGGATTCCAGATGAAGACTGGGTAGTCTCTCTGAGTCCAAGAAGCATAACCGGAGGCCAAGGTGGCCAAGGCTGCTAGAGTTTGCAGGGCACAGAGGAGAGAAATTTATAAACAGAGATATTCTACACATACTAACAAGGCTCAGTCAAGGAGAAATATATTATTTTAATGGTGATATATTTATTAAAGAAATTGAATTTTTAGCTAAAAATATTTCCACAGAGAAAAACTCTAGGTCTAGATGGCTCTATTGATGAATTCTACCAAAATATTTACAGAAGATTAGAATCTTATAAAAACTCTGCTAGAAAACTAAAAAGAAGAGAATACTTCCTAACTCAGTCTCTGACACCAGCTCTACTTAGATAAAAAACCAGACCAAAACTACAGGCCAAGAACTACAGACTGATATTTTTCATAAATATAGATGCAAAATTTTTAAACAAAATTTTAGCAATTTGAATCAAAAAGTGAATTCTAGGTAAAGTTTTTCTCCGAAATGCAAGGTTGGTTTAACATTTGAAAATCTATCGATGTAATTCATCATAGTAACAAAGTAAAAAGAAAAAACATATGATCATCTCAGCTAGTGCAGAAAAGCATTGAACAAAAGCCACATCCATTCCTGATTAAAAAAAAAAAAAAAAAACCCTCAGCAAGCTAAAAAAATAAGAGAACTTCCTCAATCTGATAAAAGGCATTTGTGAAAAGCCCACAGCTGACATTAGACTTAATAGTGGAAGATTGAATGCTTTTTGCCTAATGTCAGCAACAAGGCATGTATATCTGTTTTCAACATCTCTCCTCAACATTTTACTGGAGGCCAGAAATAAAAGGTATAGGTATTAAAAAGAAAGTAAAACTGCCTTTGTTAATAGGCAACATGATTTTCCTATAAGGAAAATTATCTGGAATTACATAAAAGATATTAGAACTACTAGAGTTTGGTGAATTCGAAGCATAGAAATACATTATACAAAATTCAGTTGTTTGTCTGTATACTAGCAATGAAAAATTGGAAATTGAAAAAATTTTGACAAAGAAGCAATGACGATTCAGTGAAGAAAGGATTATATTTTTAACAAATGATACTAGAAAATTTGGATATACATATGCAAAAAAATAAATTTTAATCCATATATCACATTGTATACAAAATTAACTCAAAATGGATTATAGAATTTAATGTAAAACCTAAAACTATAAAACTTCCAAAAGAAACGTACTAGAAAATTTGGGATTAGGCAAATGTCTTAGGTATGATTCCAAAAGCATGATTTATGACACACAAAAACACTGATAAATCGTGCTTCATCAAAATTGAAAATTATTCTTCAAAAGACACTGTTATGAGAATAAAGAGACATTAAGAAGAAAATTAAAGCTGTTTTTTAAATAGAAAAGCCATAGACTAGGAGAAATTACTTATAAACAATCATTATATCTGATAAAGAATTCCTATACAGATATTTTTTAAATCACCTCTCAGATATCAATAATAAGTAAAAGCCCAATTATAAAAAGGGTCAAAAGATTTCAACATACCTTTTACCAAAAAAGATACACAGATAGCAAAGAAGTACATGAAATAATGCTCAAAATCATTATTCTTTAAGGCAGTGCAAATTAAAACTACAAGATATCATTCCATGCCTATTCAAATGCTAGCATTAAAAAGAATGATCATTCCAAGTGTTGGTGAGGATGTGGAACAATTGAAATTCTCATATACTGCTTCTGGAAATGTTAAATAGCATAAGCACTTAGAAAATAGTTTGAAAGTTTCTTAAAGTTACACATATATCTCCCATATAATTTAGCCATTTCACCCCTAAATATTTATTCAAGAGAAAAGCAAATACGTGTTTATATAACAACTTGTACACAAATGTTCGTAGAAGCTTTTTGTTGTAATATCCTAAACTACAAACAATCCAAATGTCCATCAATATGTAAGCAGATACAAAAATTATGGGATATATATACAATAGGCTACAAATCAACTGTAAAAAGCAAAGTATTTTTACTTCTTTTAATTAAGAAATATATATGTGTATTTACATACATATGTACAAACACTCACACACACATATGCACATACACAAATGCATACATATAGGTAGATAGTCTGGGAGAACACAGAACAATACAGATTTTTGTCCTGAGAATGGGGGGATTACACAGGACACCTTCATGTGCTGTAAGCTCCTAAGAATGGGGAAATGTCTGTGACCTTTCCAGGGTATATCCAACACCTGTTCCAATTTCTGCTGCAGTGTAGTCTTCCCAAATTAAGAATGTATTTACTGAAGAGGAGAAGTGCTCAAATAGCAATTTGCCCTTATTCTCTTCACCTAGCACTGACAAGGAAAGAAGAGGAAGAGGAAGCATTCTTTCATTCATTTATTAGTTCCTTATTGTGTATATAGTATGAAATAGCTTTTATGCTAGGTGAAAAAATACAGAGATAACACACACAATTCCTGCCCTCATCGACCTCACATTCAGGATGACAAGTAAAGCCCATATGGATAAGGTCCTAATTAACAGGGTGACTTCCATAACAATTTTAAATGGGTATGGACCTAATAATGGAGCTCCAGAATATATAAATCCAAAGCTGATAGAACTGAAAAGGGAAATAGACCCATAACCATAGTTTCAATATGCTCAGTTTCAATATGCTGATCAGTAATTGATATAATGAGTAGCCAGAAAATCAGTAAGAATACAAGAACTTGAACAACTCTATCCACCAAGGAGGAATCATTGGCATGTACAGAGAACTGAACCAAAACAAAGCAGAACGCACATTCTTTTCAGGAGCACCTGGAACACGTATCAAGACAGGCAGTATTCTGAGCCATAAAATGAGTTTGAATACTTTCTAAAGGATTGAAATTCAACATTTGCATCCCTCCTGGCCACAAAGCCTCTCATTTCTGGGTGCAGGTGGAGAGAGCTAGAAAGGAACAAGGTTGCATTCAGGGGAGACAGGTAGCAACTGTTTGCCATTCTACAAACCTGAGCTCAGCAATGTCAGAGAATGTGAGGGCAGCAGAAGATTGTGACAGATGTGGAAGAGGAACAATGAACAGGACTCCACTCCTTGTAGTGAACTTGGGGAGTAGGAGAAGCGTGTCAGCCAGGAGTAGTTTCCTGGTTTCTTCCTTGGGTAAGTACATAATGATTCAGCTTCCCAATAATAAAAATAAAAGATGTACCCCCTCCATCTTCTTCTTCCTGCAACAATTAGGATTGCTTTAAATTTTCTACCTACCCACTGCAGAGGGGAATCCACAGGCCAAAACAGCCAGCAAAAGCCAGAAATGGACTGTTAATAAATGTAACAATGTGGATGAATCTCAAAATTATATGTTAAATATAAGAAACCAGACAAAAAATAGTTATCTACTGTATGATTATATTTATATATAATTCTGGAAAATGCAAACTAATCCACAATGATGGAAATAATTGGTGGTTACATGAGGCCATGTAGGGTACAAAGTGCAAGAGAGGGGAAGTGCAAAGGAAATTAAATCATTCTTGAGTGGTGTGCATGTATGTCAAGACATCAAATTACACTTCAAATATGTGTGGTTTGTTTTAAATTATACCTCAATAAAATGTTAATATAAACTTAAAGACCAAAAATTGAACTCCAGTTTATCGCTGAGTCATGGAAAGCTAGAAAACAGGTCAATTTATTACATATATAAGATTACTCATCACGTTGTTATATGGACATTTATTTGGAATGAAAAAATTTGATTTTGCATATACAAAGTATATTCAATAGAATTATCAGGAGTATTTGCAATGAAAATGAGAAACTTTTCAAGATGACAATTAGACTATATATTTTACATATTTATTGATATAAAAATACACACACATATATACACAACCATCACACAGATACATATGTACATATCATATATAAACACATATGTGTATGTATATAGTATATGGATACTATAGATACATTATTTTTACAATAAATAATGTATCTATAGTATCCATATACTATATACATACACATATTTATGTGTAATTACAAGCTAATGTTGTGTTTTTATATCCCACTTATAGCTTTACTTCCCTCTGCTATTCCTAACTTTTGAGAATAGCAATAACTTGGGGGAATACATTATCAATCCATTATGTGTCATGCTTATGAAACATTTTAGTTTTAGTCATTATTGATAGGTTGCTTCATTTTATATGCTGGGACAGCACGAAACTCTATTTCTAGAGACTTCTCATCACCACCGGAGTGGTGAAAAATAGGGAATCATTCTCTACATTACCAAAGGCCTATTAATAGTAGTTTTTTTTTATTCAGTATGTTAAGTCTATCAAGAAAAAAGTTACAAAGCATACTAAAAGGTAAAAAAAAACATTTTCGAAAGACAGAGCAAGCATCAGGACCAGATATGACAAGGATGTTGAAATTACAAGACCAGAAATTTTAAACAACTATTATTAATACAACGAGGGCTGTAATGACCAAAGTCGAAAAATTACAAGAACAGATAGGCAGTGTGAAGAGAAATAGAAATTTGGTTCTAAGAAAGATCCAAAAAGAAATGCTAGAGATGAAAAAAATAAAAAACAACAAAATAAAAACACTATAACAGAAATAAAAATGTCTTTGGTAGGCTTATTGGTAGATTGGACATAGATGAAGAAAGAATCTCCAAGCTTGAAGATATATCCATAGATATCTCAAAAACTGAAAAGCAAAGACAATAAAGACTGAGAGAAATATAATAGAATATCCAAGGACTATAGTACAATTACAAGAGAAGTGATATGCATAACGGGAATACCAGAAGAAAGAAAGAAAGAAAGAAAGAAAGAAAGAAAGAAAGAAAGGAAGGAAGGAAGGAAGGAAGGAAGGAAGGAAGGAAGGAAGGAAGGAAGGAAGGAAGGAAGGAAGGAAGGAAGGAAGGAAGGAAGGAGAAAATATGTGAAACAATAAAGACTGAGAATTTCTCCCAAATTTAATGGCAGACATCAATACACCCTGGAATCTCAGAGAACACCCAGCAAAATAAATACTAAACAAAAATCTAGACCTAGGCACATCATTTTTGAACTACAGAAAACCAAAATTAAAAAATCCTGCAAGAAGCCAGAGTGAAAAAACAACTCATCTATAGAGGAGAAAAAAAATAATTACATCTGATTTTTCTTCAGAAAGCAAGTAAGAAGAGAGTAAAATATTTAAAGTATTAAGAAATAAAACTATTGACCTGAGATTCTGTACTCTGTGAAAATATTCTTCAATAGTGAAGGAGAAAGAAAGACTTTCTCAGACAAACCTGTATGGAGGATATTTGAACAAATGTTTAAAAGGTTCTTTAGAGACTAAGAAAATAAAATAGGTTAGAAATGTAGATGTACATTAAAAAAGAGCACAAAAAATTAATGATGAAGATAAAATAAAAACTCTTGTTTTTCTTATCATTAATTGATCTAACTGATAACAGTTTGTTCAAAATAATAATAGCAAAAATGTATTTGATTATGTATGCTTATATATAGTGGAAAAAGTTGCCCAAACCAAAAGCTGGTTCTTTGAAAAGATCAGTGAAATTGATAAACTTCTTACCAGACAACAACAACAAAAAGATATAGGACACAAATACTAACATAAGAAATTAAAGAGGGAACATCACTACAGAGCCTAAGAACATTAAAAGAAAAGTAAAATACAATGAACAACTCTGTGCCCACAAATTTGACAAATTAGATAAAATGGACCAGTTCCTTGAAAGATACAATTTGCCAAAACTCACACAAGAAATAGACAATCTCAATAGGCTTATATCTAGTAAAGGAATTGAGTCCATAATTAACAACCTTCAAAAACAGAAAACACCAGGCTCAGATGGTTTTACTGGTAAACTCTACCAAACATATAGGGAAGAAATTATACCAATGCTCTACAGTCTCTCTCACAGAATAGAAGTAGAGACTACTTCCTAGCTCATTCTATGAGGCCAGAATTATCCTAACACCAAAACATTAGACATTACAAGAAAAAAAAGTTATAGTCCAATATAGCTCATGAACATAGATGCAAACATCTTCAACAATGTGTTATTTCCTATATCCCAGCAATGAACAAGTAGAATTTGAGATTAAAAACACAATTCATTTTCACTGTACCCCAAAACATGAAATATGTAGGTATAAATTAATGAAATATGTATATGATCTATATGAGGAAAACTACAAAACTCTAATGAACAAAATCAAATAAGAACTAAAGAAATGGAGAGATATTCCATGTTCATGGATAGGAAGATCCAATATTGTCAAGATGTTAGTTTTTCATAACTTGATCTGTAGATTCAATATAAATCCAATTGAAATCCCAGAAATTATTTTGTAAATAATTTTAAAGTGTATATGGAGTGGCAAAAGATCCAGAGTAGCCAACACGGAATTAAAGGACAAGAACAAAGTTGAAGAATTAACACTACTCACCTTCAATATTTAATATTAAGCTACTGTGATCAAGATAGTATGGTTTTTGTGAAAGAATAAACAAATAGATCAATGTAACATAATAGAGAGCGCAGAAATAGACACCCATTAATATAGCCCACTGACCTTTAACAAAGGAGCAAAACAGTGAAGCAAAGATAGTTTTTTCAACAAATGTTTCTGGAACAACAGCACATTCACATGCAAAAAAATAAATCTATATATTGCATTGTATATTCACTATCCATAGGTTTCTTTCTGTCACCACATATTTGACCCCTTTTACACCGTCTACTTCCCTCCTTCCCCTTTCCCCCTTCCCCCTACCCTCTGGTAACAACTAGTCTATTGTCCATGGCCATGAGTGTCTCTGTTTGTTTGTCCTGTTCATTTGTTGCTTTTAGGTTTATATCCCACATATAAGTAATATCATGTGATTTTCAACTTTTTCTGTTTGGCTTATTTTGCTTAGTGTGATTATCTCGAGGTCCATCCATGTTGTTGCAAATGGCAGTATTTCATCTCTTCTTATGGCTGAGTAATATTCCTTTGTATATATGCACCACAGCTTCTTTAGCCAATCATCTATCGTAGGACACTTCGGTTGCTTCCATGTCCTGACCACTGTGAATAATGCTGCTATGAACATTGGTGTGCAAAAATCTTTTTGGATATGTGTTTTCAAGTCTTTGGGGTAAATATCCAGTAGGACTGCTATTGAATTGTACACCTGAAACTTACCAGATTTTGTTAACCAATGTCACCATAATGAAAATAAATAAATTTTATAAATAAATAAATCTAGACACAGATTTACATCCTTCACAAAAATTAACTGAAATTGGCTCATATACATAAATGTAAAATGCAAAACTATAAAACTCCTAGAGGATAACATAGAAGAAAATCTAGATTACATATGGTGATGACTTTTAAAATACAACACTAAAGGCATGATCAATGAAAGAAATAATTGATAAGCTGGACTTCAGTACAATTAAAAAATTCTGCTCTGTGAAAGACAATGTCAAGAGAATCAGAAGACAAGCCATGGACTGGGAGAAAATATTTACAAAATACACATCTGATAAAGGATTTTTATCCAAAATATACAAAGGACTCTTAAAAGTCAACAAGAAAACAAACAACCCAACTTAAAAAATGGGCCAAAGACCTTAACAGACACCTAACCAAAGAAGATATATAATGGCAAATAATCACATGAAAAGATGCTCAATATAGTAAGTTATCAGAGAAATATTTATAATGCTAATGAACAGTACCATGGGATTATGCTTTATATTTCTAGTATTCTCCTTTGCGTCACTCTAAATAAGTTTTTGGTAAAAAAAAAAAAAAAAAAAAAAAAAAAAAGGCTTTTTAGGACAATGGTTTACAGAGAATAATCTAAAATAACTATAGATCCCTTATCTAGCAGTTCATCTTGGCCCTCTTTACTGCATAAAATTTTTCAGTTGATTTTAATAATCAAGCGTAAATTAGTAAATTTTATTGTGCATTTGTATGCCCCATTGTGTTCTAAAATTTGAAACTTGAGGTCTGGTCATGATAGCAGAGTAGGTAAACACAGTTATGGCCTCCTCTTATGACCATGTCAAAATTACAATTAAACTACAGAACAAACATCAATGCGAATCACCTGAAGTCATGCTGAACAGAAGTCCTATAACTAAGGACATATAGAAGCCACATCAAAACTGGTAGGAGGGGCAGAGGCAGAGACATGAAAATGGGCTGGTGCCCACACCTACATGTAATGGTTGAAAATTGGAAGGAATATCTTGGCTGAGGTCCCCAAGTGAGGAACGAGGGGTCCCAGTCCTATACCAGTCTCCCTGGTCCAGAGCACCAGTGCCAGGAAGAAAAGTCCCCATGACTTCTGACTGTGAAAACCAGTGGAGTTTGTGAGTGAGGCAGAGAGCTGCAGGAGTCCCAGGCATTCCCTTTAAATGGCCTGTGCAGAGACTTACCCCCTGATGGACTCATCGCTCTGAGCTTCAGCACTGGGGCAGCAGCTTGAAAGGTGCCAGGGACACACAAGGAGGAACTAAATTATCTGGCTTCAGGACAAGGGCTGGAGAGGCAGCTTTCTCTTAGACAGAAGAGCTGTCAGAATCCATTGTTTCTTTGTTGAGCCTTCCCATCTCTCAGTGTGAAGATGCTGCCATATCTGAGTCTCCTTCCAACTGGCTAATACTGGTCGCCCTGACCTGGTGATTCCCTGACACCCTGCCCCACACAAATTTCGGACCCACCCAAGCTGCTTTCAAGGGCTTTTTCATACAAACAGCCTGTCTTACCTCATGCTGAAAGCTTTCTTGAAGCCTCTCAAAGGTTCACAAATCCCAAACAAGTGGCATCTGGCTGCTCTGTATCTCTTGCTAAGCAGACCCAAGCCTGGTACTAGCAGCAGCCAGCCTCGGTTCATAGCCTAGCCTCTCTAAGGCACCTCCAAGCCCAGCACAGGTAAAAGACATCTGCAGATTGCTTTGTGGTCCCTCCCAGGAGACCCTGAGGGCTGACATGCCTGGTGGTCTCTTCAGACTTAGCTGGAGCACAACCTGGCCACCTCCACAGACAATACAACCAAAGGACAGACTTGGCAGGCACTAGAACCCTGCTAAAGTGAATCCTGCACTATAGGGCCAGCCCCTGCACAACAGCTCCTCCGCTGTAGTCACGGCCAGTCCTCACAATCAATCCCTCTCACTGATGTGGAAACAGCAACCAAGGCTCAACTTCAAAAGGAGGAAACACACAACCCACACGAAGGACACACATCTGGAGTACCCAGCTTAGGCAACCGGGAAGACTGTGTCACCAGGTTCTGTAGGACACCATAGGGTCAAAATGGAGACAAGAAATCTACCAAATGTAGAGTTTAAAACACCAGTTATAAGGATGCTCAGTGATCTCAGTGAGAACTTCAACAAAGAGATAGGAAATGTAAAAATGGAGACAGAAAATGAACAACAACAACAACAACAACAACAACAACAACAACAAAACGAAATGAAGAATAACTGGAGTGAAGAATACATTAGAGGAAATCAACAGTAGATTAGATGAAGCAGAGGATCAAATCAGCAATATAGAAGATAAGGTAGCAGAAAACAATCAGAATGGCAACATGAAAAAAAGAATTAAAAAAGATGAAACTAGTTTAAGGGGCCTCTGGGACAACATCAAGCATACTAACATTTGCATCAGAGGGATATCAGAAGAAGGGACAGAGCAAGGAACTGAAAATCTATTTGAAGAGATTATAATAGGAAACTTCCCTAATCTGGCAAAGGAAATAGACATACAAGCCCAAGAAGCACAGAGAGTCCCAAACAAGATGAATCCAAAGAGGCCCACACTAAGACACATCATCATTAAAATGCCAAAGGTTAAAGGCAAAGAGAGAATCTTAAAAGCAGCAAGAGAAAAGCAGTTAGTTGCCTCCAAGGAAGTTTCCATAAGACTGTCAGCTAATTTCTCAATAGAAACTTTGCAGGCCAGAAGGGACTGTCATGAAATACTCAAAGTGATGAAAACCAGAGATCTACAACCCAGATTACTCTATCCGGCAAAGCTATCATTTAGAATCAAAGGACAAATAAAGAGCTTTCTAGATAATAAAAATCTAAAGGAGCTCATCACCACTGCCACGTCCAGTGCAGCACTGGAGAATGTACCTGAGTGGGAAGGGTGGGAGACTGAGAAAATACGGAAGACAGAAAGTTGGGATTAGGAGGTCCACTGTCCACTGATGGTGAACCAGTGGCACAGTTTTATTTTTGCAAGCTTCTTTTGTGCAAGAACATACAATTGCAGGCATAAGCAGTTTTCCTTAGGCGTAACAACACTGTTTCTGCTTCTTCGCCCCCCAGCTTGTTTATCTGCCTTTGGATACATTTGTACCTCCTTGTTCTCAAAAGGACTTTGCAGAGGCGAGGCAACCCTTGGTTGTCCTCTCAGACTGCAAGGACCTTGTCAACTTCTGGTCTACTCTCCACACATTACCAAAACAGTATTATGAGAAATGTTAGAGGGACTTCTTTAAGTCCCATTAAGAAGAAAAAAAGGTCAAAAATATAAATAACAAAATGGAAATAACTACATATCTAGCAATAATTTTTTAAAAATGTAAATGAATTAAATGCTCCAATCAAAAGACATAGTGTGGCTGACTGGATAAAAAAACAAAACCCTTACATATGCTGCCTACAAAAGATTCACTGCAGATTGAAAGACACACCGACTGAAAGTAAAGGGTTGGAAAAGGATATTTCATGAAAATGGAAACAAACAAAAGTGGGGGTAGCAATACTAATACTAGACAAAATAGATTTTAAAACAAAGCCTATAACAAGAAACTAAGAAGGTACCAGTAATCCCACTTCTGGGTATTTATCCGAAAAAGTTCAAAACACTATTTCAAAGGGACATGTGAATCCATATGTTCACATAGCATTATTTATAATAAGCAAGATATGGAGACAACCTAGGTGTCCATCAGTGGATGAATGGTACATATATATAATAGGATATCAGCCATAAGAAAGAATAAAATATTGCCACCTACGACAACACAAGACCTAGAGGGTATTGTGCTGAGTGGAGTAATTCAGAGAAAGACAAATGTCATATGATTTCACTTATATGTGGAATCTGGAGAACAGGATAAACAAATAAACAACAGAAACAAGCTCATAGGTAGAGAGAGCATTTGATGGTTGCCAGATTGGGGGTGGGAGGATAGGTGAAGTGGGGAGGGGATTAAGAGATACAAATTAGTAGTTACAAAATAGTCATGGGGATGTAGAATATAGCATGGAGAATAGAGTCAGTAGTATTGTAATAACTACAAACAGTGTCAGATGGATTCTAGATTTGTCGGGGTGATCACTTCATAAGTTATAAAAATGTCTAATCACTATGTTGTACGCATAGTGTATACTAATGAAACTAATATAATATTGTCTGTCAACTATAATTGAAAAAACATGTCTATAAAAATTTAAAACATAATAAAATAAAAACAAAATATAAAAATTTTAAAAATAAAATAAAATAAAATTTGAAACTCAGCTGGCTCCAGTGTTGACTCTGGGGACATCAGCCATCAACTTCTGTTTTTCAGAAACTTAATGAAGTCTTCCCTTGCTATTCTTCGTTTCCTCTTTTAAAAACGTTGCTCACCTGTAGGTCAAATAAAACATTAATATTATGTGTCTATGTGCCTTATGTCTTATGTACATACCCATAACTAATTATACATCTAAGTGTGTTTCTGGTAGAAGAGGAATAACAAGAAAGAGTGTGAATCCAGATAAAAATCTAGAATTTTGTAAAATGAATGTGGGCTTTTAGAACAAGACCAAAATCCCCTGAATCCCAGTTCTGACCATGGGAACTCCCTGGGCCTCCATGGCCTTCCAGGCTGGTTGTGAAGACAATGCCTTATGCTTATAGTAGGTCTTCAGTCAATATTAGGCCTCCCTTTCTTCTTCCATTTGAGAGAGTATAAAAATAATGATAACTAACTTTTTAAAGCCCTTATTATATATGTAGGCTGTGCATGAATAGGGGTTATTGCATATTAAAACACAAGAATGAGACTGACTGGCTAAGACTAAGGGCTTTGGAACCAGCCTTCCTTGGTTCAGTTAATGACTTTGCCAATAAGTAGCTTTCTGGCACAGGACAAGTCACTTCACTACTCTATGCCTCAGTTCTCTCATCTTAAAAGTGAGGAGATAACTATTTTACTCATGGGAAATTATATACTAAGTACTTAGTATATGGGAACTTTTATTATAAACAGTATTATTTCATTCACTCCTTGCAGTAGCTCAGTGAATTAGGTAAATCACTCTTATTTGTGGGAGAATAATGATAAGGAAGGTAAAATAATTTGCCCAAGGACACTCAATGAAAAACGGAATTAGGACTTGATTCTTATCTATCTATGTTATTAGCTACTCAAATTTCTTATTTCTTTCCAAGCCAATTTCTTATGGGGATTGTCTAAATAGTCTGATGTAGGAATTTGTCAAAAAGCTTTTTGAAAGTTTAAATATAAATTTTCTCTCTAAATCTCCTTAGTCATGCTTATGTATCCCCTCGAACAACTCTAGTGAAACCAACAAACATCATTTCTTGTGCAGAAATCAGGCTGACTCCTTCATGCTAAATTATTCTCTTTTGGCTATAACTTCAGAAGGATTGAAAGGCTAATTGAAATTTTTTTTTAAGGGTGTGATTTTGGACAATAATTTAACCTCTTTGAAATGGGATTTGGATTAGATAATCTCTGGGGTCTTTGCCTGCTCTGAAATCCTGTGATCTTATGTGTGATATTGTCATAATTATGATGTAATAACCCAGACACTCTTTTCCATTTATTATAGAGGCCCTGCTGATTCACCATTCCATTTCTTTGATTTCCTAATTACATGTATGTTTGTTTTCCTTCTGACTTTTTAGGGCACAAGATATAAGACAGAAATAAAAGATGCATAAGAAAAATGTACTAAAAAAAGACTTGCTAAAGTTATATGGCAAAGGAGATGTGGGGGTGGGGGAGAATTTAATGTTATTGACTTTAGTTTGGGCTTCCTTTTTAGTCATTATTTTGGTATTCTGCAACCTCTTTTTAGTCACCACATCATCCCTTCATTTTATATTTAAAAAATACTGTACTGAAGGCTCTGAAAGGGTAGAGCTAATATCCAAATGTCACATGATATTCAAGTGTTTCTTTAAATACAACACATACTTTGTTCCTTTCAATGGGAAAACTATCAATGGTTCCATGTTCCTCAGCTAGCCCTGTGAAATTATGGTAAACTGCGGTAATTGTTGGGAACCATATTAATATACTTCCAGAAATGACCATACTTTCTTCATCTGATAAACATATTCCAAGAAAAAAAGCCACCAAATCCATTAAATGCCTATTGACCATCCTGAATTGTTGCACATACTAGAGATACAAAGCTCTAAAGCACTGAGACCATTCCTGCCCTCAAATCTTAGCGAATCAGAACAATATACAACCATAACACACCTGAAAGCTGTGCTACAATTGAGACATACAGGAGATGTTCCAGAAGCACAGAAGGTGAACACCTAGCTGTTTGTTTGTAAGAGAGCCACGCAGGGTTTCTTAAAGAAGCAATAATTTGGTGGTATCTTTGAAAACTGCATGATAATTCGTCTGGTTTTGAGATGAAGATTACAGAAAGAGGGACCAGGATGTGCAAAAACATGAAAGAAAGGCATATTTGGAACATTATTTCCAAATAGGACAAGTTTAGAGTGCTTTTGGTCCAGTGGGTAAAGTTGAGTGTGGCAAGATTGAGAGGGGGCAGTATAAGCGATCTCACATGTCATTCTAAGGATTATCTAATATAGTTCAGGAAGCATCATGGATGGAGTGTAAGCAGATGATTGATATGATCGGATTTGTTAACAGTTTATATTTCCAACCAGAAGATAACTTCTTAGAAAGGGTCCCAATGACCTTGCCCAAGCAATCAATTTCCAGAATGTAATACAGTGTCTAGAATATGGTAGGTGCTCTATACATGTTTAATATGAGTTAGTAAATAGATGAATCAATCAATCAATGAAAGAACTAAGCAAGTTAGAATTTGCTTCTGGACTACATAACTAAATGTAGGGGTAATGATGAGATTTACTTTAAAATATTTAAGCAAGAAAGGCGGTGGTTGGGAGGATAAAAAAATGATTGTTTAAATGTGGATAATTGTGATTGCTGAGAATCTGGTACCGGGAGGATCATATTTCTATCTTCTTTACATTTTTTGAATGCTTGATATTTTTCCTTAATAAAGAGGCTCTAAAAATTGCTCCTGAGTTAAGGCAACTTGATTTCTAGACTCCAAATATTAATGTGTTGAAGCATAAATATCTTAATTTAAAAAAAAAGAGCTAAACTTTTAAAGAATGATAATATTTGTAACTTAAAAAAAACTAAAAGGGAAAGCAAAACCCTAGATACTAGACAAAATTTTGAGAGTCAATGCAACCCTTAATTCTAGGTTTCTAAGTTTTTGATCTAATTTTGGCTAGAGAACTTCTTGACTCAAACCTCTTCATAGTTGATATTATAGAACTGAAACTAATCTGTTAGAAATTAGTTGTTAAAATTTTTTTAAATATGGAAATCATACACTCATTCTAAAAAGTACTTTGAAAAAAAATGCTTTCACATTAATCTGTATCACAATTATTTCATAAACTTTTGTGCTTATTTTGTAGTTACTAAAAATAAGTTGGTGGGATTTATTCTTGCTCGTATTTGTAAAATATATACATTTTATACTAACAGCAATTTGGTTAAGACACAAAAATAATCTATAAGTACAAGTGCATCATTGTTTCTATTTCAGGAATGTGAATTCTTTGTAGTTAAATTTGAAAGGTATGTATAGTCTTTGATTCATATCTCTTGCAGTCCATTCAATAAATTGAGTTATTGCTCCTATATAAAGTTAGGTTTTAATAATTAATAATTTCTGGAAAGTGGCCAGAGTGCCACTGAAGTCTTCACTTTCCAGGTTTAGCTGTTGGAAGGGGTCTCAGCTGCTTTGGATTAGCTCTCAATATCTACCATCAGCCTCTGGTGAGTTGAGCATCAACATGTGTTGGACACAATGTTGCACACGATGAGTGTCAAACTGCAAGCCAGTGTTTAAACAATGGTTCTTCAGCGGATGCATAGGATAGTAAAAATGCTGCAATAAGGATACTATAGAAGTAGGAATGGTATATGGAGACAAGGGACAGATATTACAGTTTGACTCTGGGTCCTTATATTAACTAAAACTATTTTGCCCAGGAAAAAGAAATACAGCTTTACAAAAGTAGTACAGGTCCACAAAACTTGTGATAGAAGTTCTTACTTATTTTTCTTTTTAACTTAGAAAAAAATAAATTTCAATTAAAATATCCCCTTAACAATAAAAAGGAAAAAGAAGAGACCACATAAGAAATCAGCTGATAGAAAGAAGAAATGATCTTTGTGATTATTATCCAAGTAGAAGAATACTATGGTAATAGGCACTAAGAAAAAATATTTTACTCTTGTGCTATTGAAATTTGCTATAGCATAAACATCAAGGATTTATTAAAAAAAAATTTTTTTAGGTGTCATGAGATCTGGCTCTGAAAATGAAGTGAGTTTCTCATCCTAAATATTGCAAAGAGGTTAAGTTAAGCAAAATTATTGGCTATAGAGTGGTTGAGGCAATGTAAATCTGCTTTAGCCACCATTACACTGGAAATTTTATACACTAAAGTTTGAAATTAATTACTCCAAAAATAATTTTTTAAAAATCAGTAATTCCTCTAACTCAGCAAGGTCTAATATCTAAAGAGGCCACATTTACCTTGACTTCGGCAAAAATGTGGAAATAAAAATTTAGTAACACAAAGATGCATATACTGGCTTCACAGAGAATGCTTGCTGCTTTTTTTCTTTATGGAAAAATAGAGGGAGGAAGGCAGACTTTTTTTCTTCTTTTCACACCAGTTGTGTAAATTGTTTCTCTAGTCTTTTGTCTAGTAACTATGAAAGCTAAGCATAAGAGATCTTGTAGATATTACTGTGTGACAGTCTCAACTATCAGAAGCAAAGAATAGATACATCTTTATATTTTTAGAGATTGCAGGACCTATCCAAATTAATTGCCCATCTTAATTTCCATATTTGGTTTACTATTGGAAAACCAGTTTTAGTGATGAAAGGAAAGTTTTATAGAGATACTGAAAAATCTGAAAATTTAGAAATATTAGGGAAAGATGGAAATCTTATACATATACTTACCAAAGAAAACACTGAATGGCAAAAATAAGGATAAAGTATAATGTGCAAATCACAGACATGAGGATAGCAAGACAAAAAGGCAATGCATTTCTTCCATCTCATATAATACAACTGACTGACTCAATATTCTTTAAGAAGATGTTCCCTAATGTTTAGTAACATTACCTTTGATAACTGTTGAGAGGAAATAACACATATGTTCTTATCAGCAGATCCCATTTAAAGACTATATCAGTTTTTCTATAAATCATTAGTTGGTAAGTTCTAATGAGCATTAAAAAAATCCACTTTAACTATTTCATCCACACCTGGATTTTCATGTGCTCAAATGTAAAATTTATGAAAATTATGAATGCAATGGATTTGTAGGTGTAATCTTAAAATGCAATTATAAAATTTTCGACTTGCTATTTACATTATTTTAAATTTTATAGCTGTATAATAGAACTCATTTTTTCTATGGGCTAGTTAGCTAACACTATTTCAACAAATATAGAGCAGCATGCCTGTGAAAGGGAATAAACTAACTGAGGCATAAGTCAAGAAGATTTTGCCAAGTATATAAATAAGAAAAATAAAGGCAATTTACAAAATAAAGCAACAAATTAGTCAGGCCTTCCTATAGGAATTCAGAAAATGGAAACACCATTTTTGATCACAAAGTCAGTTTAAATCTAAATTGGCTTCATTCTCAATTTTGAGTTGGATCTTACTTTCATACATCTTACTCTCATATTTGAGTCTCAAATCAGACTTGTGGGCACTCTGGCCATCAGATCTTATTCTTTGAAGCAACCATTCTCTTTCTCCACCAACAGTATCTACTTTGGTGTCCTTGATTCTGAGTGTTTTTATTATGTAGAGATTCCCCAACTTGTCGGATAAACCTCCCCCTTTCCTTTCCATCAATAAAATAATTTTTCTTCTTTGGGCTTCTTAAAGTTTAAGAATTCAGGTACATGTAAAGTTAAGTGACTACAAAACTCCTGTCATCAAATTCCATCTAAGATCACATTGATAATAATATGCTTTATTTAATACACCACCAGTAGCAACTTTCAAACCTCTGCATCCTGTCCCCCAGAGTCTACCTTCTCTTCTTCCACTCTTCTCTGTTCAGTGCAGCCCACTCTCAATCCATCAGACATCTTCATATGATAGAACATGCCTACAGACTTCTCCTTTAAGATTCCTACCATCTGGAACAGCTTTTTCTACTTCATCCACTGTGTTGCTTCAAATCTTGGGGGAATGTGTTCTAAAACTGTTTTTCTCCTTTAATCTTTGTAATTGTACTGTTAACTCATGAAGTGATGTTAAAAATAAAACATATAAATAAGTCCATGACATATGTCTTTCTTGAGCAAAATAAGACTTATATTTAAAAAAGAAATCATCTAAGCAACTAGGATTTAATTTGGAGAAAAAAATGTTGAGTGGTGAATTACTAAAAACATTTAAATAAGTAAAGGATTATTTGATTGTTGGTAATCAGCTAACTTTTATTACAGATTAAAAGAAATTGTGCTCTAATTTAAGTTAAAAGATTTCTAAGTGAGATATAAAGGAGAAAATACAAATTGTCAGATAATGGCTTACTAAAGTTGGTTATCTCTAATCTTACTATAACAGCCAAATTGTATATTTTCTCATATGTTTTAAATTTGATATATATTCAAGCTTTGTGAAGGGAGAAGAATGTGTGTATTGAGATATGGACAGAAATATACAATATTGGGGAGCAATCTAGAAGGGGGTATGTGATGTGTTAAACAAGATTCTTTTGACAGTTGTATTTTGTTGTTAGTACAGATGAGTATTAAAAAAATAAGGTATTTTTTGAAGAATAGTGTTTTCTACTTTTCTATTTCTGTACTTTATAGCTATAAAAAGCATAATATCAAAATAAAAAGATTTAATATATAATTTTAAGATTTTGCAGAATTTTTTTTGATATGTATTATTATCTCATACTAGTAGAGACAAATCAAATTTCATAAATGTGGTAGAATCTTATTATAAATACTAACCCATCTTATTCCAGGAAGAACTTAATGGAAGTATTTGATTATTTCATTAGAATAATAGCTTATCACAATCGAGGCAAACTTTTTGTTAAATGTTTATCTTGTATTATGTGACATCAAGTGAAAAGTGATGAATTTCACAGAAACTTTCATATTTCAAGAAAAGTTTGTAGTTCTCATAAAGCAACTATTAAAAACATTAGTTGCTGGCTTTCCAAACTTTTCATATTTTTGTTTAAATTTCTTATAAAAAAGAGAAGAAAAACTTTTTAAATTGACATTTTATTTTTGAAGTCCATGAAAAAGTTAAAATAAACAAAGAGAAAGGGATATAGATGGAATCTGAATTATTCTTATATGTAAAGAGTTAAGTAAAAAATTTTAAGTGTCATTGTCTTAGGAGCTAAAATATAGGATTTCAAGGTAAGATTTTCTTTCTATTTGCTACATACAGATTTTTGTGTACATATGCATGATAAATGTCTTAATAAACCCTACAGTTAACTGATAATGCCAGAGTCCAGAAATGTTTTATATTTAAAGAAATTAAAATTTTATAAGTAGTCTTAATATTTAAGATTTAGTAGAAATCAATTTAACATCACTGATAAAAACAAATAGTTTAGCTAAAGAGAAGTTTTAATTTTTAGCAGTTTATATATATTTTCTGAAAACAGACTGAGAGTTATAAATTAGTTCAAAGGCAAGGTGACAAACATCTTTAAATTTGGTGTTTAAAAAAGGAACTATAAACACTGTCAAAAGTTAGTCAATGTGACAGGAACATCATATTCAGAAGACTTAGAAGGGAAATTTTCTTTCAAAAATTTTAGGAGCTAAGTATAGTAGGATACTTAGAAAAAGCTTCCATAACTTCTAAATACATGAGATAATCATACAAGTTTTCTGTGTTTACATAACACTTATAAAATATATGTGAAAAACTTTACCCAAAGTTTTATATTCTATGTCATAACTTGGTTTATTTTCCTTTCTTTGCAAGGATAAAACAACTATTAGTAAGAATCAGACTAATACAAACATTTCAAAATCACATGATTCTAACTATAATTTTTAGTTCCTATAATCTGTTTATTTGAAGAACATCATTATATAAAATATTACATTTGAAGAATGTAATATTTTTAAAAAGATAAAATAGAAAACATCAGTCATAGACATAAATAGAATTGTAAAAAGGCACATTAAATGTCTATCTTTCAAACCTAACCATCTATAAGCAAGCTACTTACTTTACCTATAATAGCTAGTACGGAATTACTGTCTTTAAAAATGCAAAAACTTTCAATACTTGAAGGATAGCCATTTCAATAAATAAGTTACTCTGATAATTAAGCTGCAATGGGACAAGTCATGGTAACTTCTTTTTATTTGCTTCAGATGGTTAAAAAGGCAATTTTTTACATCCTATTATTCCAAGAAGGTTTAGGCTTTTTTTCTTCTTCATCACGTGTATGATGATTTTTGGATGTTTTAGTACAGGGCATCACACCGGTGCAGTCTTGCAGTGCAGCCCAAGGCAGTTGCAGCAAGTATTTCCCACTAGGAATGTTAAGGAGCTAGGCGGTTACAAGGCTTAAGGAAACAATCTAGAAAACCACAATACAGCTTGTTGGTCCTTTCCCCACAAATAATCTTTTAAGACCAGATCCACAAAATACAGTTTATTATCTAAAAATTTTAAGGAGAATCTTTTGTTTCATGTTAACAAAAGAATGACTATCCAAATTCCCTTTAAAATGCAATCTTTTAAAAATATTCAACTCTCAAGTCTTTTTCAAAAGTGTTTAAATCATCTGGAGATAAATATCACTTGGTGTCCTTGTTTTCTAACAAATGGCTTTTTCCATTGTTTCCATTAATTTTACCCGTATTCGTTTTTTAAAAAACAAGGCCCTTTTCCTCATCACAAATCGCAGATGTATGATTTAGCATATAAAATCAGTAATTACATACTAATTTACAGAAGATTATTTTTTTCTCTTTTCGTTAGTTTGCAAGAAGTCTTCCGTGATTAACTGTAAATAGGAATGGTTTACACCTCAAATTAGAAGCCATTAATTAGCATGACGAAGTCAACTGCAAGATACACAGATAATTTAAATGATTTAATCACTAATCACCTTGGCTAAAGTGTAGTATAGTTTCAGTATCCTTCGGTAGGTTATTGATCTGTCACTAAATTACCACCAGATCAGAGATAAATATTAGCGTTCTTCTCCTTTCTTTCATGTTTACATTATTTTTTCTTGTAAACACTTTAAAAAGCTTTGAGGTTCTTTAATCCCAAATCGCTAATTTGCCGTCACTAGCCTTTTTGTTTTCAGAAAAAAAGAGTATCTGAAGTACAAATCAGGAGTTCGCTTTGACCGTATTAAAAAAAAAATTTTTTTTAAATGTACGCTAAGGCAATGGCAGTAATAAAAGATATATGCAGAGGTGGCTTCAGTAAATAACGGGCTTGCAAACCCAAGTGCTTAACAAAAAGCGCCCGAACCTCTATTGCAATATACAGCACTCCAATAAATTACACAACACTTTGCATAGGCTGCAGAAATAACGCAGGACAAGACTTACACAGATGCCAATCCGCAGCATTTATACACATGCACATGGTAAGAGACAGAAACCAAACACTATCATTCAACTCGGGCAGGGCAGCACGATCCCGAGTTTGCCAAGCATGAGAGTGCTCTCTGCGTGTGTGTCTGTGTGCGCGCGTGAGAGTGAGACCCATCCTCGGGGCATTTCCCCTCTTTGGGCAGTTTTGCTTCATTTGTTTCCTATTTCTGCTACATAGAAACTAACTTCCATCTCAGCCCCAGCCAGCGCCACTGAATAGAGCCTGTGCTGCGGCTCCGTGTGCGTCAGATCCCTCCGCGGAGCAGTCCTCGGCCCCCTCCCTCCCGCGATCGGCCTCCACAGAGAAACCGCCTTCCAGGCAACCCGCGGCTCTGGCTCCGACATTTTCTCCGACTGGAAATAAATAAATAAATTGCACCTTAGGCCGGGGAGGAGGAGGCTGGGGTCTTGCCGCGCCGTATGCGGGGCTGCTGCGGTCGCAGGGCCCGAGGCACTCCTATTTTTGCGCCGGGGGGCGGGGGCGCGGGCCGAGCCCGGGGCCGCGAAGGCGGCGGACTCCTTTCTGCGGCGGAGGGATCCGCGGCGGAGGCGGCGGCGGCCGTAGCCGCTGCCTGAGAGTTGTTGTTTCCTCCTCCTCCTCCTCCGCCTCCGCCGCCGTTGCTTGAATGGTGGAGCCGAGGCTCGGCTCGTGAACACACAGTGACAGCTATAGGGCAGGCGGCGGCACCATACCCGCTTCCCCTCCGCGGCGGGGTGTCCCGCCGGCGGCCCTGAAGTGACCCATAAACATGTCTTGTGAGAGGAAAGGCCTCTCGGAGCTGCGATCGGGTAAGTCGGGGGGCTGCCGGGGCCGCTGGCACCGGGCGATTCCGCCCGCGGCCCCCCGCCCCCCCGCCTCCCGGCTGCTCAGCCTGTGTGTCTCCCTGTCCCTCTCTCCCGCGCAGAGCTCTACTTCCTCATCGCCCGGTTCCTGGAAGATGGACCCTGTCAGCAGGCGGCTCAGGTACGGCGGCGCGCGGCGCGGGCCGGGCCGGTGCTCGCCGCTCGCGGGCATGGGGGAGGGCGGCGGCGGCAGCAGCGGGGCCGCGGCCCGGGGCGCGGGGCTCAGCTCTCCCCGCTTTGTTGTTGCAGGTGCTGATCCGCGAGGTGGCGGAGAAGGAGGTAAGGGCGGCGGCGGCCCGCCGCGTCCTGCCGCCGCGCGGCCGCCTCTGGGCCGCGGCGTTGCCGCTGCCGCCGCCACCGGGGCGTGGGGCGCGGGGCTCGGGGTCCCCGCCGGGGCGCGGGGCGGGCGGGGGAAGGGAGCGGGCGGGCCGGGGCCGGGGGCCGGGCTCACGGGGCGTCCTCTCCCCGCAGCTGCTGCCCCGGCGCACCGACTGGACCGGGAAGGAGCATCCTAGGACCTACCAGAATCTGGTGAGACATTCACGTCGCGGAGCAAAGAAACTTTTCCCCGAGTCGAATAAAAATTGAATTTCCCGCAATTTTTTACAGAGACAAAAACTTGGCCCCAGAACGTGAAAGCTCCAAAGGCCACGGGAAGGGTTGGGAGGCCGGCGCGGGGCCTGCGGGGGACAGTGGCCAGGGGGACCCGCACCCCGGGGCCGCATGGGCTGCCGACAATTTATTTGTGATATTTTGTTAATGTGCTAGAAATAAAGATACGTCATGAGTGTTGTGCAGTGCAAGGCCGGAGGAGGAGGGGCCGGCGCGCGCGTCCGTGCGGGCGCGGGGGCGCGCGCGAGGCAGCAGCGGCGGCGGCGGCGGCGGCGGGAGCGGCGCGAGGAGGGAGGGCGCGCTCTCTCGCTCTGCACGCGCGGTCGGCTCGGCTTTCTCTTACCCCACACAATAGCTGGTGACTAACTGCTCCGAAGTGGCATTAGCATTTCACAAGCAGGCTATTCAGCTGCAGCGGAACCGTGGCAAGACGTTATACATTTTTTTCTTTATCTGATTCTTTTGCTTTCCTTAATTTCAGAACTAGGTTTTTTGTTGGAGGGGATCAGATGTGTGATGTTAAAGTTGGCCAGCAGCGCATCTTGAATTTACCAAAACACATTCGCAGAAGTGTAAAGCCTGTAATATCCTAAAGCCAGAAGTTTAAGAGGTTTTTTCTAATTTTGCTAATTCTCGTGTTTATGCCTTTTGCTGAAATTAAGAACTATGATTGGAGGCCACTGAAGAATTTTGATTTTTATCCATGTATTTACCAGAGATAGAACTTGGCACATGAAAGTTTTTGAGTTTATCTTGGGATATATTTTGTTAAATAGTTTAACAAATACCTGCTACTTAATTTAATGGGTTTTCAGGGTGAATATTTTAGTAATCTGTAGCAATCGACTGCCAAAAGTGGATATATCACTTTAGTATTGTGAATGGTAAAGTAAGATATTTGTATTCGGGAGTTATGTTACCCATATTCTAAACTGATCTTGGTGGTTTGTATGCATATGTATGTCTGTGTGGGGCAGATAGTCACACCAGGTCACATCAAGCCCTTGAAATCTATTCAGTGCATTGATTTTTTTGAGACATTTGTAACTGATGTGAGATAGTTAATAATGACTAATGTTACTTCATGAGGGCTTATGAAACAATTAGAAAGTTTCAGAGCTGGTTTAGAATTGAATGTCTTGTGTCAGTTGAAGGCATAACATGATTTTGCTGGCTTTTCATTTGGATTTAGAATATGTAAGTTTTGCATCTAAATTATATGATTTAATTAATATAGGTTGTTGATAAGTGCTATTGAAATAAACAAGAGTACTTAGATATAGTAAATTTAATGGAAACATAACAGTATTCATTTCCATACTTTGTTTTCAAGCAGTGATTAGACTAGTTTCATTCAATACTTAGCTAAAATGAAGAGTTTGAAGCCAACTCCAAAATTCAGTAAATGCAATATTAAAATTTTTAAGTTGTAAGTATCTGTCAACATCTTAAATGGATTTACATGTCTTTGTTATTTGGCAAAAATATTATGAAGATTATAATTTCCATTTTTAAGAATTGGGCATATTTTACAAAACTCATCTTTGTGTCTTGTAAAAACCCACAAACCCCAAGTCACTGAAAATTCCTGTGTTAACTCAAAAACACTGGTTAATGTTATATTTTTAAATTAAATTGGCTAATGGTATCTGGCTAAATTATGGGACTGTCTAATTCTTATAGGAATATCATTTTGTTTTTGCCAGTAACACCAGAGGTACCAGTGTTGATTTTTTTTTTTTTTTGAGAGGGTTTCTCATTTCTCAGAGTAGTGAATGAGTTTTTATTCCTAATCTTGTTATAAGACTGAAAACATAACCACTGTCTTCTTTGGCGTGTTATTATCAAAACCCACCAGTTTTACACGGAAGTAAGTGGTTCTTTATCCATAGAGTGTTTTTAACCTTTTTCCCAGAACAGTCATGTTGGCATATTCACGAGACAGTTGAGAGTTCTCATTAGAATTCACAGTTCTCTCTCTGGCTCATTTTCTCTTTATTCATTCAGGATATTGCTTTCATATAAAATTATATCTAGGTGTATGATAAATATCTAGGTAAATAACTTTATTTGACTTTATTGAGATTTAGTTAGCTCTAAAAATATTTGGAACACCAGGTATCTGGGCACATTTTTGTTTTTAATAGGCTTTTGAAACTTTATGTGTAAGTGAACACATGAAAATCTATTGCACAGTATTCTCTTTAATTGTTATTACTTAAAAATGTTTAACTTTGTTGCCAGTCAAATTGCTTTTATTTAACATTGATTTAAAGATTATTTTAGTGAGTGAAACCAAAATAACTATTGTTTGGTTTACTAGTGTTTATTGGAATTTATTTGTTGCTATGATAGTGATAAGTTGAGTAATTTAAATGGAGAATTCATACATCAGATTAAAATTTCTAGAAAAACCTCAAATTACAGCTATTTGGAATAAGATGTAATATTTGTATTTATGAGCTTAAAAATAGATATAGTAGCATCTTCAGTCAGCCTACAGATAAAATCACAGTGATTGAGTTTTGACCAAGAGGAAAGTGGAGTTTTATGAGTAGTTTTTAAAAGTTTACAAAGATTTTTAAAAAAATTGACACATTTCAGTGTGATTGATAAAGGCATTGTAAAACATTGTGATTATTACCATCTATCTACCTTAAAATTCAAAAAACGTTTTTAACAGTGAATGGAATTTAATAAGTATTTTTTGCTGTATATGTTTTATCAGCTTTTATGTTTTTTTAAAAATATGAGGTTGATTTTAAAGCAAAAGAGCATTTTTAAAGCTTTTATCACAATTCTTATTTTTTAAACGGAGCCAGGCATAGGAGCAAACTATAGAATAAGAAAACTAACATTTGTACAATTGTTTATTTCTTAATTTACATAGTGATATTGGTTGGTTTGTTAACTTGATTTATATTTGTCACCTTAATTAGTGGAGATGGCATATTTGTGAGATCTTGAGGCAGAATTTTTAAGATTTTTTACCAGATCTGGGACTCTGATTACATTTCTTGCTTATGGGAACTGGGTTCATGTTTTGTTAAGCTGTTAAAATGATATAATTCTTACTTTTATTTTTTTTGTAGTGGCTATTTGTTTTTCTTAAAATGATTCCACTTTATTGGAAATCTTTATTCAGGTGAAAGAATTGAGAGCCAGGACACGTGGGTTGTATCTTAGCCCTACCAACAATTAACCTGCAGGTTACTTCAGGCAAGTCATGGAATTTCTGTTGGCCCCAGTTATATCATTTGTGAAATAAGTGAATTAAAATTTTTCTAATCTAAAAATCTGATTTTAAACTAGAAATAGCAGTACAGTGTCTCTAAGAGCACAACTCTTTTATTTCAGAGTTTGATTATCCCAAACACAGAAAAGTAAATATAGAAAAATTATGCAGATTAGAAAATTTGTGTAAATGCTTTCGAGTGTGCCATTCTTAGGTTGTAATATGATTTCTCCTTGGAAAGATGCAGATTTTTGAAACACTAACCACATTGTAGACTATCTTTTTATAATATAATAACTAAGTATTAGTTTTCAGAAATTGGTGGTGGTCTTAAATTCAGAGATGAATAGGAATTGAATAGAATTTCCTTATGTATGTTAAGCATACATTTATTTAGAGTATGCTGATTAATGTTAAAGTTAAGGTATAAAACTTAAATATTTTAAGGGAAAAGTGTATAACACATTAGATGTTTTTGAATCAGGGATTCCCATTCTATATTAAAGATAATATAGTACTTTCCAAAATTTAACCAGTATAATTTGGGGGGACTGGAGGGTAGCATATAATGAAGTAAATGTATGTTACCATTTCCTTTTTAAATGGAATATAAATGAAATACTGAGCTTTCCTTGGCAGCCTCTAAAGCAGGGCTTTAATATTTCATAATCATTATAGTAAATAAAATGTTAGGTGTGAAGGGGAATTAGTGCATGCTGAAGGGCTGAAGTGGGCAAAATTTCATCATTTCTTACACATGTTTTTATTCTATTGGTACTTATTATTTTTAAAACGGACATTACAGACATTTTAAAATGAAAAACCTGTTAAATTCTTTATCCTTGAATAATTATAAAGTATTATGTGAAGAGGAAGTTGGATTATCCCCTCCTCAACTACACAGTAGTGTTTTATATGGTTGTTATGAGGCAGAATAGTACTGCAGGAGCCTCTCCCAGTCTGTGAAATGTTTTGTCAATCTGGCTTAATGATTTATGTGTTTTAAACAGTTTAATAAAGACTTTTGAATTAATTCTGAAGTGAGCATTAGGTTAAATAAATACTACGAATGCCAGTTTTTTTAATCCAATTTCTTTATCAGGTAACCACAAGATTTTGTTTCTTTTATCTAAAAACTCCTCTCACTGCGGCCATTCTTTTCCCCAAATTTTATGGTTATCTATCATGTCACTGCAGAATTGTAGCAAATAAAATTGTATTCTACACAACTTATTCTAGACAAGTCATACCAAATAAATTAATTTTATTCTTACTAGTAGTTTCTTCATGTAAGTTTTAGAGTTCATAGAAATATATCTGTAAGCAAAGTGGCTGTTTTAATAAGCATGCTCATTTAGAATAACTTTCTATTTTAATGTACTTTCAAATTCAAGAAAGTCATTAAAATGAGTATTAGAAAAAAATTCACGGCAAGTTTTTTAGGATATATAAGTTGCTTTTGTAATTACATCTAAAAATGATAAAGGCTACTATATAATAGGAACCAAATTAAAAATTTTAGAAATAAATTTAAAATGTAAAGATCATCAGTTTCTGGTTTTTTTGTTTGAGATTTATGTTGGTGAAATGACATCTGTGAAAATTGATAAATTTTGGAATTATTAAGTATGTTACTGAGCATATGGACTATAGAGGTATTAAAGTATTTTATAATGGATTGGGGGAAATGATATTACTTTTTTCCTTTATGGAATTTGAGAATTTAGGGTACTGAAAAATTAAAAATCATGATATTGAATAGTGAAATATTTAAGCATGAGAACCTTTGGTTACTACAGAGGAGGCAGTCATCAGGTTTGAAGCAGGTCCACCTTTTGTTATTTGCCTTAGACACATAAGCAGCCTTATTTGAGCTCAGAAATCACGGATAAGGAAAAAGGTGGTTGGATGAGAAGTTTTGATACTAAGAAAAATTAGGTAGCAACATAGTCTGATGCAGCATCTGCTTAAGTTAAAACTAAATTGTAAGAGGAATGAGATTCGTAGTGTTCATGTAACATGTTGAATGACGGCAGCCTTCTGCAAATGAAGCACATAACGAATCCATGATTTCTGGAATCCACGTGGCCTGTGGTCATGGCGGCAGGACCCATTTGGTCTCTGTCATGGATAGATAACAAATAACAAGTACATAACCTGTCTTCACAGAGGTTATAGTATAAATTTAAGAAATATTTATCTTTATTTGTGTCATTTGGTTCCAGTTTAGTTTTGGGGTGTGGAAACACTAAATTCTAGGAATCTTGGAGAAATATGCATTTTCTGAAACAACTTTACCGCCATCGTATGTGTGGTGGTAGTTATTTTGAGTACAGTGTTCGAAACTGAAACTACTAAAAATGAAATTGGTCGTTTTCTTAAGATTATGTTGGCATCTTAAGCATAAACAGTTTAAGAATTTTCCATCTTTAATAGACTTTTTCAATAGAATTATAGATTTGAATTGTAAATTATACTTTGTAAATAAATAATGCTTTAAAGATTTCTTATTGCCCAAATTTTACTTAGCAAATTTGACTTGATTTAAAAACAACTTCAAAATATGTTATTTTAAAGAGTTAAATTTTGTGTTTTAAATTAATTTTTATGAAGCAACCTTTATGTGGTTTGTGAAAACTTTTTTTTTTTTTTAGCAGAATATAGTCAGATTGTGATGAATAAAATTTGGAAGAGCAGTAATATATTTTAAGTTACATACTTGTATTGACAATTACATTTATAGTTCTAACTGAATTATCTAAATAAATTTTTAGGTAGTTGATTAAATTGTGAATATGAGAGTCTTTCAAGCATGTTTATTCACAGTTAATTAAATAGACCACCAAGATTAATTTTGACACTTAATAATAAATTCTATATTAATTTTATTATACTCTGATTACAAAGAAATCATATGCATTTAAGAGTTACCCAGCTTAGAGGATTTGATTTGCAAAGTGGTTATATGGATTCTGGTAAGTTTATAATCTTAAAACCTGTGTGATGGGGTAGGGGCGGAGACAGACAGGAACTAAAGTTTTGAGAAGGACACTAAAGTAATAAAAATAACAGTAAATGTGGAATGAGGAGATCTGGGTTTGGTAACTGCTGCTCCTACTTTCTAAATGTATGACCTTTGACAAACTAACCTTTGGACTTCAGTTTTCTTTACCTGTGAAATGGGGAGAATACATAACTTTAAATTTGGGGAATACTTGACACAGAATATTCCATATATGTGTCTGTGCAGAGAAGCTGTTACAGTAAAAGTGTTCAGAGAAAATGTAAACTTGTTTTAAAGATTGTAGATACAGTTTAACCTATACTTTAATAATGGTAAGAGGTTTATAATTATAACTAGAAGTTTTGAGAAGGCTAGGGTAGGGTTTTAATAATAGGCCTATGGAGTGATTAAATAGCAAATAGGTTTTTTAAATTTTGGTTTTTGTTTATATGCTGGAATAGTCATAAAAATAGAGAACTATATTCCATTAAGCTGACCTTTTAGAACTCAAAACTATAGCAGAGAGCAGAAGCAACTAGCCTTTCAGATAGAAAATTATGAGAAAATAGATATGAGACAGTCTGAAAAACTGACTTTTTTAGAACCAGTTAGGTTTTCAAAACAGGGATGAAGTGAAGAACCTAGTCAAATCAGATCATACCTAGTGCTAATCATTAGATAGATCTTATTTTCATAGGGACTTCTTAATGTGCTAAGGAAGGACTGGCATTTAGGTCTCACAGTTAATTTAATATATTGATCTGATCTCACCTGGAAAAGGTACTTAAAAAGATACCCAATGTTCCCCCCATTTTTAGGTCTAGAAAGATTTTTTTCAATGTGGAATGTCAAAATGTAGTATGTAATGTGGAGTGTAATTAAAAGTAACAGCCAATTCTTATGTCAGGTACTATGACTATTTCTTCAGGTGGTGACTCATGCAGTCGCAGTCTTACAGATGAGGACCTTGAGACTGAGTAAATGTTTTCTACACTCAGTTTGGAAGTTTAAAACTAAGCTGTTTTACTTTAGAGCCAGCCCTTAAACTACTGACCTTTTCTTTAAAAAATGATTAGAGAAGTTCTTAATGATGGTATGTCTAGTGGAATGCAGTGGCTTCTAGGTTTTTTATATTTTCTCTACTGATAACACTTATCTTCTAACAGTACATTACAGTAATAATGATAAATTTTTTTTGGCTAGAAAGGATGGCTGTTCATATGAAGTAGCATACTAAGCAGAAGCAGGTTGATTTAGCCAAAGATGCAGGAAAATAAACCACTCATAGAGCTCAGTTTCTTTTCTTGTTCCTTCCTTGCTACAATTCACATTTTCAGAAAATGATCCTATTTAAATTGCAATTGATAATTCTAAAATTATTTTATATATGCAATCTGATAAAGCAGTGATACAGATTTATGATTTGGGCCAAGATGGACAAGACATGAAAGAGTTGCCTCTTTCACAGAATTGTATTACCCTTACTGGAAAAGTTGGTAGAACCAAGGATTGTTATTTAGATCTGAGTAGGTAAACTATGGCTGCTTGGATAAATAGTGCAGGATACCTGTTTTTACAAGGCTTCTGAGCTAAAATTAATGCTTTTTTAAGTTTAAAAAAATATATATATATGCAACAAATAGTAGCCCCCAAAGCCTAAAATGTTTACCATCTGACCCTTTATAGATTGTTTGCTAATCTCTGCTCTAGATAATGTAACTTATTTACAAAAAGTATACCTTTTGTTTAATTCAGGTTTTAACCTTTGTTTATGGACAGTTAATCAAAGATCATTGTTACTGTTAAGTGATTCTCAGTTGGGATTGGAGATGTGTGGCTGAAGATATGAGAATGTTGAAAAAGCTCTGACTAGCCCACAGATCTAGGAGTGAATCTCCGTGGGGTGGCATTAGGGTTTGCATCCATAAAGCAGGCTCTTGCATCTTAGTGGGAGAGGAGATAGAATGTTTATCAAAAGGGGCATGGATTTTAAAAAGTAGAGCACTACTGGTAAATGTGTATTTTTAAAAAATTCTTATTTTTCAGTAGTAATCCAATATTATGGTTATTAACCGTTTGGTGTCATCTGTTTATACTTTGATTCTAACCTTAAGAGTTTAAAATTTTAATCTTAGAAATATTGACAAAAGTATTATCAATGTTTTCTTTAGCTATTTAGCTATTTTAGGAGAGGGTATTTAGTGTTGTCACTAGATCATTGTAGTTTTTTCTGTTTTATCTTATTTCCTTAGATTTTTCAGTGTTCCCCTTTACCTATAGGAATTTATGCTTTTGTGTTAGTTTGCTTAGTTGTGAGGGTGATCTTTAGAATGTTTCTTTTTCTGGGTCAGTTTAATATCTGTTGCAAACTGTTCAAAATGTCCTTTTTATAGCTTACTTGCATATTGATATATACATATATTTGTGGCAAAAGATGCTTTGGGGGGGGCAGTATAAATGTCGGCTGTAGAATTACATTGCTTTGGTTTGTTTGACTCTATCATCCACTAAACATGCTTGATGTTTGCCGCAAGGTTGTTTTCTCTTTCATTACCAGAATTTATTTGTTAATGGAAATAATAATAGTACATACCTCTTTGGGTTGTTGAAATAATTAACTAAGCTTTTACATGTAAAACTCACCACACTTATTACAAGGGCTAGCATTTAGTGCACAGCCAATGTGCATTAGCTGTGTTAGTGTTATTCATATTTATCACACTTTGTGTGTTGAATATTTAAAGAACTTGAAAGCAGCTCTGGTCATGGAAAGTAATGGGTATATTGGAACTGAGGATGTTAAGTTTTGTTTTTTTTTTTTTCCTAAAATAATAATGAATAAACAATTACTGAGACTCTAAATATAGACATTTTGGATAGGAATTATATTACAGTATCATTTCAAGTTTTCTTTTAGTTTTATTTTTCTCTTAATTATTAATATAAATAAAAGTTCATTCAAACTTAAAAGCTTAATATTAAAGATAGGCATTCTTACTAACTTGAAAATTAAAAACTATGTATAGCAATAAATGAGTTATTTTAATTTTTTAAATTTGTTTTTGTTTTTACATTTTAAACATTGACCATAGTGATGTGGATTAATATTCATGAAGAATAATGTTTAAAAAAAGGCAGTAGGAAAAGATAATTTGTATTAATTTTTAAAAAATAAGTTGTGTATGACACTGTTGAAACCAAAAGAAGATGTGGTCCGTCTTCTTTTATAGTTTATGGTGAAGTTGAGAAGAAAAGTATTAAATTATTACACTTTTAATTGTATGTATAGTCATAAACTGATAACATGTGTTAAGGAAAAGTCATTGAGGGTATGCAACCAAGATAACACTTAGATTGAATAGGGTAAAGGAAAACAAAGAAACTTAAATTGCAGGGAAGATCTGAAGCACATAGAAGTGTTGTTTGGGTAAGGGGATGTGGGGAAATGCAGAGTGTACCTACCACATGGGAAAAGTGTGAAGAGAGTGCAGGTGAAGAACCTGAAAGAAGAACCTGTGTCTGCGGAAAATGGGGACTGGAGGGTGTAAGGCTGAGAATGTGCCAGATGAAGCAGAAAAATAGGAATGGACCAGAAATGAATTTCAGGTCTTGCAGACAATGTTAAGGATTTAGATCTCCAAAGAGCAAGGAAAGCCTATGTTGTTTTAAGTAGGGGTGACTTGACCACATGTATGCTTTGGAAAAGAGCATTCTAATGCAAATAGGGAATAGATTTGAATAAGGCAGATGGCATGAGTGGATGTGGGAAAGATGGAACTTTATTGCAAAGATGATTCAAAGTTGGGTAGTTAGTGTGGAAATGGAGAGAGGCAGACATATTTAAGGATAGGAAGGAAAAGTCAGTTGGATTTGAGACTGCTTGGATATTGTGAATGAGGTGGGAGTGAGGAATGGGCATTGTAAAAAATTTGACTTCTTGGTTTGAGGCTGGATAGATGGTGTTGCCATTCACCAAGGTAGGGGACATTTTTTTGAGGGGGCGTGCATGAGGATTATGATTTTCATTTTAACATGTTGAGTTGAGTTGAGGCTTTGGAACTCCAAAGAGAGATGTTTTAAGAAAGTTTGATATGAAAGTCTAAGCTATAGATGTCAGTTTGAGAATCACTGGCATAAGGACTGTCTAAGGAGAGAATATGGAGTGAGAAGAAAAGATAGTCTAGAACTGGACTCGGGGATCTCAGACCTTAAGGAACTTCACCATTTAATGGCTAGATAAAAGAGAAGTCAGTGTTTACTGCATATTTTCATGTGTTCATTTATCTGACAGTTTATTAAGCCCTTAACTATAAGTACTGGGTAGATAAGTAAATAAGATACAATTCCATGTCTTATGCAGAACATGGGCTAGTAAGTTGGTAATTTTAGTATAGTGCAGGGGTCTTATGAACCCCCCAAATAGGGCAGGATTGTGGTAGAGCCTATATGTATGTGTGTGTGTGTTTTTGGGGGGAGAGGGGCGGGAATCATAACTGTCATTAGATTCCCACTGAGGTCCAGGTATCAGAATATATTTTAAGAACAATTAATATGGTATGATAAGTACTAGAAAGTGCTGGAAAGGAGGGTAAAGGAATGTTTGGAAAGGAGTTTAATGTGCTATGGAAACACAAAGAATGAATGACCAAAAAGAAGGGGCAGCAGTGGTGTAACAGGTCATTTAAAGCAAGAAGGCATAGACTGAGACATAAAAGAGAATGAGATGTGGAGATGGGTAGGTAGGTGAAGAAAAGATTTCCAGCAAAGAGATCAGCTTGTATAAAGTCTCAAAAGCCAGATCATGAGGAGTTTAAGAACTGTGAGAGTATCTCTTCTAACTTTAAATTGAAAGTTAATTTTAAAAAATATACTAAATCAAGAAAAAATTTAGTCAGAAAAAGTGGATTCATGATATTTTATTAAAAGATGCAATTCTACAATAAGGATTTCAGGTTTGTTACCTGAAATGTGTTTTACACAAAGATCCTGAAACAAGATCATCACTAAATTAAGGTTAATAGAAAGGAACTTTGTTGTTAAAGTAAAATTTTTTAAAGGAATTTTGATCAATTTAAAGAACTTACATTAGATAATTATATACAGATTTAGAACTGGAAGGGACCCTATATATATTCTAGACTTTTAAATGTTATTTTTAGGCAAATTAGGGATGATTATAGAAAAGTATAAATACAATTGTAGTAATTCATATTTTGCTCTTTTCTTCTAAGCGTTTTTTGCTAATCGTACTAACGTTTAAAAGTGTGTTTTAAATCAAGATGATATTATCAGGGAAAGAGGGAATCTGTAACTAACTGAGTTTGGGAAATTGTGCATTAAACAAAATTAGATAGTTTTATCTCAGGATTTTTCAGAGGCTTTAATGTCATTGTGTTTTGTGAATCTCCAAAGGAGAGATGTAGTATGTATAATTTGTATTAGAACCTCTTTTTCCAGAGGTATTCATTCTGTCAGTACTTATTGACCATCTACTGTGTGCCAGACTCTAATGTTTTAAATTATGCTATCAGAGGATGACAATATGGCTCCATGTTGTCTCCATGATGGGAGTGTATTATTGCTAAAAAGTAAAGTAAGTTCCTCTTAATTGGCTTCAGCTTAGAAGGATGACTGTTAATTAAATTTTTAGAAATACCATTCATGGTCTTCTGCAGTTAGTATAACAGATACTGCAAGATGGAATGAAATGATTTAACACCTCACTTCCCCCCCAAATCAATCTTATCGTAAGGAATTCATACTAAAATTACCATTACCAGATGAGCCGGAGTGGCAGTTCTCCATCTTCTGGGCCTCAGAACCCCATTACATTAATAAAAATTATTAAAGTTCCTTTATGTAGATTATAATCTCATTTATGATTTAAATATTAAAACAAATTTAAAAATATTTAAATAATAAACTCATTTCATGTTAATATAAATAACTTGTTAATTATTTTTAAAAACATTTCCGAGAATGGCATTGTTTTACATTTTTGGGTATGTTTAATGTCTGGTTTAAGAGATGGAGTCTTATATCTGTTACTGCATTCATTATAACGTGTGGTGTGGCTTCTGGAAAACACCATATACAATGAGAAAACGAGAGTGAAAAGCAAATAATGTTTTAGTATTTGTAATTTTTGTCTGAGAAACCCCCAGGGGTTCCCAGAATACACTTTGAGAGCAGCTGAACTAGAGTGTTTAGGTACTATAGTGAGAAATTTTTAGTAACTTGATAACCTAAATATAAAATGATAAAAGTGTACTTTATTTTCTCTAATTTAATTCTCTTTAGATTATTATGCAACTATTGTCTACTAAAAATGCTTTCAGAATGAATAATAAAAATCTTAGAATTTTATATCTTGGTTTCAAATGCTAGCATAAATTAAGCAGTATTTCGAATTTGTTCCAAAGTGCTCAAACTTTTTGTAGTAGGTAGGTTTATTTTATAGTCAAAACCTGTTTAAATTTATAGTTGGAATTTAGCTTTTCTCTCTGTAAGGTTTTTAGTAAATAAATTATGAAATTCAGTGTAGATGTTATGTAAGTTTTTTTAAAGTTCGTGATGAGAACACGAACTGTCAAGTTTCTTTTAATATTGAGGCTACAAAACATTTATTATATAGTTGGATTGTTTTTGTTCGAAGTTTTTGAAAATTAAAATGTTAAATTGAAACATTACCATTTTAAGTTATATGTTTTTTCATTGTTTGGTATTTGCATTGACTAGCATCTGTTAATTTATAACTAGTTATATTTAGGTTACATTAATTCTTTAGTATTTTTCCTCCTTCATGGATTAAATGATGGTCGGGTTAGCTATTCTGTTCTGTGAATCAAGTGGTTTCACATAATAAACATGAACTTTTCTCCCAAATAAAATGAAACGTTGGCTAACCAGAACAAATTACTGTATTTTTAAAAAGTATATCTTATTTACTGTAAATATTACATCACTTTATTTAGCAAATACTTTATGTGTCTCTCATATAATAGGTGAAGTATTACAGACACTTAGCACCTGATCACTTGCTGCAGATATGTCATCGACTAGGACCTCTTCTTGAACAAGAAATTCCGCAAAGTGTTCCTGGAGTACAAACTTTATTAGGAGCTGGAAGACAGTCCTTGCTACGCACAAATAAAAGTATGGAAAATTTCTAATAGGATTTAGACATTCTTTTTCTTACTTTTTGTCTTCGTGTCCTATCTCTGTATCCATAAAAACATGTGTGTTTAATAGGCTGCAAGCATGTTGTATGGAAAGGATCTGCTTTGGCTGCATTGCATTGTGGAAGACCACCTGAGTCGCCAATTAACTATGGTAGCCCACCCAGCATTGGTGAGTTGTTTAAGTTCATTACAAAGTTGATATCCTCTTGATAAAGAGCTTTCGAAATGTTTTATTTAGTTACAGTGAAAAAGAGCTTTTGAAAATATTTTTCTTTTTTTAGTTACAGTGAAGTCAGAATTTTATATTATATACATTAGCATTCAAAGAGAGAAAAGCTATTTTATTTTTTTTCTTATATCAGTGATTTTAATAATGACGTCATAATAAAGCCTAATTATGGATTATATATATTGTACTTAATGCAGGCTATTTAGTTTATTGGTATTTTATTTTTACAAAAAATTGTTTACTAATATTTATATTAGGTTGGTTTAATTGGTGACTGTATCATAATATAGATTAGTTATAATGGTGAGAAAGAAATAGTTTGGTTATTTTTTTTATAAAGTGTAGTGTATTTTTTTGCCTTTGAAATTTCAAAGAAGAAAAACTAATGCATTCCTCTTGAAATGTCTCCTGGATTCATCCTTTTTCCTTTCCAGGCCCTTGTCTTACTTGATTACTACACATTCTCTAAAGTAGTCTTCGTGCTTCTGATATGTTCTCCCTCTTTTCCTTCCAGGTTATACTATGTAACAGTGTGATATTAATCTTATTTAAGTTTACATTTGCTATATTACACTTCTTATCAAGGTAGTATAAAGAGGTTAAGATTTTAATGATATTGTACTTCCTCTGCCACCAAGTCTAAACTTCTGAATTTCAGGACCTTCATATTTTAATCATAGCCTCTCTTCCCACTCTCAACCCCTCTTTCTTTCTCTATTCTCCCTCTTTCTTTCATCTATCCACATCCTACTTACTTTTCACGATACTTATACTAATCATTAATTAATATTAGAGTTTTGGATGACTATTCCTTTATGTTTATATTGTATATCTTTTTCTGTTGTTTTACTTTCAAACTTTTTGTATCCTTTTATTTTCCATCTCTCTTAAAAATAGCATGGAAGTGTCTTTTTAAAATTACAATATGACAGTCTTTGTGTTTTATCTGGGACATTTTGTCTTTTATATTTAATTATTGATATATTTGGATTTAAATCTACTATTGCTACTTGGAAAGTTGTTCTCTCTGGTTGCTTTTAAGATTTTTTTGTTGGTTTTCTGCAGTTTGGTTGTGATATGTTTTGGCATCCTTCTAAATTTATCTTGTTTGAGATTTATTTGGCTTCTTGAACTATAATGTCTTCTATTGGCATTGGAAAATTCTCAGTTATTTTAATATATTGTCTCCACTCCATACTCTCTCCTTTCCTATGGAACTCCAGTTAAACTGATGGTAGACTTTTTTTTTTTTTTTAAGTGAGGCAACCCTTGATGGGCCTCACAGATTGCAAGGACCTTGTCAGCTTTTTTTTAACGTCTACAGCACCTGGTCTTTCTAGGTGGTCTCCCATCCCAACCCTGCTTAGCTTCCGAGATCAGATGGGATCAGGCTTGTTCAGGGTGGCATGGCTATAGGCTGATGGTAGATGTTTTTACCTTGTCTTCTCTGTTATTCTTTCTTTTATGATTTACATCTTTTTGTCTCTGTGATGCATTCTGGATTGTTTTTTCGGACCTTTTTTCCAAAGGTATCCTATGTGATATTTGTATGGTGGGTAATCATGGAAGATCTTTTTTTTTTTTTTTTTTTAATTAAATATATGATTGCCTTGGTTAAATATTGGTTTCAATATATAATCTAACTATAATGAACAACTATTAAAACAACAAAGGATTTGGGATACTAGAGTATATTTGCACTTTGAAAATTATACTAGGAGATAGAATAATTCTCTTGAGAGAAAGATGAGAAAATATAGACGCTTCCCTTGTAGGAGAAAGTTCGTTATTTTTTTGGAAGACTGCAGTAATAAAGGGAATACGTTTTGTTGTTCTTTCAGTACATTGTCAGGCGGTTCTGTGGTGGACAATGAAAGTACAAGAATGAGTGATAGTTAATAACTTTCCTCTTAACATTTGCTATGTGAGTAATTACTGTGTGCCAGGCACTACTCTAAGCATTTTTCATATATTTTCGCCTTTAAAATCTTAAACAGCCCAGCCCATAGGGGGAACTTATTGTTTTATAGAGAAGGAAATTGAGGCATAGAAAAGTTTGATGGTTTGACTAAGGTTATTACACATTTAGTGAGTCATGAATTGAGATTGACTCCATTATGCTATGCCTTATTCTCAATAAGCTAAACTTTCCTATAGTAAATAACCCTCAGCTACTTAAGAAAGTTGGCATTAGTTATATGGTCAGATCAGTAAATATTGCTTGATGACATGGATATTAGGAATGTAAATGTGGCAAAAATATCTTGAGTTTTTTGTTATAACAGAGAAATGCAAGTAGTATATTTAGGTAACAGAATTAATACCAAGCAGATAGTTGTATCTTTCTGGAAGACTTTATTTCATTTTTAGGGTTTAAGATAAATTATTTTTCTTCCATTTATATTTCCAGGAAAATATTTGTTCTGTACTAGAACACTAATTTTACTTTTTTTTCTTTTTGCATTTACAATATTTTTGAAATCACAGAAGAGAACCTACTAAAAACAACTACTTATTATCATTTAGTGTCCTGTCTTGTTAGTTTGCCTCGGTGACAACCTCGAATGTCTTATTTTGCTAGAAAATTATGAATAGGTTGGTAATGGAAAGAAAAATTCATCAAATATTTTGCCATAGTAGTTTGGCTGCATAGTAATAGTGTATTATTTCAAGTTATCACAGTATGGGTGCTCAGAATTTTCTTTTTTATTATGAACTTTGTAGTACCGACATGTCTTTTGTTGATTCCTCTTTGCTGTTTTCTGTCTGTATTTTCTTTGTTCTTGGTCAATGTAGTATCAATGGAAATAAAATAAAAATATTAATATTTTAGCTTTTCTTAAAATACAGATTTAAATACATATCCAAACATTTAAAGTTTGACACACTGATGATATAGATTTTTTTTAATAAACTTTTAATTTTGGAGTATTCTTGTCTATTCTAAGAAATTATTTGCCAAAAAGTTGCACAGATAGTTCAGAGAGCTATGTACCCCTTATGCAGTGTTCCCTAAGGTTATCATCTGGTACATTTCTCAAAGCTACTAAACCAACACTAGTACATTATTATTTACTAAGCACTAGACCTTATTCATATCTCACCGAATTTTTCCATTAATTACATTTTCTTGTTCCAAAATTTTCAGCCACAGCCACATTTCAGGCCTTGGTACTTTTTACCTGGAGCCCTACGTCACTTAGCAAGCAAATATTCACTCAATATCAAGTAAATGTTGAGTCCCTGCATTCTGTCTGGCACTGGGCTAGGATATATGTTTTCTGTTGGAGTTGCAGGATAAATAAGAACATGGCTTTTGCTCTTCTAGACCTTACAGGCTACCTGATTCTTTGCCTCCAGTCTTATTCCTTTACCCTAGGCTTTAGCTCCATTGTGGTTTCTAAACTTGGCACTTTTACATTTTGGGCCAGATAATTATTGGTTGGTTGTAGATGGCTGTCTTGTGCATTGTAGGATGTTTATCAGCATCCCTGCCTATAACCAGTAAATGTTAGTAGCAAACCACTTGCCCCCGTACCTCCCCCAACCAAACATGTCTCCATACATTCACAGATATTCTTGGTGCAGAATTGCTTCTAGTTAAGAAACACTGCTCTAAATGTTCTAAAATGCAAATGGGATCATATCATCCCTTTTAATGACTTTGATTAGCCTGAACCCTATAATGTGGCTCACAAAACTGACTTTTCCCCATCTTTCTTGTCTTTTCCTTACCTATACTTTGTGCTGTAGCTTTGTACAACTCTGGCAGTTCTTAGAATCAAACTCTCTTTCATCTCTTTGTCTATGCACATGTTTTATTTCTCTGCAATCTCTCTTGTCTATTCTATGAACATTTATCTATTCATCCTTTAAAACTTAAATGTTACTGGGCAGAATTAAGTGCTTATATTTATCACAAGTATAGCTTTATCACATAGTCGTGGCTTTTTGTTTACCTTTGTTTTTTCTGTTATACTTTGAGGTACTAGAGAATAGAGATTATGTCTTTTTACTATTTATAGACCCAATTCCTCAGCATTGGTAAATATTAAATGAAGAGGTAGTAGGTAATTGATGTAATTGAGGAACTGGAGTGGGACAAGAAAAGTTCAGAAGTGGGTAGGAGGTAACAGGAGAATAGATAGTTGGAAGAAGAGAGATTTGGCCCAAGGATAACTTGGAGGTAAGGAAAGAAACCAGAAACTGATTTTTAGGAAATTAAGGTTTATTAGTGAACTGGGTTATCAAAATTCATTACACTTGGAATATTAAAACACCTATACAATGTAAGATGCAACTCGAGTTTATTTTAGTGCTTTCTTATACTGTTTTATTGTCTGCTTATAAATCCTGACTACTTTATACCTCCTTGATGTAAATTATGAAAATTGACTGGAATTCATTCTCAGGACAGGAGAAACAAAGGGAACAGCTGCTTTCTAGCCCTCTTAAACTCTAATAATGTTTTCAGAAGCAAAAACAAATAGGAAAACCCCAGATTCCACCAATCTGTTATCAGTAGCTTCTAACTAAGTTTCTGTGGAGGACATATTGAATGTGTACATGGCATAGCAGCACTTACTTTAAAAAGTATTATAGAATCTTTGGTATTGTCCTTTTTCCAACCTCTTTACCCACATCATGACTGTTTTCAGATATAATTTACTCAGTATTTGCCTACTATAATGAACCCTATTTCAATAATGAATGATGTGGATTGGCGGAGACCAGGAAAGAAGATACTTAGATACATTAAAGCTGTTTTTAAAATTAAATTTGAAGATTCATTTAATGCACTTTTATCTTGTGAAAAAGATTGTAATATATTAAATCAATCTTTTGCTAATTACCTTGTTTTTATTTATCTTTTTTACATTTACCATATTAGTGAAGTAAACTTTTTCTCTAGGTTTTTCATATTATTTTGTTGTTTTGCCTAGGTACTTCCATATCTTGTTTTACTTGTTGCATCTGCATCCAGGTTTCAGTCTTGGTGGGTGAGAATAAAGGAGGTTTGTGGAACCTGATTCTTAAAAATGTGTCAGTGTAAGGAAACTGCTTTGCCTTGAAAAATAATTTTACTGCACAAACATCCAGTTAATGCTAAGAAGCCTGTACATTAAAAGAAGTCTCAGATCTCTTTTACCTTTGTTGGTTTTTTATGAGAAAGCTAGTTTGAACAAAGGGCAACAAAGATTTACTTAAAATTAGGTCATAAATCTTGACTTTGTTTTAGTGTAGATGTGTGTCCTTAGGTAAATCATTTAATTTTTCAGTCTCAAAACTTCAGCTATAAAATGGTGATAATACCTGCCAAATCTGGTTATTTGGAGGCTTAAATTATTAGCAAAGTGAGGCACAAAGTAGATGACAGTAAATGCAACTGTCTGCCCTTCCTATAATTATTATTAAATGTGTTTTTTGCTAATCTTGAGTATGTTTTTTGAATTCTTTTCTGTTCTAATTTTCACTTACATTTTGCCATATTTCCAATACTGTACTTATTCTGTGTTGGTAATTTCTTAACATACCTGACACTGGGCTAGGATCTTGAGTTTCAGGGTTAATTTTGCCTCATGTGACTATATTTCTGACATGCTTAGAAATATTGTATGTTATAAATCTGTAAGACTTAACATATAATTTAACATTTGACATATTATTTGATAAATTGTAAGATTATAATAATAATCTGTAGTTTCTTTCTGTTCATTCTTTTCCCTAGTATTCTCTATTCAGTTTTGTAATCTTTCTGCCTTCTACTCAGTACATACATTATCCTTAGTTAAGTGTCCACTCATGAGTTACTTAAATAATTATTTTCATCCATTTCTTTCTCACCTATTAATTATTTCTTCTTTCAGAACTCATTCTATCATTTTATTCCTCTCCTTTACTAGTCTCTAACACTTTTATGATTTGTGTTGTCATTTAATCATTTCTGACTTAGCTGTATTTGTTTTTTTTATTCTTGGTTTTGTTTTTAATTTAGCCCTTGAATGAAAAGAACTTAGGTACCTTTGTTTTTTCTGCCATTACTATTACGACCTGGAGAATAGAGATTATATTTTATTGCAACTCTCTTCTCTATATCCTCTTGGCCCTTCTACTACTTTTTTTGCCCTGTAAGAACAGGTAGCTGTGGAAGACTTCTAAGATATATTTGCATTTTTTATTTTTCAAGGAAATAAAACTAATGTTCATTATGCCAAAGTACAAAGTATATAAAATAGACATTATTTATATTTTTTCTCTTGCTTAAATTTTTTTCAAATTATGATTGACCATAAAAGGAGAGACAGTTTGAAGAGTGACAGTTTTCTTAGATGAGTTTAAATTGTTGTTCTTGTAGCTGTATTGTTTTCTTTTTTAAATAATAAGATGAAATTTGCTTTGAGGTATCACCCACCTACTCCAACTGTGTGATGTATCTTGCAAGCAATTCCAGTAAAAATTCAGACTAGGCATTTTCCCTTTTATTTTATGTCACATATTTTTCCAGATTTATTATTGGGTTTGATGTTAAATTTCATATCTGTGTAAGTGAAGCAAATTATCATATTTTCTTCTCAAAGTTTCTAATTTTGTATTTTGAATTTCTTGAGAAAATCTTTGAAGTTAGGGATTGAATAACTTCCTAGACATCTTGGAATTGAGAAGTCAATGATCAGGCTGAGTATATGTTTATATAAACAGAGCAGCAGTTAGTTTAGCTCCTTAAGGAAGTTGTAGGGGAAAAACGATTTCCCACAAAAGTCTTTAAAAAATGAAAAGAAAAACTTGTAAGATTTTTTTATAACTTATGTGGATTTGATTGTTTAAGGATAGTCAATATAGATGTGATTATACAGTGCCTTTGAGTTTACAAAACATTTTGTTTCATTTTTTCATAACTCTGCAGGATACACCCACTTTATTAATGAGGAAACTGAAACTTAACAGAGGTAGTAATTAAAACTCAGTTATATCCCTGGTAATTTTGTCTCTAATCTTATGCATTTAACTTTATATCACATTTATATAGCACCTTTTTTGCCTTCACTGTGAAATTTTTTATGCATTAGTCTTGTACCAGCTCTATTCCATTTATAGGCATACCTCGGACATATTGCAGATTTGATTCCAGACCACTGCAATAAAGCAAGCATCACGCTAAAGCGAGTCATAATCTTTTTACTAGCAGAGGGTCTCTCCCTCACTTTGTAAAAAAACGCAATATCCATGAAGCTCAATAATGCAGAGCACAATAAAATGAGGTATACCTGTGTCGATTTGGGTATAGGAGCCTTTTACCTCAGAATTTGAACTCTAGAAACAATAAAACATGATACTTTCTTTCAAGTTTATTTCTTGCCAGATAAATTCTTAAATTTGAGAAAAAATACTGTTTCTCGAGAAAGCTTTAAGAATCTTTTTGTCAAATAAATTAATTTTTTTCTAAAATGAAGTTTTGTTTTTTGAACCCTGTAATTTCTTTTGTAAAGTCAGCTTTTGCTTTTAGTTATATCTCTTCTGGTTTATTCTCATTGTATTCAACAGATAACACAGCGATTACTCCTACTTCTTTTTCCCTAAAAGCCTTTAACTTTTGTCCTTAAGAAATAGATCAAAATTCCTGGCCATACCTTAGAAAATATTTTGTAGTTTGCCCTCTACCTTTTTAACCTCTTTTATTGACACTTGCTCCTCTGTACTAGCCATACCCAACTTCCTTATGTTGCTTAAATGCTTACCAGTGTAGTTACCAGCCTCAGACCATTGCACATGCTCTTCCTTCAACCAAGAATATCTTTCCCTCCCACCAACATTCTTTGGCTTTTAATTTTTCAGCCAAAAATGGCTGAACTTTTTCAGTTTAAATGTCAATATTTCAGAGAAATCTATGGTGACTCTCTGATACCCTCCCCCAACTATGTTTAGGACCTTCTGCTATATATTTGAGGATTTCCCTATACCTTTTATTTGATGACACTTAACATTGTTATAAGTCCTTGTTCCATGTCTGTATTCCTTGCTAGACTGCTGTCTCCAAGAGGGTAAGTACTGTCTTCTCTTTTTCTGTTACATCCCGTAGCTCATACTTGGCCCAAATAGATGCTCTGTATATGTTTGTTGACTCAAAATTGAATGATTAAAATATTTGACATAAAACTAAACTTTAACTTTTAAAAAAATAAATTATTATTAAAAAAGCTATAATAAAACCTCTTTAAAATATTTAAAACTGGAAATATTATACTATTGTTTTCTGTTTGAAGTAGTATTTGAGTTGTTTCCAGGAAAGAAAAGAGGAAGAATTATACCATCAAGTAATTGTACAGCCCTAGTAATTGTAATGTGTGATTTTTTGTTCGTTTTGTTTTTAGTGCTTGTATTTAGGTCATGATATTTTTTGCTTAATTCTTTGCATCATCATAAGTTTATGTATTTTATTTCAGTTAGTATTTGTGTTCTCCTTCACAGATGTTATTCATGTTTGTGGTATCTGCTAAATCTTAAAAATATGGTGTCTTTCAAATAGGTACAACCAAACATCAAAATTGATATTTTAGAGATTTGGAGAATAGCTACTGTGCATACTAATTATGTTGGTTACAGTAGTTAAATAAGGAAGACCCTCTCATGGGTGTCGTGTTGCCCAGGTGATTATTTCCTTTTACTCTTCCATTCTCTCTTATCTTTCCCCTTTTTTTGTAGACAAAAAGCTGACCACAGGATAATTTTTTTAATGTTACAACCCCCTCCCCTTTTAACTAAAGTTGGGACTTTTGTTCATTATAGTTACTTTTACAGTGATTTATTTGACCTGTTCCTGTGTTGGTCAGTTAGTTATTGGTGCAGGTAATATAGAAACCAGATGGTGCTGTAGAAATAAACCAACCTGTGTTGAATTATTTCCAAGATTATCTCTGGCTCTCAAATAAATAATGAATACTTGGTTGTGAATTCCTACTAATACTTATGTTAGTAACTTCAGAAAAATTATTGTGGCAAGCTTTTCAACTGTGGCTCTAGTGAATTAAATGTTAAAAGTTCCTCCTTATGTGATTCCTTCCCAGATAGAATTGAGCCTATGTGTATTTGATGTATGAGCAACTAAATCCATGGCCCTTTGTATTATTTTATGGCTTTCAAATCAAACCAGATGTGAAGTTTTGTAGCATATCATTTAATCCATTGTCAAATAGGCAATAGTTTTTCTCTGTAGTATAGTATACATTCAAATACTTTAATATACTTAGTTGTTAGGGTTTCCTTTATGATTAAATTAACCTAAATTTCTTGCATTTTTATCCTTGGGCCTATTTTTCTTAGTCTTTGATTTTAAGTTAATCTCTTTAGACAATTTAGATTTTCCATGTAGCTCTTTTGTGTTCCTTTTGGTAAATTGAGCTATACTTTACTTAATTAAGAAATTAATCAGAATGAATATATGCTCAATGGAGAAAACTTGGAAAACAGAGAACAGCTCAAAAATAAGTCTGTCTCACTGGTTATCTGCGCTTAATACTTTGGCGTATTTCCTTTCAGTCTTTTTTTCCCTAATATTTATCTACCTAGCCAGCATGATAAGAGTGCACTCTTTGGAATCAGACTGTTTGAATTCAAACCTGGGCTTCACCTCTGGGAAAGTTACATTTTGTCCTTCAGTTTTTTTATTGGTAAGGAATATTCCCTTATTGGGGATAATAGTAGTACCTCCCATAAAAGATGGGTGAGGATTAAATGAGAATAAATGTAAAGTAACTTGAATAGTGTCTGGCATGTAGTAAAGTGCTCAATAATTAACCTTTTTTTTCCAAACTTGCCACATGTAATAGTGTTCTATAGCCCTTTTTCTCTCCACATTGTGTATTAGATTGTATTTTGACATTTACACACATTGTTAATTATAGCAGTAAGCCTTTTTCTAATATAAGATTCTTGAAGTCCTAGGGAGAACCTCTTTCTAGCGTTGAGCCCTGGTCACTTTTCTCTTCATGGCCATCTTCTCAAGGTGTTTGGCTCCTGGTATACCATAACTTCTCTTTTAGTGACTTGTATAACTCTTTTTTTGTGACCCTCACAGTCATATCTCCTTTTCATTGGAACATTTTTGTGTTTCTTTAAAATGAATACAATTGTGTAATTTTATGCCTTATCAAATACCTTATACCACACAATATATTTGATAGAAATTCTGAAATTATCACCATATATAGACAATTTTTTAGATTGGGAATGAACTTGGAAGGTCATTTCTATTTAGAAATTGCCCTCTGAGTGCTTGGTCATGGATATAATATTTTATTGAGAAAACTACAGTCCACCTTTCTTATCCATAGGTTCCGCATCCATGAATTCAACCAACCTCACTGGATCAAGAATAGTGGAGGGAAAAAGAGTTATGTTGTTGCTGATATATACTGTGTAGTTATCTATGATGATTGCATCTGTACTGAACATGGACAGACTTTTTGTCATTTACTAAGCAATACAGTATAACAGCTATTTACATATCATTTACATTGTGTTAGGTATTGTAAGTAATCTAGAGATGATTTAGAGTATATGAAAGGGTATGTGTAAGTTTTATGCAAATACTATGCCACTTTATGTAAGGGACTTAAGTATCTGTAGGGTGTCCTACAACTAATACCCTGTCTAAAAGGAGTAAATCAGTTTGGAATTTGTTTTATGCATCTTGGTTACATGTTTGTCACTATTTTTTTGTAGTTAATTCAGGTTTAGTTTTATAGGTTTTCAAACTCTGTATCATAGTTGAGTTATGAAAGCCTTTATTAACACAGATCATGGAGATTAAGCCTAGGTACTGATCATCCAGAATTTACTTAACTCTTTTGTAGTTTAATTTAGGAACTGTTTATGTAGTTATCGATTATAAATTATAACTACTTTTGCATTTTACTTTCAGAAACTCTGAGAGCTTTCCAATTTTTTTTTTTTTAGCCAGAATCACAGAATAAAATTAGTCAAAATATAGCGCAAAAATGAATTTAATATATAGTTAGTTAAAATACTTTTCTAGTAAAATACTCATTTCTTATTTGAGTACCTCTTTTTGTATCAAAAAAGAGCCCAAGTTGTACTAAGATACCTTCTGAGTTACATATATTATATTCTCTTTGCCTCCTCATCTAACTCTTCTACTGGCACAAAAATTGATTCTCCAGGTTTTGGAATCTACAGCCACATGCTTCCTTCTCCTTGTATTCATTAAGCCGCCAGCAGGGCTCTGCTTTCATAAGCCGGTAGAAGTTATAGGCACTAGTTCTGGGACCTTCAGTTCTGATTATTAAGGGGGAACAGCTTTCTTAGACTGGAATACACATTGTATAGCATATTATATTGTTCTTAAAAGTTAAAAAACAACAAAAATGCAAACCTCTGCATTTTTTGTTAATTCATAGTAATTAAAATTTTTTTTCCCAGCTCATCTTTTTAAATAATGGTTAATTTTGATCTTGGATAATTTATTGCAGTTGCACCATGTGTCCTTGTCCATTTTACAAAGTCCTTAGCAGGAGAAAAATTCTAAACATTTTGGAGGGAAGTAATGGTATTTCTGCTTCAGTTCTTTCTTATTTACAAAGATTTTATTATGTATTTTTCTAGCATCCTCAAAAAGTAGTTAACGATGTTTATTGCAGATATTCTTTTCTGGCAACTGCCTATTTTTCCCCATGAAACTTGGTTCACATGGTACAGATTTGTTTAGGGGAAAAAACTAAGGCAACTTTGATTTTACTAATTTTTTTTCTAAAATAGTCTACATTGAAAACTTGGTCCCAACTGTAGGAAGAAAGCATCATGTACCTGGATAGAAAGATGTTAGTTATTTATATGTGAATAAAATTGAAGTTATATTTCCAACAAATTTATTTTCAAACTTCAGTGATCAAATAAGGTAATAAATTATTAAGACACCTTAAAATGGATACATAATTAAGAATAATAGCCAGATAAAAATTAAAACATCATTAATTATAAAGTAAAATTTTGGTATGGCATATAAATACACATCATCAGTGACCTGGCATAGAAATAGATATAAGATAATTTATAGTTTAATGGGCTAGAGAAGGATTAGTAAATGAAAAGGCTGGGACAAATGGTTGATTTTTTTGGAGGAGAAAAATATCTTTAGAGACTAATCTCATGATATATACTAAAGCTCCAGCTATATTAAGGAGTTAAGTGAAAAAATTAAAACCACAAAAAAATAGAAGAAAGTGTAAATGGATATTGTACTCTTGGCTGGTAAGAGGACTTCATATTAAAACAGTAGAAGAAATTACAAAAGAAAGGAAAAAAAATATCAATAGAATTAGCTATGTAAAATTTGTGAAATCATGAGATGTCAAAAACAGCATAATATGAAAGCAAAGTATATTGTGGAAAAATGTTTCCAGAAATATAACTGGAGAAATTGAAGTTGAGAGAGAGAGTAACTTGCTTGAACTCAACCACAATGTCAAATTTGAACACAAGTATATCGAACTTAGAGCTTAGCTCTTATTTCATTAAGGAATATAGCATAGCTGTTAAAATGCTGTTTATGGGGGAAATCTTTGCAGAATTTTAAAAGTGATGGATTTAGATAACAGAATCATGGATTTTTCTTTATGTTCTTATTTTTTACATTGAATACACATTAGTATTATGATTAGAAAAATCAGTTCTTGAAAAATAACTAGGTGTGAACTAGGAAAGTGACTTGTGAAGAATTTGATTTGTCATTCTAGTGCCTTGAGAAGTAATAGATAAGGACCCATTGGCTAGATTATGTATAGTTATATCGGTCTTTAAGAAATCATGGCCTTTTGTTTAACTTTAGTGATTAGTTAGTACTGTAGACCTGTATACATATACTTTGTTTTAGAGACTTTTCTGAATGATTTGCTATGAATGACACTTGTCGTTATTTACTCCTTTTCTTTCTTCAGACTTTAAAGAGACTGATATTTCAGATGCATGACAGTGAATTTCTGGAATGTTTATTTCATTTGCTGGTCTTTTTACTTGGAAAATTGGATAAATTTAATTCTCCAAATTAAATCCATTTAGCAGGACAGTTGAAATAAAGAACTATTTAGAGATATTTTGCTTCTGTAATCTGTATGATAAAGTCCTCCATTTTTGTTTTATTCCTAAGCCTAATTGTTGTATTCACATGTAATTTATTCATTAAATTCACCAAATATATATTGATTATCTAAGTGCCAACCACCATTGTCAACTCTTAGGCTAATCAAAGGAACAAAACATAAAAATCTTGCCCATGTGGAGCTTATTATGTTATTAAAGGGGAGGCAGGAAATAAATATGAACATAATAAGCAAATAAATACATAACACCTCAGGTGATGAGTGTTAGTAAAAGAACATTTATAGAGCTACATAAAGGTGGATTAGGAATTGTGAGTGGTGGTAGGGAATGGCTTGTAATTTTCAATGGGCTGATCAGATTAGGCCTTGTTAAGAAGCAATAAGACATCTGAGAAAAGACTTGAAGGAGGTCAAGAAATTAGCCAGCCATATGTGGGGTGATACTCTAACCAGAGGGAGCAACCAATGCAGAAACCCTAAATTAGGAGCATTCCTGATGTATCAGAAGAATGAGGAAGATTAGAGTGGCTGGAGTAGACCAAGTTAGGGGGGAGAAGTAGCAGGTGAGGTCAGAAAGGTAATGGGAGACAAGATTATTCAGGGCCTTGATAGACTGATGTGTTAATAAATTTAGTGTTAAATGAAGAGCATTGTAGTTTTAAGCAGAGGAGTCATGTTGCAGGGCGACCAGCTAGGTTGCTTTTGCTATTTACTGGTCTTACTAGAGGAGGTGACATTTTAACTGGTCTTGAGGGGTAAGAAAGAATTTGCCAAGTGAAGAAAATAGAGATTTGTTTTGTCAGGCTTATTTTGAGACTATTTCTCATCACCATACTTATGAAAATAAATGTACTTTTAAACCAAAGCCATATATGCTACTTGATTTTTTAAGGTTAAACTATTATAATCTCATATAAAGAACTTATTCCTTTGTGACCTCTTATATCTGTTTAACCATGCTCATTTAGAAAATTGATATTCTAATTTAATAAAATTTAAGGAGTTCCTATAATCCAAGAGACCTTTCCTTTTTACTCAATCCAATTAGTCTATTAACAATTTCTTTAGAAAGTGAATAATTGCCATTTGCCTTTCTGCCATAAAACTATAAATTAAATCATCTTGTGTATCCTGCT